>CM029565.1:8552604-8897523 GCA_017309665.1 Coelopa frigida
AACGTCCTTTTTACGAAATAACGCGTATTAACGGAGATATGAAGGAATTAAGATTTCCATAAAAAATTGCCTGAATTATGAAATTTTCGAAAATTTAGAGGTCGTCACGAATTAACGTCCTTTTTGCGAAATAACGCGTATTAACGGAGATATGAAGGAATTAAGATTTCCATAAAAAATTATGAAATTTTCGAAAATTTAGAGGTCGTCACGAATTAACGTCCTTTTTACGGAAATAACGGCGTATTACTGGGAGATATGAAGTGAATTAAGATTTCCATACAAAAGATTGCCTGAATTATGAAATTTTCGAAAATTTAGAGGTCGTCACGAATCAACGTCCCCTTTTTGCGAAATAACGCGTATTAACGGAGGATATGAAGGAATTAAGATTTCCATAAAAAATTATGAAATTTTCGAAAACTTTAGAGGTCGTCACGAATTAACGTCCTTTTTACGAAATAACGCGTAATATATAACGGAGATATGAAGGAATTAAGATTTCCATAAAAAATTGCCTGACTTATGAAATTTTCGAAATTTAGAGGTCGTCACGATTTAACCGTCCTTTTGCGAAATAAGCGTATTAACGGAAAGATATGAAGGAATTAAGAGATTTCCATATAAAAATTATGAAATTTTCGAAAAATTTAGAGGTCGTTCACGAATCATAACGTCCTTTTTACGAAATAACGCGTATTAACGAGATATGAAGGAATTAAGATTTCCATAAAAAATTGCCGAATTATGACATTTTCGAAATTTAGAGGTCGTCACAAATTAACGTCCTTTTTGCGAAATAACGCGTATTAACGGAGATATGAAGGAATTAAGATTTCCATAAAAATTATGAAATTTTCGAAAATTTAGAGGTCGTCACGAATTAACGTCCTTTTTGCGAAATAACGCGTATTAACGGAGATATGAAGGAATTAAGATTTCCATAAAAAATTGCCTGAATTATGAAATTTTCGAAAATTTAGAGGTCGTCACGAATTAACGTCCTTTTTGCGAAATAACGCGTATTAACGAAGATATGAAGGAATTAAGATTTCCATAAAAAATTATGAAATTTTCGAAAATTTAGAGGTCGTCACGAATTAACGTCCTTTTTGCGAAATAACGCGTATTAACGGAGATATGAAGGAATTAAGATTTCCATAAAAAATTGCCCGAATTATGAAATTTTCGAAAATTTAGAGGTCGTCACGGATTAACGTCCTTTTTGCGAAATAACGCGTATTAACGGAGATATGAAGGAATTAAGATTTCCATAAAAAATTGCCTGAATTATGAAATTTTCGAAAATTTAGAGGTCGTCACGAATTAACGTCCTTTTTGCGAAATAACGCGTATTAACGAAGATATGAAGGAATTAAGATTTCCATAAAAAATTATGAAATTTTCGAAAATTTAGAGGTCGTCACGGATTAACGTCCTTTTTGCGAAATAACGCGTATTAACGGAGATATGAAGGAATTAAGATTTCCATAAAAAATTGCCTGAATTATGAAATTTTCGAAAATTTAGAGGTCGTCACGAATTAACGTCCTTTTTGCGAAATAACGCGTATTAACGGAGATATGAAGGAATTAAGATTTCCATAAAAAATTATGAAATTTTCGAAAATTTAGAGGTCGTCACGAATTAACGTCCTTTTTGCGAAATAACGCGTATTAACGAAGATATGAAGGATTTAAGATTTCCATAAAAAATTGCCTGAATTATGAAATTTTCGAAAATTATGAGGTCGTCACGAATTAAAGTCCTTTTCGCGAAATAACGCATATTAACGGAGATATGAAGGATTTAAGATTTCCATAAAAAATTGCCTAAATTATGAAATTTTCGAAAATTTAGAGGTCGTCACGAATTAACGTCCTTTTCGCGAAATAACGCGTATTAACGGAGATATGAAGGAATTAAGATTTCCATAAAAAATTGCCCGAATTATGAAATTTTCGAAAATTTAGAGGTCGTCACGAATTAACGTCCTTTTCGCGAAATAACGCGTATTAACGGAGATGTGAAGGATTTAAGATTTCCATAAAAAATGCATTTGCATTTTTTGTTATCGATCTGTAGAAATGATTACACCGAATCTTCCGTGTTTCCGTCAAGTGGTAGCATGTCCACAGAAATATACGTGCAATTCCATCGTTGTGTTGTGAGCTACGGAGTTCAGAAAATATTATCTTATTTTATAGAAATGAGTAGATTTGAGTAAAATATGTCGAATGTCAGTTAATTCAAAAAATAAATTTGTCAAATATAAATTGTTGAAACAATAAAAATTGTATGAAATTAATGAAATTTTAATTCGAAATTTCTGGTTAGATTTTGCCAATAGAAATGTCGCATCATTCTAGTTTACGATATAATATTGGCAGTAGTTATGTAGAAGCATTAAAATGAGAGAAATACATGGTTTTAATTTTTTCATTATTTGCCCGAAACAGTTCCAAACAATTTAAATTAAATTTTATAAACGTCAATATTTCATTGTCAGTTTGACTTTTCATAGTGTATTCGAGTTGACATTATATTTGACTGGAATGGAATTTTTTCTCAAACAAAAAAAAAAAACAACCAAAAACCATGACAACAAAATATGAGAGAGGAGATTTTGTATGAGAAAATCTCTTTTAATTTTAATAAAATACCTCCATGGTTAATATTAAATTTATATAGCCTATGTCCTATTCTGGTATGGTAGCTATCCAGTAAAAATATAAAAATGGAAATATTGTCAGCGGTTTAGCTGATTTTTGTAGTCGAACATTCAACTTTCTTCTTTTATATATTAGTAATAGTAATATCATATAGAGTATAGATATAGATAACAGTCTGATGATAGAGAAAATATATAAAATTCCATCGAAAAGAAATTAAAATTCCCATTCATTTTTTAAATTTTTCTGATTGACCCTTGAAAGACCACCCAAATGACGCAGAGAAGGGCGGCCCCAATGTAAAATCTTGCAATTAATTGCGAACCATAGGAGAATGAAATTCTGCTCCAATCGAACTCAATTTCCACTCAGTTTCAGTGAAAGTAAACGCAGCTTCTTTTGATTAAGCGATTAATTTAAATGTTCGTTAATCGATTGTCTTCCACGATCGATCTAATGATCTTCGCACCTTGGAAGAAAAACCATGGCTCCAAGATGAATGCCATAAGAGCTCAAAGTTCTAGTCCATGAGTTTGATCGTCGATCGCTTCGCTTGATATGGAAGTTGTTTTGAGCTGAGTCTTTGAAGTTTAATCGATAGCTTTGGTAATAGCTGCGATCACTTCGAGTATTCCGAAAGTAAAACAATGAGCTATATAACAAATTGTTGTCATAATGTTGTTGTCTATGATAATGTTGTTGTCATCGACAGTGTTGTTTGTCTTCGTCGATGTATTTGTCGTCGGAAAAAAGAGGTGTCTGTGGCAAAAGTTGCCTCGCAACATGGGTCGAACTGGACCACTTCCTGCCTGCCGCTTGAAGCAACTCCAGCCATCCGGATTTCGGATTTCATCGCCATCCACCGTCATCCATTGGCTTCGCCAATCGCTCGCCAAGAACCCGACGTTCATTTCGAAGTCCACAGTGAATAGAGTCCATCGTGTTCTAACTATCGAAGGAGTTCTTGTGCGAAAAAAGTGTGTCCAAAATAATTTGTTGGTGATGCCTTGGAGAACGTGTCTTCTCGGTTTGGTGTTTGTTTTTGTGGCGACTCCGACTCACGGTACGAAATCATTGATCTTTTATCCAATCGAAAAAGATATCGGTATATTTTGTGGAATTCTTTCAGGTTTGAATTTCATCCTGCTCAACTCATTGAGCAGGAATCCTTTGAATTGTTTACTGCGGCGGACAGACTTCTGTCCACATGAATTCCTGGGATTTCAATTGTACACAAGGTGAATATTGAAGGATCACAGTTGTGAATATTGAGGGAATTAAATTGATTTGAAATTTATGTCAAATTTATAGAAAATTTCAATTAAATTGAAATCAATTAATTTGATTAAAATTAATGATATCAACTAAAATCCTATTTTTTCCATTAATTTTTCTAAGCAATTTAAGTTATCATTCCCAAAGTATTCTCAATCTCCATTCGTTTCTCATGTTTATCATGCTTCTAATCAACTGCGTTTGTGTCTTAAGTCTTTTGTACAAAGTTCACTTCGAGATCGTTCTGCTTGACGATCAAAAGACTCCAGCAACGAACTCGATTACCTTCACTTACACAGATATTTGTTATTAGTGAAAAAGTCGCAATATTTTTAATTGCTTTTTTTTGCAAATTTTGCATAGAAATATTTTGCAAAATCCCATTGAATATGTGAAACGACTTTTTGAGCCATCATGATTTGATTTGCAGCCTTCAAAACCACCGAGGTGGCCTTTTTACGCCTCGCTTCAGTCAGGTGTACGAGCTTGTGTAGAGAGGCGTAAACGCTATTGAACTTGAATGTGGTGGAAAAGCCAGGCGATTGCCATATGGAAATGGAAACCGGTACCGCGACATGTTTTGCTTCTGAGTTGTTGTCGTCCCGACTAGAATTTCGATAGAAGTGTGTGGATAATTGTGGAAAAAGTATGTTAAATGCTGTGCACAAGTGTCGCCGACAGTCGGTTATCGTCGACAGTAGATCGTCGCGAGGTCCGATCCTGCCTTGCCACGATCGTTCCATCGATCGTCGCATGCTCCAATCCCTCCATGCTTCGATCTTTCTATACTTCAATCGTCCCATGCTTCGATCGTCAATGACATTTACATAATCTGTCGCCGAGCTCTCAATTAAATAAAGCCGACGATTGAGAGGATGTGGAAGGAAACCCTCAAGTGGGGAGTGAACTCAATTGCAATCGCCGCGAAATTGGCTTCTTCCATTCCAGAGAAATGGAGACTGGCGAGAGGAACGAGTCCAACAAACCACTGCAGAGCAAGAAGAAACCGTGAGCGTGGATCAAAAAGAGACCGCGGTCCAAGAAGTGATCGTGAGTTCGGTCCAAGAAAAGATCGCGATCAGAGACCAATAAGTGATCGTGAGCGGGGTCCGAGAAGAAATCGTGAGCGCAATTGCGACGAAACGAAGGCATTCGATTGGGCCGAGAGCGCGCTTCGCATCGGCCGAAGGAAGTCAAGTGTGGCCACGGAGGACGGTGGCCGTGTCGCGTGGTGCGACGACTGCGTTCAATCGACGTCGCGAGCTCCAGCCAGACACACGTTTCTGCGCACGAGTCGGAACAGAGCGAGCGATGAAGGAGTGAAAGACAGACAGAAAGAAATGAAACAAGAGGCGACGTAGAATCAATCGAGTTAATAAAAGAAAGTCCGGCTTTTGGTGAAGGATAAACGGGCGACCTCAATTGAAAAGCAAAAATCACAAACAAATTTCGGCAACCAAAAATGAATGCAAAGTGCAGAATTCGCAAATCACTGAATGTGGTTTGTGATGAAAAGTGAAAGAAATTAATTGTTTTAATCAAATTAAAAAGAAACGGATAAGGAAAATTATTTTTTAGTCAAAATTAAAAAAAAAAGAGAATTGTGATAAAATACAAATTTTTTAAAAAAGAAATTTCAAATTGAAAAAAATTATACTTGAGGTGAAAAAAGTTAATAGTAATGTGAATAAAATGAATTAAATTCTTCAAAAATGAAATAAAAATCAGAATTGAATAATTTTAATTTATTATCCAAACAAATTCAAACAAATATTCTCAAAAGAACAAAAGGAAAATCAACAAAAATTTAGCTGAAAAATTCACATAATGAAATATTTAATTGGGATCCTTGTGCTCCTGTTTAGTGTAGCTGAAGGTAGGAAAGAACTTTGTGTGAAAGGACAGTGTAACAACGAGTGTCCTTTGGATTTTTGCAGATTCGCGCGGCCTCCTCATCAACAAAACCGACCTGCGGAACCTCTTTCGTAGCGGAGTCCTCGATCTGAATGTGCTGCGATGTTTTTTTCGGAACACGAACATCTGTCCGAATCCTTACATCACGTATCGCTTGCATACGCCGTAAGTGGAATGCAAATGATTGCAATTGCAAACAGTAACAAGCACAACAACAATAAAAAAACAATAAAAAAATAACAACAATAATAAAAAAATAACAACAATAACAACAACTATATCAACCACAATAACAACCGACAATAATAACAACAAAATCTGCAAAAAATCCCATCGTCGTCACGAAACAAAAGACTTAAGTGACGAACTCGAACTCGTTTCGCCTCCAAGGTATGGAGGTCTTCTTCTTCTTCAGCTCGATGCCCAGCCACAAGGAAGAAGAAAGCGAAGACTGACATTGAAAACGCCATCAACCAAAACGAATAACTGAAAACACACAAAGAGTAAAAAAAAAACCAAAGGCTTCCGACACGAACCTGTTGGTGGAATTAAATTGGAATCTCTGATGAATCAATTATTCGCCTCTGCATGGGACGAAGGAAGTGCTTCGGACAAAAGGGAAATTTTTTTGAATGTTGAATCTTTCTCATCATAAACAAGAAATGAACGAAATTTTATGAAATTATCCATTTTATCGATGGAATTATTTTCAAAAAAATTATTGTTTTTTGATGATTATCCGTTCGATCATGTTTTTCAATAATTATTTTTCATTAAGGATTTTTTGGTCGACCATATTTTCAAATAATTATTGTTCATTGAGGATTTTTCATTCGATCAACATTTTTCTCTCATATTTTCTATTTTGGTGATCGTTTTTTATGGTTCTTCCATTTCTTCTGAAATGATATTGCTTTTGGTAAAAGCTGTTCCAAAATACCGTTGCGAATTTTTTGTGATTTTTCTCCGATGACCGAGTTCGAAGTTTTCTTTCGCGATTCACCGGCTTTTCCTGCAAGCAAACGTCGTCAGGCTCGTCGTCGTCGTCTCTTCTATCGATCGATATGTCGTCGTCAGATATGTTGTCGTCGAGTTGTCGTCGTCATTTCTATCATCATCTTTTCAACCACTTCAGCCGTTCTAATTGTTGGTCATCTAATTAAGGCGATAACAACTACCAACTTCTTCTGTCACTTCATCCAACGAGGGACATCGAAATCTTCTCTGGATTCGATTTTCCGTTCGCTGAACGAGAGTTTCTTTCCATTCCATTAGGAGTTTCGTTCAATTCTATCAAGAGTTTCTTCCTAACAAGAGTTTCATTCATTGAGCGCGACGTCTTTCGAAGGTGAAGAAAGAGGAAAATCGTGAAAAACTGGAAATATCCCGACGACTGTTGGTACAATGTGGTTTCTTATTGGGTCATCGAGTCGCAGACCGCAAGTCGTCGTCGTCATCAACGTCCTCGAATCGTTAACATCGTCTTTGAATCGTGCCCATCGTTTGAACAAGTGTTTAAAATTTATTTTCTAACTATTTTTCATTGAACGGCGTAGACAATTGAGTTGAGAAAACCCTTAAGGATGGATTATGCAATATACAACAACTAAAATCCATTCGATTGGTTCCATCCTCACATTCCGTCATCTTCGCCAACGGCAGCCGAAGTCAAATGTCAGAATCGTGATGAATGTGATGATGCAGTGGGAGGCAGTGAAAAATTGAAGTAGCAGAAACCTTAAGGCAACAAAAAATACTATTAAAACAACAAAAAAAATAATACGAAAATCCACCGAAAAGATGAGGAAAATATTGCACAATAATGTTTGCGATTTTTCAACTTTTTGCAATCTGCCTTGCATCATCGGATTCTTGGCCAACAGCTTCGGTTTTAATGGGCAAACATTCACCAACTCCGAAAGACTCTGAAACTCGAGTCATCTCGTCTCATCATCTTCTGCGACATATTTTACAACGATGCATTTTGGTGGCGTGAATGCCATCAGATAGCCAGGTGTTGTTGTCATTTGGTGAGCCCGTCACGTTTCGTGTGCAGCCACCGAGGCCTCTCAATTCCATCATGGACTTCTCTCAACATCATCACAAACTTCTCTCAATTCCATCAGTGACTTCTCCCCAGATTCCCTCGAATTTCAAACCAAAATCCAAGCCAAAATTCCCTCGTTCACGCTCTTCTGAGCTTTTGCGATCGACCCTCATTTCTTACATGTTGTTGATTTAATTTATAGCTTCACAACAACTACCATTTAAATGTCAACAAAAGCAACATTTGTTAATACCAACAAAAATCTTATTTCAACTACAACAACATATCACAAGCAATTCAATTGCAAATTCGTCAACGATTCGTGCAACAGGCAGCAGAACTAATTGGAAAAAAGATGACAATGACAACGAAACTGGATGGCTGACGAGGAGAAAGAGGGCCATAAGGAGAAGAGATGGTGGTGCTGGATAATGCGTGAAAATTCGTCATGGTTGCTGGAGCGGGTTCGGGTGACAACGTGTTGATTTTCTTTTTTCTAGCCCCGTGGGCTTATGTAAGAGCAAAAAAATGAAAAGAAAAAGAAAAGCTAAGAAATGTCTGGGTGTATCGCAATTGAGAAGAAATTTAGATTATGAACGTTTTTATTAAATTTGGACAAATTTAGTTTTCATATGCCATAAATAAAAATAATTTTTTTTTTTTTTTAATAATACATTTTTTATATTTCCTATTTAAAAATAGAAACAAATTTGTTCTCATGTTTGTATGTACATAAAATGAAAAAATTTGCGAGGCCAAAATATTAAACCAAATCAAAATTTGTCCATAAAACGAGAAAATGTTCAACTCTTTTAATATGACTAATTCAAAACATTTTTGAATTTTCTTCGTTTTAAATAAAAAAAAACCTATTAATTAAATATTTTTCATTTTTTCAAATATTTTTTTTATATTGACTTTTTAAATGATACAATTTTTGTTTTATTATTTTCAATATTTTCAAAATTTTACAATTCTCATTCTCTTTCACAAAAAAATCCCTTCGATTTCATATAAATAATTTTTTGGAAAATTTGAATTAAAAATTATTTAAAAAAATAGTAAACAAAATATGCTAAAAATATTTAAGTAAAGTCTAAGGCATTTGCATAAAAAGCATGCAATCTCAATTCGAACGTCCGCGTCCCATTTTTTCCCACAGGAAAGCAGATTTATTTCTCAAACTGCACCACTTTATCATGGAACCGGCACAGAAAGGCCAACCAGCCGACCAGAGCATCTTAAGACAGATGTTGGTGGAAAATTTTCCCGTCTGAAATCCTTTCACTTTCCACCACAAACCGTCGGCGGCCCGTTCAGGCCATGGGCGACGAGGTGGTTGTTGTTGCCCATGCAGCAGTTGTAGCAAGAGCTGCAACAGTTGCTGCCACTGTGTGCACTTCTGAAGATGCAGAGACCAAGAGAGACCGACAATGAAATCAAAGCAAAAGCAAACATTCCCATTGAGTCGAGTATGCAAATATTTTCAATCGCTCACTCCCCAAACGATGCGATGTGCGCGGTTGAGTGTAAAATTGGCATTGAATAGAAGAAGAAAAAAAAGCATTCAAGGTATTTAGATGTTTGGAATGAGGGCTTTCGGGTGGGGTTCCGCAACATTTGGTGTGCATTGACCGCCAACTGGAAATGGGCGGAGGGCAGGCGACCTCCTGGAGGAGACCCCCAGACCACGTCCCTCTGCCCCCTTCGGAGAGAAGCCTCTGTTACGGTTACTTATTTCTAAGTAGTTATTGTTTTTTATTGTTATTATTATTTTTTGTCGTTGTTATTATTATTTGTTGTCGTTGTTGTTACAATTTCTTCTTACTGTAGGCTCTTTCATACTACATATTTACATAATATAACTAGTCATCATTGTTATTATCTTGCAATTTTTCCATATTGTTTCTTTTCTTCTTGTCTTATTATCGTGTTTCTTACTCTTATTTTCATATTGTTTCTTTATTTATTTTTTCATATTTTTTGTCTCATATATTTTTTATTTTTTGTTTCATAGAAATTCGTCACGCCACGGCATCGCATTGAATATCAACAACCCCATGACTCTGTACCAGGGCGGGTTCCACAAGCACCGCGAGACCGTCTTCATCATCCATGGCTTCAACGGCACGGCCAGTGACAAACATCTGCAGTACCTGAGGGACGGTTAGTGAGTGATTGAATATGCATATATCACTAGCAGCATCTGTAGAATCAGATAATTGTATAGCAAAAAAATAATTTAATATTAGTCCAAAATTTTTGATTTAATTTTATAATTTAAACTTTTAAAATTATTATTTTATTCAATTTAAAAAATGTATCTATTTTTTATTTAATTTATAATAGTCGTTCAATATTATAATCTAAATTATTATTTTAACAAATTTTTTTTTATTCTAAAATTTCAAATTATTAAAATTAATATTTCATTAAGAAATCAATAAAATCACATTTACATAAATTTTATATTATTCAAAGAGTTTTAAAATTTTGAATATATATTTATTTAGCAAATTATTAAAAATTTCATTTAATTAAAATTTGAAAAAATTAATTTTGTTTTTTCAAAAATTTTGTAGAAATTTAAATTATGGTTCTTTAATAAATCATTAAAAGATATAATCAAATTAATTTAATATTTCATCAAAAAACTATATACAAAAAAATCAGTTTTACGTTAAATTCAAAAATATTTTAAGTTAATAAGTGAATGTTTCATAAAATTATAAAGAGTAAACAATTTTCCTCGCAATTAATTTCACTTGTATTTTTAGTTTTTTTTTGCTAGCTATTTTTTGTCTTTTTTTTCATACTTATTAGGAACTTTTTTTTCTGTTTTTTATATACATATATTTTTGTATACATATTTGACTTTTTTAACCTTCATACATTTTTCGTTTTATTATAAATTTGTATATTTTACTCATACATTTTCAACGTTTTTTTACATTATTTATCTTTTTCATCGCCGTGAACGCATTGTGATGGCGCAGCGTATCTCTCACGTGACTTCAACGTGATCGCCGTCGACTGGATGCCGCTGACACGCTATCCATGCTACTTGCACTCGCTGATCAACACCCGGCTGACGGCGCAATGCACGGCACAGGTACGAAATTCGCATAATTGGAAATAAAACCTTTTCCTGCGCCCACTTGCGCTTGTCTCAAACCCTCCCCACTTTGGCGCACCTTCCTCGTGTTTTCCCATTGCTTCAAGCCAGGCTGTTTAATGATACGTCGGAAATTAATTGCATTGCTTATGAGCGATGCCAATAAAACCAAAGACTTCAATTGAGTTCGTTGCCTGATGCTTTTGTTTGTTTGGGAGATTATCCGAAAAATTCAACAAAAAAAATAATATGATTTAAAAATGTTGTTTCTAATTTCAAACATTCATGCGAGTTCATTGCCTGAGTCTTCTTTTATTTATATATTATATATTTTGGTTATACTTTGAAGCAAGTTGTATTAATATTAGTTATTGATGAAAATATTTGTAGCGAGTTCGTTGTCTCAGTCTTTTGTTTCAGTATATGAAAAGTCTTAAAAAATTCAAATACGTGTTTCAAATATTTTGGACACTGAGAGAAAACCTTGAGCACCGAACCGAGAAAATTTTAATCACATTTTCAAATATCAATTGAACATAATTTTTAGATATTGATGAAAATATTCGCAACGAGTTCATTGCCTGAGTCTTTATGTTTTAGTCTGCGAAAATATTAACAAACAAAATACATGATAATCTGTTGTTTATTAATTTCAAATATTTGAAATCGGTTGTTGATAGAAAAATCACTGAAGCAATGAGAAAACAACATTCGTGACTTACGCCCATTTTTCCTATGCATCATACTCATTCCCCTCTCTTCCCATTCTCTCTCTCTCTCTCTCTCTCTCTCTCTTTCTCCAGGTCTACGCCTTCATCACGCACTACGGCGCCATGCGTGAGAAAATCACATGCGTCGGCCACTCGCTCGGCGCCCACATCTGCGGCATGATCTCGAAGCATCTCTCGATGAAACAGTACCGCATCATTGGCCTCGATCCCGCCCGACCGCTGATTGAGCGCAAGAAAAGTCACCTCTTCCGGTTGTCACGTGACGATGCCAAGGTCATTCAAGTGTTGCACACGAACGCGGGCTTCTTGGGGCAGGAGGACAACACCGGCAGCCTGAACTATTGCATCAACGGCGGTCGCTTCCAACCCTACTGCATGGGGAGGACAATTAGTGAGTCATCGTTGTCATCGACGTCCTTCGTTTCTCCTTCGACCAACAAAACGTGACTTTGACCTCTTTTGCCTTTTCAGGACGTGCCCGTTGCAGCCACTTTCTGAGCATCTGCTTCTTGGCCAACGCCATGTTCAAGCAAAAGAAATTCCTGGGCATCCCCTGTCCGACGGGTTGCATGGACATCACGGGCCCCAAGCGTCTGCCCGTCACCGGCAACAATCCCTTCGCCCTCGTGTCCCAGATCAAGGAATACGCCATAGGGAACGATGCGCCCGACGAGTGAGATTTAATAACATAATTTATTATTTTTCTATTTACTACATATTTATTTTTACAGCGCCGAAGGATGTTTCTGCATAGACGTTCCCTTCGCCAAGCACTGTCCCTTTGGCGACGTGACGTAAAAGTCCTCCAAATGACCTTGAAGGACTTATTATTTTAATGCAATTATTTTTACAATTCTATTCTTACGTTTATTATTACGATTTCTCTTAATTGATTCTATTTAATTCGAATTGTGTTCAAAGTGCAAATGTTAATTTTTAATTTATTTTTAATTGTAGACAATTCTATATATCAACAACGTACATTTATAAATAAATATTTAGTCAAAAAATATTTTATTTATACATTTTTATTTTCTTTTTTGTTATTTTTTTAATTGAAAAAAATGTGATTTTATTTTGAGGTGGTTTTTTATGTAATTTTTTTTATTGCTATATACATTTTTCCTGATTCCTTAAATTATTATTTATTTACAACAAACAGAATTAATAAAATTTAATTATTATTATTTAATTAATTAGTTTTGAATGTTTTTTTCGGTTTTTAAAAATTTCGATCAACGCCCTCTATCTGTTGGTTCGTGGACGCGAATTGAAAGCATAGACACACACCATTGTGACACATTGTGAATGCACCACAATATCTTAGCAACGCAGCTGTCAAACGTTTTGTTATTGTTCACGACATGTGCTGCGACTGTGTGCGGCGTGGTTGGCTTTGGGTGTGTGATGTCGGTGTAAATAAATAAATAAATTCACTCATGAAACGACCGAAGCGCGCGCGGCGCGTAGCTCTAAAATCAACAACAACAACGCGCACGCAGTACTGCCAACAACAACCAGAACGTCAAACAAAACGAGAACAAACCACCAACAAAACAACAACAAGAACAAAAAAACAACGAGAACGAATATCCTTTTTTGTTTTTTCTTTTTTTGTTTGAGGCGTCCGCCGTATATTAAAATTGTTAAGTTTTTTCATTGTGCACTTGAAAATGTGGTTGCGTGAGTCGGTGGAGAGCGTCGAACAAAAGCGAATTCCATGAACTTTTCTCGGTTATTGCTCGTCCGTCGTTGAAGCGTTGAAAAATAATAAAATTTCATAATTCCGAAAATAAAATAAAACATAATAATCCAAGGGACGACATGTTAATTCTCTAGCCTGTATACGAGAGCAATAAAAAAAAGGACCTCAGTTCGAGAAATGTGAATCCATTTTCCAAATTACAAATTGTGAATACTCATTTTCTTGCAAAATTAAAATTTCAGTTCTTGCAACATCTACAAAGGTTAGTGAGTTACTTATTGTGGTGAAGTGAATAAATTTATGAAATTATGCTAAACATGCATTGATTTTTCTCCATTCGCGTTCGTCGGGCATTTTTGACTTCTTGGCATCGACTTCTTGGCATCGACTTCTGGTCTCCTGGCCAAGTGCTTTGAACTCGGCCGTCGTCGACTGCGGTCTTTCTAGTTTCCACCACCCCGACCGACCCGCATCCGTCGTCCGTCCCAGCCCAGCCCAGCGTCGCCTGCATCATCTCGTGCACGAAACGTGATCATTGAATTCTAAAATCTAAAAATAACCGCCGCCCTGTCGCGACTCGGCTTCCTTTTGTTCGCTCCTTCAAAATACTCCCGTTTCATTTACAATTCACTCTCTCATACATTTTCCAATTGCAATTAAAATCTAGAATCTACCTTTTTCCAGCCATCGTCACCATGGAGATCCACATGAAACCGTTCAACAATCACAACGCCATCAATCTTCCACTCACAATCACACCGATTCCGCCGTCGGTCAAGAAGGAGCCCGAGCCGCCCGCTCAACGCCAGCCCGAGCTCACCTTCCATTGCATGTGCTGCAATGAGTTCTTCGTGAATCCCTACAATCTGTACCAGCACATGAGTCTCAGCCATCCGGAGGCGGCGAACGATGCCAAAAACAACGGCGACAGCCATGCCAATGGCGAGCAGGAGGAGGAGGACGACGACGACTTCGATTACAGTTGCGTCTTGGAGCCCGTCTGCGAACTGGTCGCCCCCGAGAACACCGACGACGACGACTCGAGTAGCTCCGACGACGATGATGACGATTCCTCCTCCAGCAGCTCCTCCAGTTCATCGAGCAGTTCTTCCACGGAGACGACGACAAACACGAACTCAAATGCTGCCACCCAAGATGAGACCACAACGGATCGAAACGGCGATGGCGAGGGTGAAGACACCTCACAGATGGATACCGTTGGCGAGGGCGAATCGAGCAGTTCATCGAGCGCCCAGACGTTTCCTCCCATCCACATGCCATATGAAACGGTCGAACCACGAGAATCCACCTCGATTATTCTAATCAATCCAGTGCAGAGCATCACGATAACGCCGACGACACCAGGACGCGGCCGCCGGAGCACAGCGTTGACGGCGGAACAATTGACGCCCATCCTGAATGGCGACCAGAAGTGCTTTCAGTGCTCGCACTGTGAGGAGTCCTTTCCGAATGCCGGGGATCTGTCGAAGCACGTGCGCTCGCACATCACCAACAAACCCTTCCAGTGCTCCATTTGTCAGAAGACCTTCACACACATCGGCAGCCTGAACACGCACATTCGCATACACAGCGGCGAGAAGCCGTACAAGTGCGATCTCTGTCCCAAGGCGTTCACACAATCGAGCAGTCTGATGGTTCATGTGCGATCGCACTCGATCAAGAAGCCCCACCAGTGTCATCTGTGCGACAAGGGTGAGCGAAATTCAATATACCATCTGTTAGTAGAGTTCTAATGAAATTGTTCTTCTTCTAGGTTTCGTGAACTCCAGCTCGTTGGTGCTTCATCTGAAGTCGCACACGCACGAGGAGTCCTACACCTGCCCCGAATGCGAAAAGGAATTCAAGCACGAGTTCATGCTCGACGAACACATGCGCATGCATACGCAGGACCTGGTCTATCAATGTTCCATATGCCGCTCAGCCTTCCGCACCTCCTCCGAGTTGGTGCAGCACATGAAGTGCCACATGGGTGAAAAGCCCTTTACCTGCTCCATTTGCGATCGTTCCTTCACCCAGTCGGGTAGCCTTAACATACACATGCGCATCCACACCGGCGAGAAGCCCTTCCATTGCAAACTCTGCGACAAGTCGTTCACGCAGGCCTCCAGCCTCAGTGTCCACATGAAGATCCATTCCGGTGAGAAGCCCTTCCCCTGTCACATCTGCGGCAAGGCGTACAGCCAGCAGGCGTATCTGAACAAGCACATACAAGCGCACCTGCAACAGCAACAACTGCCACCGATCCCAGCGAACCAAGACCAGGGCACACTGCTATGCATTGTGTGTGGATCGCTGCACAAGAACTCGGCGTCGTTGGCTCAACACGTCACTCAGGCGCACACGGCGCTGCTGGACAAAATGCAGATGGAGAACGATCCGAATCATCCATCCGCCCAACATCAGAACGCAGAATTTACACCGGAACAACTACAGGAACAGCAACAGCAGTATATGCAGCAACTGCAATTCATGATGCAATTGCAGCAGATGCAACAGCAACAACAAGTCATGGTCAGAGGGGAGAATGGATTTGAAGACGGCCGGTTGGAGTACGATAAAATGGAGACGGAACAATGAAATTATTACAAGACTAATTCGGTACTATATTTCAAACATGTCTTTAGTTACCACACACACACGAGACACAGACACTCACAACCATTACATTTTCATGTGTTTATTGTATTTGTACTTTGTTCTAAGTATTGTATTATTAGTGACATGTATTTGCATGGTGTTAAGCATAATATCTATCTGTATACTCATTTTCATATTGATTTTACAATTTTGTATAAGTGTGTATTTGATAAAATTTAAGCAGTATTTTATTTCGAAGAGTTTAATAAAATTCTAAATTATCTACGTTAAGCATACAAATATGGTTTAATTGTAGAACGGATTGTAGGTAACCCAATGGGCCCGGGTCTGCTCCTGTTCGCTCTTGTGGCTGGTGAACAGCGATTTGTAAACGTCGCTCGCTTTCGGGTCCTTCGCTACACTATACTCCGTCTTGAGTCTCTTCAGTTCAGGGTCTTGCATAGCATCTTCATTGTTGCCTGTGCGTTTGGGATAAACAACAACTTTCGTCTTGGATGATGTTAGTTTGGTCGTTGCTCCATTCGCCGCTGCCACAACTGGTACTTGGTTATCGCTCGAAGTGGCTGCCTTGCTGGTTGATGGTCCATCTGCAGTGGTTTCTTTTGAAGCCTTTGCCTCGTCAGCGGGTGTTTCTTTCGGAACATCTGTTGAGATTTCTCCGACAGTTGTTGTTGCTTTCTTGTCCTTTTTCTCCTTTTTGTCTTTCTTTGAAGTCTTGCGCTTGGCATTGCGCATCTCTATCTTCAGTAGCATTACTTCCAGATCTTCATCACCACCATTCAACACGACCACGTCCTCCACCGAGAACGGCGCCTGGCAGAGAGGACAAATACTTGCCGTACTCTTGATTTGTTTGAGAGCACGTTCAGACATCACACAACCACAGCTCCACAAGGCGATAAAGCGAAACTTTCCGGACATTTCCAGCCCGATAAGCTTGCAAATGTATGGAGCGTGTCTGGAATCCAAAAGCCCCTCGGATTTATCCTCATCGGTGTACGATGGATTCGGTGTCAAAGTCAATGTACGAATGTCCTTCATGCTCTTGATGTGCTTCGCGGATTCGGGCATTTTATCCTTCTCCAGCAGCTGCTCGATCACGTTCTGCTTCGAGTAGAGTCGTCCCAGGCCACACATGACAATCGGCTCCTGCAGGCGCTCCTGTGTGAGTGCGCAGTGCAACCAGCGGAACTCGCGTTCGGCATCTTTGTCTTTCTGCAGGACACAAGGACGAGAATTAAAAAATGTAATGATGGAAATTATTATTGACGGACTCTCACCTGTTCGGGCTTCTTTTTGACTCGCACCAACTCATCTCGCCTGGGAATGGTTCCACCATCGCAACCCATGATTCTATTTCAACAAATTCTACTGATTCAAAATTAATATTTATTTTTTCAATAAATTGCAACTCTTTTAACTTTAAAAACAACTAAATCTCAATTAAATAAAATTGTTCACTATCTTCCAAAACAAAGAAAAACAAATAGATGCAGTTGTCAGTTGAGAGTTAGATAGAGCGTTGCCAGATTGAATCAAATTAGACTGAAGCAGGGCTATGTATAATTTTTCTCAATCGATTTGTAAAATATTAATTTGAAAAATAATTAATTTTAAACAATTAGAAAAATACAATTATTTTATATAAAAATATTGTCATATTAATTTGCACAATTTTATATTTATTTCATTAATAACATATTTCGTAGAAACTCCCGTAGACAGCTCTTCATAATATCATACATGATATTATGCTTGTTCTTCTCCCAAACACATGTAAACAAAAACAGCTGTTTATTTATTTATTGAACCGCACAGAAAACATTTTTTGTAATTTATTATTTAAAGGATTACAAATGATATTTGGTTAATTATTAATAATAGTTAATATAAAATGACGCAGTATGAAACATGGAATTTTCCCGATCTTCCAACGGAAGTTTCGTAAGTTATAAATACAATTAATTAAATTCCACCTGCTATTTTGTTTATTTGAATCAGGGAATTGTTGCTTCATGATGAAAAGAAGCTCATCGTTATTGGAGTTATTGGTAAATCAGCATTCCCCGATTGTAATAAGATGGTTGCTTTGGGAGTTCTCAACCGACATCCATCGCTCATTGACCACGAACCGGAGGAGGTGAGAAATTGAAAATAATTATGTTATAACATAAACAAATCTCACTAACACACAATTTTCAGGGACAAATTCAATTCTACTACAATCCAAATGAGTCCATGTTGTTTGTCCACTTTGAGACGACCTACGATACGCATTGTATGCAAAAGATGATGCAGAAGTCCATGGAAGAGGGAAGCTATGGTCAGTTCCTGCTCTTCAACAGGAAGGTTCGCAATCGCTTCGCTCGAATGTTGCTCTTCGCCACCCAAATCTGTCACATCGTCGTCTTTGTGGAGTTAAGTGTGACCTTCGATGCCTCGCTTCTATCGCTGTTTAAAAGCTTGAAACTCATCAGGTATATAGAAAAGAATTTCAAAGGAAACATAATACATATGTGGAATTTTACAGAGAACGACATGTACTCAAGTTTCTACCGAAACTAGTGAAGAACTCCAACACTGGAACCTTTCTGGGCAAGAGTGCTCGAATGTGTTCGCCCCGTATTCTCTTTCTGTTCGAGAACTATCCGGATGGTTATGGTATGTTTGTATATTATTTTTGCTCATATTCCAGTTGATCGCAATTCTCTTTTACAGAAAAGACAAATGAATCCATTTCGAAATTGGAGTTTGAAGTCGAAGATAACATATATAAGATGTTCCGCAGTGAATTCATACTCACAAATAATAGGTAAAATGTTTGTCACATAAATTAATTGATTAAAAACCATTTGAAATCCTCCATAGTTCCATGTCATTGTTCTCTATACCCGGCAACAAACGATTCGTTTACTACAACACGAATTCCAAACTCCGCGAGGATCCGTTGCTAAAGTCTATCGACCTATTGCAGTCTCTAATCGAGAAATCCAATGTGAGGGAGGGTGAAGAGGACGACTTGAACAACTTGTTGCCATTCAAGGTAACAATTTTGATGTTTATTTTACCTAGAATTTACAATAAGTTCTCTTCAATATTTAGGGCTTTGGAATGCCTATTGGGCAGTGCAAGACAAAGGAATCGACGTCGTCTACGGAGGAGGAAACCTACTTGAAGCAGAGAAATTTCATGACCTTGCTGAAGGACCATGTTGACGAGGGATTGCAATCGGGTTTCGATGATAATCTGACAAAATTCAAGGGAAAAAGTCATTTCGTCGTGAGTTTTGGAAGTTCTTCAATTTTACATACCTTCTGAACTTCTGTTTTGTCAGATTCCGACAGCTAAAATGTGGTATGAGACATTTAAGATGCTACACAAAATATTTATTGAAAATCCGGATAATCCCACCTTCGAGGCGAACGATCCTGATTACGTATGTTTTATTAAAAATAACTTAGAACATCATCTAATGGTGAAATTTTCTTTTATATCGTGTTATAGAAATCATATTTGGAAAATTTCAACAAAATATTGGACATCGATGAAGAGTAAGTTGAAAAGACACTTCACACTTGGATTTTTATAAATTTTTCCCTTTCAGATTCTTTGCAGCCTGCTGCGACATCGGTCTCCATAAGGCATACAGCATGTATAAGAATCCAGCCTTGACCCATTACAGCAGTATTGTGCATAAGGAATTGGTACAAATTAACTTCAACTATAATGAAAAAAGTTTTATTTCATAGGTTCTTCGTTCAACAGGTGGATGAAGCAGTTTCACTGTATATGAAATATGCACGTGGTCCTCACACGTCCATCAACGAAGCCGAATTGCGCCAGAAGTGTGAATCATGTTGGCAAAATGGAAAACAACAATGTGAATACCCGAGTTTACGAGGAAATCCCTGCATTATGCCAAAACACATTCCGAAGGATCCATCTGAGCACTCCAGCGGTCATGCATTTGTCTCCACCTGCAACTGTGGACGCACTCAGGGCAGACGTGAAGACCCGTACACCATTCGGCATGCCAACTATGAGTTCTACGAGTTCTTAGCTAACAATTGTACACTGTGTGCCAAAGTGAAGAAGGTTCACTTTGCCGTTTTCGAACCTTCGATACATGATTACAGAGCTGCCGAATTCGAGACGGCTTTCCCGAAGCTTTCGCTCAATGCCTCGGCTAGTTCGGTGAAGGAAACCACGTTCGAAGCAAGCAACTCCGATGTCGATGATGTTTCCCAACCGCTGACTGCCTCGCAGGGCTCTCACACAAATCTCAGTTTGGAATCAATGGATAATCTGAATAAAATCGACAACTGTGGCGAAGATCGAGATGCGGACATCGACAGCTCGGATGAGTATCTCAATGAGCTGGTCATTCAGGTGAAAGATAAGGAAGACATCAAGACAGAGAAGGAGGTCGGCATTTACCGACAGCCATCCACAACGGAATACCTGCCAGGCATGGTCCACACTGAGAGCCCCGTCGGTTTGTTGCCGCAATTTCCCAGTTGGTCGTTGGTTTGCGTCGGCCCCAGTTCTGTCTACAGCCACAACACTGGCTTGCTGGAGCACTTCCAGAGCGGCTTTCTCTCTGGCGCCAACTTCCTGCTGCCCTGGGATGTTCATGTCCGCTTGGAGCACTCGGCTTCTTGGGCTGCCGCCTACGAGAAGTCTCGTTACCGCAAAATGGGTGAGGTTTTCATTCTGAAGATCTTCGTTGGCTGCGAGTACGAATGTCCTCGTGGACATCGTTTCATGATGAGTTCGCCAGACAAAGTTCTACGTGGAGGATCAGGTACAATCAGGTTTCTTTTCATTTAATTATTTATATTGTAATTTCTTCCCCCGTTGCCAGGAATCCTACGAGATAGCGGCAGTAAGATTGTGTACAATAATATGCCATTGTATTTCCCATGTCCCTGTCGTTCGAACAAATCGGACGTGGCCCAACTAATGCGAGTTCATGTGGTCACCCCCAAAGCTCCTGTTAATGTGATACTCGATCCTAAGGTGCGCACAGGCGAACGTGACTACGTCTTCACAATGGGTCTGCCGAACCCACCGAAGCTGACGCAGAGTGCCTACTGGATTCTACGCCTGCCCTACATCTATCAGGGTGACGATGGACCGATTGCACCACCCACAGATCTGACCACGACGAATGCCCTCAACTACGGCTGTTTGCTTGCTGGCATGTACGGCGTCAGCGAAACAGAAGTCGAGGACTAGACAAGAGAATTTATAAAGAGAATACAGTAGAAAAATACACTGGTTACAACTATTCACTGATGATTTATATTATTACGCATTATAGGTACAGATGACAACATCAAAAATGGAATCCTTTGCGGGCCATCAAAAAGTGATTTTTTTGTGCTTTTGTGTGCACATAAATATATACCTGGACGAATATTTCTAATATAGATGATTTTTAAGTTGTTTCATACATAATTCATGAGTTCATTCAAATATTAAGTTGGAAAAATACATTGATTCCATTAGCTTTGTCGGCTACTCCTTCTTCCTCTTGTCTTGTCTTCTGAATGAAATTTATACATTCTCAGGTATCGCGTCCTCGCAACGATTTTTGTTCTTAAGCAAATAGGCAGCCAGAAAGCTAATTGGATCTGGTGGACGCTCCCGCGCTAGTGTCTGCAGTCCATGGAGCAGAATCGGCGCAACAGTTTGGTCCAGATACTGACGGGTGGGAAGGGAGCTGAGGTCTGGTCGGGGTTTCTTGCATTGTGGCTGCGCGACGGCCGCTGGAGCTGCCTGTTGTGATTGTTGTTGTGCTGCTGGTTGTTGTTGTTGCTCGGTGGCAGAGTCCTGATTTTGCGGTTGCGGAGTCGAAGCGCCGTCGGGTTTGTCCATCGCTACAATACAGAATCAGTTTTATATCGGTGTATTCAAATGCTGGCAATGATAAAAACCTATGATTCTTGTTATAAAATAGAAATTCTGTAGAAAAAAATATAATTCGTGAGATGCGGCTTTTTTCGTTTCGATTTGAGTGACAGCAATGACAAATTTTTTTGATTTGAAAATCGATGGCGATGACGTTAGGAAATCCGTAGATTTCTGTCAAGAAACGGCCGACAGTTTCAATACCTCGATTTACACGACAGCTCCGTGTAAATCACGACATACGAATCACAGACAAATGTGTTTTTGATAAAATATTACATAAATAATAATAATAATAATAATTCGAAAAAATATAGAAGTTAGGTAACTAAAAATCCGCATCAAATTCAATAATTTTTTTATTTTCACATTTAATTCTTTATGAAGCCAACGAAATTCCATTTAAAAAATTGAAAATTTTGATAATAAATAAATAAATTGAAAAAATAATAAAAAATATAAATAAATTATACAAAAATGGTTATTTTGAAATCTGCGTATTTCGAAACCGTGTAAAAAAAGTACCGCTTATATCGAGGTGTTTTACTATTGTGAATTTGCGTTGAAGTGCATTTCAAACTGAGCAAAAAAAAATAGCTGGGCTCATTGTGAATGGCGCATGCTTTACCGCGATTGGAAAATTTTGACGTTTGTTAATCAAGTGAGTGAAAATATATCAATTTTTCACTTAAAATTTTACTATTTTAGTTGTAATTTATTAATTAATTAGGAATAATTAAGTGAAAATGACGGAATTACTTATCGATCCCCATATACGCGTTTGGGTGTTTCTGCCCATCGTCCTGATCACCTTCTTCGTGGGCATCATCCGCCACTATGTTTCCGTATTGATTTCCACACAGAAAAAGGCCGAGCTGACGCAGATCCAAGACAGGTGAGCAGTAGCTCAGGATGGCAAAGTTCATTTGATTTGCACATTTTCCCTTGCAGCCAAGCGATGATGCGGGCTCGACTTCTACGCGAGAATGGAAAATATCTGACGGCACATTCCTTTGCGATGAGAAAGAACTTCTTCAACCACGAAGAGACCGGCTACTTCAAGACACAGAAACGTGCTCCCGTGCCACAAAACTCCTCGGCCATGCTGTCGGATATGGTTAAGGGCAACTTCATCAACGTTCTGCCAATGGTGGTCATCGGCGGTTGGATCAATTGGATGTTCTCCGGGTTCGTCACCACCAAGGTTCCCTTCCCGTTGACCCTGCGCTTCAAGCCGATGTTGCAGCGTGGTGTCGAACTCGCTTCTCTGGATGCTGCTTGGGTCTCGTCGGCTTCGTGGTATTTCCTCAACGTCTTCGGTCTGCGGTCCATCTACACGTTGGTGTTGGGCGAAAACAATCAGGCCGACCAGACCCAGGCCCAAGCTGATGCGATGACGGGCATGGCAGCGACTATGCCGCAGGATCCCAAGGCCGCGTTCAAGGCCGAGTGGGAAGCGCTGGAAATCACAGAATATCACAATGCCCTGAAGAACGTCGAGAGCGAACTTCTGCAGCAGGCCATCGGGGAGTCCGGGTTCCATGCGGACGAGAACAGCGTTCGCCATTAGACCGAATAATTTTTGAAATAGTCTAAATATTAGTTTAATCGATTTTCATTTCTGGGAAAATGGTAACTATTGTATTTTGAAAGTGTCGTCGAAAGATTCGTGGAGAAACATATTTTATATTATTTATGTTCAATAAAACCAAAAAAGCATTTTCAATGAATTTCCAATGATTTATGGCATGAGATAACATTATTGCAATTTTGTTTTAAATATTCCTCACAGGACTTCAGGTTTAAAACTGTTCATCGAACTCGCTCTTCTCGTCTGCTGTTGCCACACTCGCCGGCTCCGTGGCCTGTGATTTGGCAGGCGACGGCGGACGCGCTGCCGGAACCTTGAAGTCCTTAATCGTCTGCTTCTCCTTGGGTTTGGCCATGAGGCGGAATTCATTGGGCAGATCATCCTCGGTGTAGAGACGATCGGTGAAGTAAATGCGACGAATGCGAACGTTGGCGTGTATCTGAAGATGCACCGTCTCCAGGTAATTCGAGCCATAGGCACGGCGTGTGAAGTCGGCCAAATTGAAGTGGATCTGGTTCCAGCCGGGCGACAAACCCATCGGCATCGCCGTGCAGAATGGCTTCACCGACGTTTTGCTTTGGAAATTCGACACCCGGAAGCGACGCATAAATTTCTGATCGTCTAGAATCTGCAAAGGGAAAATTATTTCCTTAAATTCAGTCGTTAACATGGATGGATTTACTTTAATTTCGAATGTGAAATATTTGTGCATGTTCTTGATCAGCAGCACGAGAAAGGGCAACTTTATTCCTAGCGAAATTTTCGGATCCCTTGGAGTTGATATAAACATTGTGGAGACATTGGTGCCCATGATCTCCATGACAAGGGATTTTATATCATCGTCCATTATGCGTTTACAATATCCATTTTTAGTCTACCAATTAAGACAATCAATTGTTTTTTTCGCTTTGTCAAAATTTCCAACTCACATGAATCTGCCACTGATGCAAGGGTCTGCTGCCGATGCTGTAAAAAATCGAAAAGCATCCCTTCTGATAGTTGTGTTTGTACATTGACGATTAGTTCCAAATCGGATTAAATTCAGTTGGGTTGTAATAATAATAGATTGTTGTGTAAGTAAAATCAAAATATTCAAAATATATTTGAGAAAGTGTTGGATGTGATTTGATGAAAAATTCAGAGCACATTGATTGGGCTTATTGAAAATGTTCTCAAGAAAGGAAACTTTTTGAAAACTTCCAACTCTAAAATTAGCATCTGGTGATGATTGACGGAGGGAAAATTAAGTTTATAAATAAAACAACTATAATTGATTAACAAACTATCATTTATTACTTGTTGGCCTTAAAATGTTTAACAAAAATTCCTCCAGATATGAAGTTTTAAATAATTCCTGAATTCTATTCACGCACTAACATAATTTGACTCTGGCTTAAACTTAAGCGGTTGAGGGGAAGCCAAAGGGATCCAATTTCTCGTTAAGCAGTGCCAAAGAGGATTCCGACAACTTCGACAGCAGTTCAGCCAGCTTGTGCTTCGTGTAGACTTTATATAGTTGCCGCGATTCGGAGGCGATTTCATCGGCTAACTTAACACAACCCTTGTAGTCGCCAGAGAGATGCAGAACTTTATGCAACAGCAAAACAATCTCGGGAATGCATATCGTGCGAAGTTTTTCCAGTTGTATCTGGCGGTTCTCCCAGTTGATTTCAGTGCTTTCAACCGGATCCTTGGACGTATTTGGATCGATTAGCCATCCGTTATCGGGGAAGAGCAACACATTGAACAGAGCATCGCGAGTAACTGATAATAAAAACGATGTTTAGTAAAATGAATTGTAAGGAACTAATGTTTGAACCCACCTCTAGCTTGTTCATCCAAGCTAACATTCCAGCGATTCACTTCGGAGCGATAGACTTGCTCCTTGTGCTCCGATGCAATGCGTTCCGTGAAATTGGCGCCGGCGTCCACGAGTTGTGGCTCCTTGGGGCGATTGTGGAATAGTCGCGACCAATCGTTGAAGCTATCGATGGCAGTCAGATAGATTTTGTAGCTCAAATACTCCTTAATACTGCAATCTTCACGGCACGGAAGGTTGTCTTTCGTTCCGTAGACAGAGAAGATTTGCGCTAATGTGTCGCTTGGGACCATTTCGTAGGCAGCTCGGACGCACTCTGGCTTCGACTCGCCTAAGAATGTACGAATCATGGCGTTCGCTTGCCACAACAGCTCGCCACGATGCTCCGGACAGAAGGTCAACCATTCCAGCGAGCGTATTTTCCGCTTATCGAAGTCGTTTATATCGCCAACTTGTTGCTCTTGGCCGGAAGCCGTCTCCGCATCATTGGGCATACGATTGCGGATGGTTTCGACAGTGTGTCGAGTGATATTCTCCACATCGAGGCCGGCATTGATGGCCTCCTCGAGGGCAGTGGAGCGAGCAGGTGTGTCATTAATTCCCTCAAGGAATTTCGAATACAATTGAACTTGCATTTTCCCTGGCAATGCTCCAGTGTAGAAAGCAACCAACTGAGCATCACCCTGACGAATCAAACACTCGACATATGCTGCAATGATGCGATCCGCTGTCTCCTCTTTATCCACTTTGCCGATTTGACGCATGAAGAGTACAATATGCGAAAGGAAACGCAGCATGTGAGCAGACATTGGAGCCACATCACCTTCGCCACTTGTCTCATCGACCCAACGACGCATTTGCTGCAGAAGCTCGGGTATGTTGTCCAGTATCAAATACTTTTGTATCACGCCCACTTTGCTATTGGCAAAATCACGGACCGAAGCATCGTTGTGAACGGCCAACTCATCGAAGATTTGCTCCAATGACATCTTGGCGTTCCAATAGGCTTCGGGCATTTGATGATAGGGTTTCATGCAACTCGAACGAATTTCACTCTCAACACGTATGTCGATTTGCACCTTCAGATAGGCCCACAGCAGATCCTCCCAGTTGTCGAGCAGCGCCTTCAGAGACTCCAAGTGACCACAGAAAGCACCGGCAATGGCGCGTGTGTACTCATCGAACTTCTTCGAGTCGGCCATCATCCAGGCGCACTTCTTCCAAATATCACGTCGTGGATTTCCTTCGATGGGGGTCTTTTCGTTGGTATGTGTCGACTCGTAATTGGGATCCTCGTGCAAGCGCCAACCTTCCAGAATTGCGGCGCGCCACGTCTGACCGCAGTATTTGCAAAGCGACATGGCTTCGTCGATTTTCCCCTGGCGAATCTCGGTGAAGATGCACTTCGACAGTCGGGCATTGTCTTCTTCGTCGAGAGCGTGCAGCGGACGTTTCTCACGAATGGGTGCATCCGGATCCAATGACTTCACAATCTCTGCTCCACTCCCGAAGGCCACTTCCTTGGGATTGAGCAGCTGAAACAATGTGTTCTCCCAGCCCACGGTTCGATCCGTCGTGTGGCCAACTTGCATGTTATCCTTCTTCACGTAGCACGCCTCCAGCCAGTCGACAATCAGTTGATATTCCCGAAGAGTCGAATTGCCTGCATCGAATAGAGTAAATAATATGCTTGATTTTGCTTCAAGGCCATGAACTTACATGAATAGAGCTGAGTAATCACTTCCTTTTCGGAGCAACCCAACAACGGCATCTCGCACTCCATGCCCGCATCACCCTGTATCATAATGCGATCCTTGTACAGGGCGTATAGCAATTTCCATGTGTTCATCTCCTGCTCCAGCCAATTGGCGCCCGTCGGCTTGAGCTTCATGTGGCGATTTTCCTTCAAGGCCTCTTCGAGGACCCCATCACACGTGTGAATCAAATCCTGGATGGTGTCGAACACCTCGGAGTCGTTGGTACGCCCCTGCAGCACTTCGAGAAACTGTGGAAACAACATGTCGGCCTTGTCCTTCAACCCGTGCTGCTCGACGCCCAGATCCAGGATGGAGCGCTCGCTGAGACTCACGGTGTCGGGGCCGCCGGCGTAGGAGTTGCTCATGAAGGTGCTGAACATGGAGTTGTTCTGTTGGTCCAGCATCCGCTGGAGCTCGTCGGCGCCGAGGGTGATTGAGAAGTTGTGCATGTTGCCGGCGACCGAGCGATCGGCCAGCAGCGAACGCTGCGGCATCTGCGGTTTCAACTGAATGAGGCCACGCTTCGATTGGAACGGACTGTCCGACATAATTTCCTCTATTCTATCTGGCCCTTTTATATATTTTTTACGAAGTTTTTATTAATTAAACTGGATGGAAAATTAAAACTGAAAACGCGCAAAATTGGAACGGCGAGCACAACAAAATTTGACGTTTCAAAAGTGACAGCCACAGGGTTGCCGACGTCACTTCAATCGAGTGTTTCACTCCACTTTTGATCAAAGCACTCCGGAACTCCATTTTTTTGAAAACACTTCATGTTCCCACTGTCGTATTCCATTATTTTTTTTTTAATCCTGCTTACGACATACACATTTAATACAAAATGTTTATATATGATTTTTTTATACTGCAAGGGGGGTCGTAAACGGCATTTGTGCCAAAATTTATAATTTATATGTATAGTTACAGTTATATACAACCTCTTTTTCGAATTAACAAAAATTGTAAATAAATAAATAAATACGAATATATATAACAACACAACAACCCAATTCAATTATTTAATTTTGAAAAAACCTTTTGATAAAAATTTAAAAAATATCATATTCAAATCTCTTCGATAGAATTTGGTATAAGAGAATTTGTATACAAAACCCAATTTATTCCCCCAATATATATTCCCACCAAGAAATGAAAAATCGGTGATCAGTTTTTAAAGCAATTTTTATTCCATATTTATTTGTTATTTCTTTATAATTTAATACATTCGTTAATTCACGGATTAAAACTATAAAATGTAGTCAAATGAATGCAGTATTTTTATTTTTACCTCAATGTATGAGTGAGTGTGGTGTATGTGTGTGTGCGTACGTATTTATGTATGTATATATTGAAATGAGCACCTACGAATACAGTACAAATTACAATTATGCAAATTATCTCTACAATTATTATTTTACTTTCATTTTATGACTTACTGCTTAAGTGTTTACTTTTTGTGCTTCTATAAAAAATTCTTCCTCTTCTTCTTCATTTTCTCAATAATCGTGGATTTTTGGTTATTCATATTTATATGGATATATTTATAAATTGATAGACTACAGAATCTCTCTTATTAAATCGGAAGAGTCGAGTGGAAAGAGGAAGTTGAGTGAAGAAATATCTCCTACTATTTTGCGTAGATTCGCAGTGAGTAAAAGTGCAGTAGATTGTAAGGAACAAATAAAGAAGTACTTTTTTTTTAATGATACTACTACGAGTTGCTTGAGTTTGGAAAATACTTTGAGTTTTAGTTTTATTTGAGCTGTGGAGAATACTTTTAGCAATTTTTTGCCGAAATCCAGGCAGTTTTCACTTAAATGCAATTACGTTTTATTTCGTTTAATTTTAAAGAATTGTTTTCACTTTTATTTACTTTTCTAAACAATAGAAAATGTTGCCTTCTCTCCTTTTCATTGATTTATTTACATAATCACTTTGTAAATATTATTAATATTATGGGACTTTTATTTATTTTTGGGTTTTCTTCATCATTACAAAATTCCTACTGCATTAGGTAAAATATAATTATTATCATTAATCGCAAATGTTTCTATTTACAACGATCCACAAAAATGTTTTTTTTTTATTTCATACCTTGGAAAATATTTACTTCAAAAGTCAATCCCGATTTATTTCAATCGCCGTGAGAATTTCATGATTTTTTGATGGATTTTGAAAAGATTTTGAAAATCTACAACTGATATGATGAGAATGATATATAAGAGGATGATTCGATCGAAGAAGAGAAACGATATTCTATAGTTTAAATACACTTTAGACAGTTGTCCATTAAACGTAAACTAATCGTATTAATATTGCAACTATCGGCTATATATAGAGTGATTATGATGGAAATAAAAGTCTGATCCTTTCACACAGAGTACAACCTGGAGGTTTAAAAAAAAAAAAAAAATTCACATTGAATCGACTCTAGACACGATTTCCAACCCATCTTCCTTCTGTCAGCGATCATTTCGATCATCGATCGGAATCGATTCCATTGATTGTGGGATGACTTTAATGGGATGAATGAGGGTGGTGTTGGTGGGGTGAGGGAGGGGGAAAATGTTCCATTGCATGCATTTCATGAACCTCCTTCGCAGTTTGGCAGTGAACCTGAGCTTTTCTTAACTGGGTCAATTCTTTACAATTCTCCAATATTTTCAAGTTTAATTTGTTTTTTATACAATAAGAATAACTAATACAAAGACCGATCGCCCAGAGAACTTGGACTAAAAAACACCGATCATCATATAGAAGATCTTTATAAGGATCAATCTACATAAGGATCCGAGATAAAAAGTTTCTGTCTCTCTTTGTAGCGATCGTCATTGATTTATATATTGTTTAAGTTATATATCTTAGATCGTACTTTGCACATCCACTTAGATCGATAGAGAGAGACAACCACATGTTCGGGATTCTATCCTATGCTAAAGTAATATTTCTAAACCCTATCGTAAAGCAATACGGGGTTTCCTTCGGTAGCATAATTTATTCCAATTCAATATAATTTAAAATTTTTCAAATCTCAATTTAATAGAATGAAATTTTCAATTAATTGAAAATAATTTCAGTAGCATTCCCATTTAATTTGATTTAATTTTCGAAAATTTCAATTAATTAAATTTTAAATTCGTCAACTAATTAAAATTTTAATTAATCATTTAATTCAATTTATTTTAATCAAAATGAAATTTCGGCAACATTTTAATTCCAATTCTTTTTTTCTGAATGAGGATGATAAATGATGGATCTGAATGATTGAGGATTTTTGTGGTAAATGGATGAATTATGATTTCTATGCTAAATTATCCTGTTGTTATTGTTGTTTCTAAAGGACCTCCTTTCAAAGTCCTTTGAATTGTTTTCGTTTTACATAAACATTAAATTATTTTCTTTATGTTTTTCTTCAAGTGTATATTAAGTTAAGTTGTTTTTATTTCTTCATCTTCATTTACGACTTGTTTTCAATAAATACGAACACATATGTATTTAGTTGAAATTAACATTAATTCTAGCATATAAATTAAAAGAAATCATTGTTTAGTGTTGTGTTTTCGTTTTTTTGTTATTGGTTTTGTTGTTCTTGTTTGTTGTTGTTGTTTTTGTTATTGTTGATGTTTTCCATAAATATACAGCTAAACTTAAATTAAGCAATTTGTAATAAAATAGTTAAAATAGTACAAAAATGTTGTTGTAAAATCTACAGCGTTTTTGCACGATCCAAGAGATCACTGATAAATTTCTGCAATAGAAAAAAAAAACCACGAGATTAAAATCATTTCATATAATTTTATATTCAGATCAATTACCGATATGTCCGATTGGGGCCGTTTACAGACAGACAGTAGTCTCTGGAAAGATAGAAGATAATTCGCTTTAATATTTTTTTCTTTCCGATATTTATGTTCTGTTATCTTTTTTTATTTCAATAGTCTACAAATTAACGTTTCTCTTTTTATTATTTGCTAATTTCTGATTAAAAAGTGAATTATCTTAAATCGAATTTTTTGTTTTTTTCAATAATTCGAAATACAAAAATGTGTCTGTTATATAATTTATTTAATATATTTTAAAATACATTAAGAAAAATAAAAAAATATACCATAACTTTAAGAAAAAAAAAGAAAACAAGAAATTATTTTAAATTTTAAATACTTCAAAAAAAATTTAAAAAAACTAAACAATAATGGAAAAAACATTTGTATACCAAAAATTTATAAAAAATTAAGAAAACTTAAAATTATTCTCTACAAAAAAATATAATTTATAAAAGAAACAATTTTATTCCAAAAAATTAAAATCAAAATTTAGTCTTTTATTAAATTTATTTAATATATTTCAAAATAAATGAAAAAAAAATTGTATAAATATTTAAAAAAAAAATAAAGTAATAATTTACAAACATAAAACCAATGAAAAATAAAAAAAAAATTGTTTCCAGTAAATTATAAGAAACTAATTTGAGAAAAATTAAAAACCTTATACAACCGACACGGTACCTATTTTCTTAATTCTTCTCTAATCGCACTAATAATCCTAACCCTTTATATCTTTTATCCATTCCTATTCATGGTTCAATTTAACAATTCAATCTAATAGGCTATTATAATTAAATAATTGCTCGAATCGAGTCCTCAATTAAACCAAGACGAATGACCAACGATTCGAGTTCCCCTCGGCTCACTTACAATTAGATGAGATCTTCTAATATCATCTGTGTCCATATCCAGTATTTCATCGATGTCCACGTCGATGGCCTCGGTCTGTCAAATAAAACAAGGAAAAAGAACAATAAACATTAGTGGAGTTCTCGCTAAAAGGAGAGGAAATGAAGAAGGGAAGTAGGGTGGGGTGTGGTGATGTGAGGGGTGAGGTGGAGTCGGGTGAAGTGGAGTGAGTTGGAGTGAAATGGGGTTTGGGGTGAGACGGATGGAGTTGGAATTTTGAGGAACTCACCGGTGGATCAAAGAGTTTCTGGAGTTCATCGTACAGCCACATCTCGACGGCCAGTCGTTTTCTAATTAAACTCATCTGATGTGATCCGTATTTGGCGGTGAGGAACTTCTCTCGTCGCTCCTTCACCTCGGAGCCCTTCTCGTTGAAGTTCACCCGGAGATTCGTTCGGTTCGGCGAGCGTTCGCAATCGTTCATCTGTTCCAGGCCGCACTGCATCTTTGGGCTTTTTACTTTTTCCTTCCTTTTCTACTTGTTCTCTTTGTTCTTCTTTTTCGTGAACTCCTTGGCCTGGGAGTTTCTGCTTGTTATTCTTACTATTTATTTATTTATTTTGCTCTCTTTGTTTGATTGTTTGGCTCTCGGTGGATTTGTTTATGAACCGATCGTCTGAAGGAATCTCTTGTTCTCCCTTCTTTTATATCCTTCTCTCTTTCTCTTTTTATATCCTTCCCTCTCTTTTACTCTTCAAATATCCCTTCTTCTTTGGTTTCTCCTTGTGTGACTCGCTTTGCTTTTATCGATTTTCCTCTCACACCTTTTTATTATTACTGTTGCTATGGTCTTGTTTCTTCTCTCTCACTCTCTCCTTGTCTTTGTCTTCCTATGTGAAAGACACAAACTGCAAAAAGATAAAGAGAAAAACAAAATAATTAAAGGAAAATTACATATATGTATGTTTGGATGGTATGTATATGGATATGGGATATTGTCGACAATAGTAAATGTCTTATTTATTACAGCACGCATCATTCGCTAATTAAATAATTAGTCGATTCATTTTCCGCCACTGACACTGGAGACATTTTTTTGTTCTTTTGTCTCGTGAGTTTTTCCTTCTTCTTCACCCCTCCATCTCCTCCATCATCTCTTCCTCCTTTACCCCTCCCTCTTCTCATCCTTCTTCATCTTCTACTTCTCCCTTTCCTACTCCTCCTTGTCTTTCTTCTTCTCGTTTTGTTCTATTGCTCCATTGTGCGTAGGTTGGTAACCATTAAACCGATTACAATAACTACACCAACAATTCCCCAATAACAATCATCTTCATCATCACCACAACAACATCATCATCATCATCACCAGAACAACTTTATCGCCATCGCGAAAGGATGTGGGTCGTGAGTCATGGCTGCATTGGTTGCTCGGCTCCAAGTGTCGTGAGAAAGTCGCTTCTGAACCCCGCCCACTTCGTCTGCTCCCCCCCATTTTTCACTCTCCTTCATCCACCCCCCATCATCTACCCCCCTTCGTCACCCCTCTCTCTCTCTCGCCCATTTCCAAGAAGTCGGCTTTTATGCTGTCTACACATCGTTTTCGAAGTTGCGGCGAGTTTTACGAGAACTGCGATATACCTAAGCTGATTAGGGAACGAACGATCTCGAACGAGCTCGGGTGACTCAGGTTCGCATTGGAATGTCGGGTATTTTACAATGGAGTGTGTGGGTAGAAAGAGCGAGAGAGAGAGCGAATAAAAAACCCAATAAGAATGGGATTTCCTAAGGATCGGGAATCCTTTGATATTTTTCCAGAAAACACGATTTTACTACAGAATTTTATCACCCGATGCGACTGAAGAGCTTTCGTTATTTAATTCTCTACTCAAATGGCATTGAATGGTATTTTAGAAAATCTTCCAAGAACATCCTTAAGTGCAAAGAATGGGTTTTTGTAAAAAACGAACACTCTGAAGCTCGAAGAATAGGTCATTGAGTAAGTCAAAGGATGGTATTTATAGAAAACTGAGAGTTTTTTTTGCACCTGAGAGACCTGGTTGTTTCTAACATGATGTGCATTTAATTGAGTGAATTTATAGTGACTTCAATGGGTTGAATAATTGATGACAGGAGCAAATAACAACAACAACGTTCTACCTCCTCCACCTTCTCGGCCTTTCCTGAACCTTTCTCAACCAGGTTGAGTGAAGAAACTTAGTTTCGATCGAAATACATTTTTCAACTGACGATGGAATTTATTATGCAAATTTATTTATAGCTTGCAACGATGTCGTGTTTTCTGCACTGGTTTTTTGTTGGTTTTCCACTTAGTTGTTGTGATTGTTGTTATCGTACTCTCTTCCTCCTCCACAGATGACCAGCAAAGTTGATCGTTGCAAAATTCACTTTCCACCCCACACTCCTCAAGTTCCTTCACCATATACTTTCCTCCGCCCCCTTTTGGTGGGGCGTGAGCGACCTCCGGCTGCGTGTTTAATTATGCCCATGTCTGAAGCTCCCAGGAACTCCATCGGACAGAGCCGCCCCCGAGGCCCGCCCCGTGCGGCAGTCGTCGAGTTCCAAGAAGACATGTCGTGTTCACTTCAACTTCCATTAGCAGCATTCGTCAGATGAAATTGTTTCTCATCGCAAATAAAAAAATTAATATCGTTTGCGACGTGTAAAAAGTTCTGTCCGCGGTCGAACTTATCATTAGCAGTTAAAAATATTTTTATCATGTAAGATTCTCATCGATCGCGTACTAGAACTTCTTTCTATGCAAAACTTTTTTTTTTTTTTGATCGAGAAAATAAAAATACTTTTCGCGAACAGAACAATATTTCTGCGCGAACAAGAAAAAAATATCTTTTGCGACAAACGTTTTTTCACTTCGAAAACGTTTTGGTTTCTCCGCGAAAACGTTTGTCCTCCGCGAAAACGTTTTCGATTTTTTCGCGAAAACTTTTTTATCTCTACACGAAAACGTTTTTTATCTCTACACGAAAACGTTTTTTTTCTCTACACGAAAACGTTTTCAGCGTCAAATGAATGATTCCAAGAATTTGTTCGCGATGGTCCTGCATTCGCCGGTCAACGGTCGAGCTCATTTCTTGTGAGTTAGGTAGGTAGATATGTGGGTGTAGGTACCGTTTTTGGCAACGAAAAGAGAATGAAGTAATGTCATTCATATAACCCTTTTTGTTCTCAAAAATTATAAATACAGTTTTAATATTTATTGAAAGAAAATCTACAATTTGTTTAGTTCATAATTTTCTATTTCTACAAATAACTATTTACGTCCCATCTTTAAGTTAGATCAGGATTATTCATTGTTTTGCTTCACTCGACATGTTCTCAATTTTTTTACCAATACCGTACGTACCTAGCTAACGAATCGCAAAGAACGAGCACAACAGGCAAACGCAGAACCATCGCGAACCAATTCCATTCCTTCATTCATTCATTCTCTGAAAACGTTTTCAGGTAGAGAAAAAAATGTTTTCGTGTAGAGAAAAAAACGTTTTCGTGTAGAGATAAAAAACGTTTTTCGTGTAGAGATAAAAAACGTTTTCGAGATGAAGAATAAACGTTTTCGAGGAGACAAAACGTTTTCGCGAAAAAAACAAAAAGGTTTGATCGCACTTCGGCGATAGTCAGAGGCAGTCGACGTCGTCGTCTCATGCATGAGGAAATTAGACAGATGGACAGATACACTGATGGACGGACGGATGGAGATGTGTGGATGGGGTGATAGAAAAGAGATGGATGGATGGAGAGATAGACTAGAGAGACGGATGAGGATATAGAAAAGAGAGATGAATGGATAGAGCAGAAAGACGAATGAGGAGATAGAAAAGAGAGACGGATGAATAGTCCAAAGAGACGGATGGATAGACAAACTACAAGTCAAACAAAAAGACGAAGCTTGACGACTGAGTAGTAGAAGGAAACACGAGAAGAAACACAAGACGAAGCACAAAAGGAAACATCAACGAGTCGCCGAAGAGACAGACATGAGCAGGGAGCGTGCAGACAGATCGACTACCAGACAGTTGGACAGCCAGGAAATCCATGTATGGACAGACGCACCAAGGAGACAGACAGCTGGACAAGTGTCCACTGACTCGAGACACTTTTGTATCGTATATGGGAATTGAATTATGCATTTAATCCATGCGTTGATTTGAGAACTTTTATCACCATCACTGATTTATTGAGTTGGAAATTTGAAGCGGAATTTGTAGGAAAAGTTTTCAAAACTTTCATGGAATTCTCTCAGGACTAAATATAATAAATAATTCAATTGTTATGGGTTCGTAATAATTAAAAGGAAATAACTCCAGAGTTAAAAATTAAATATTCTCATATGAATATGAAATTCGAAATTAAAATTTCTAAAGAAGTATGAATTTTATAAAATTCATAAAAATATCAATTAATAAATTAAGAATATTTCTATAATAAAAAAAAAAATATTCCCTCATATCCCGAGAAATACTCCACCATTAAAATCAATTACTAAACCCATAACCGAAGAAAAATTCAATTAATTGTTATTTGACAAAAAAAAGTTGGAATTTCAATAGCAGTCGATGATTATTATTGTCTGGTCAGAACAAATATTGACTGCATTAAAGCAATTAATTTGTGATGTAAAACCACGGTACAGCCATCAAATTTCAACCGCATGCGGCTTTGTCGTGGGCCAAAGTAAATACGTTCGTTCACATGCATGTTTGTTTTGGACATAAATAGAAATCACAAAAATTCCAGGGAACGACAAGTGCAAATGGGACAAAGAAATGTGGGAGTCGAAACGTGGGACAAGTGGATGAGACAGAAATTAAAAATAATTTTGTGTTTAGTATTTTGTAAACTAAAAAATAAAAATGACTAATTAAAAGTTTAATTTTGAAAATGGATTGGATTCATTTTTCTCTATTTATATATTTTTTAATATCATTAATAGAAATAAATGAGAAATTTTAATAAACAAAAATATTATAATAAATCTTATTTTATAATACTCTAGTAATCTTTTAGGCTCAACTTAATTTAACCTAATCTTAAATAAGATCTCACTTAAGGTCTTAAAAAATTTAAATTCTATTTCAACTATGAACAATGATAAACTAATCATGATAATAACAATAATCATGATAATAAAAATTCCATTAGCTCTTTTTCAAAGTGTTTCAAAGGCCTGTGAATAGAATTTTTCACACGATTTTAAATAAAAATTATGATTATGATGAGTTTAATTAGTAAAATTTGAAAACTTTGATCTTTCTTAGAAAAACACTTTAAAAAAGAAAACATGAACATGAAAATGCGATTAACCGATGGTTTATTTTGCATAAGAATAATGAATTCATAAATATTTCGCAAGAAGTTGTGGCAAGAAAAAAAAAACAACTATAACAACAACAGCATTGAGAGCAATAGCACTGGGAACATCCAGCCACAACTCAATGTTAGGTAGAAAAACAATAATAATAAATAACTGCAGTGTTGCCAACGTCAACGGCTGCGTGTTTCAAAAGCGGGCAGAAATTAAATAAAAATGCAGGCTGATGAAATTATAGTAATTACAACAACAACAACAGAAAACTATAACAACAAAAACTTTAACAAATATAATAACAAAAAAAGAAATAAAAAGAAGAAATAATAAAAATAATTAAAAATAAAAAAGAAATAATAATTAAAAGTCAAATAAAAAAACAAAATAAAATAAAAAAAATAATAATTTAAAAAACACAACAAAAACAACAACAATGAGAGGGGAAAAATTGCCGCTTCACGTTACGCCAATTGCTGTTGCTGCTGCTTCTGCTGCAACTTCTAATAATGCCTGTAGTTGTTTTTGTTTTGTTTTTTTTAGATGGTCTCTACTACTAAAGTTTTTGTTGTTAAAGGCCGTCGAATGCTTTTTAAGCCGTGATGGCACCCTCTGCTGCAGTTTCGTTAGCGCATTAGGCCCACTTTAAACAGTGGCAGCTCCGCGGCCGATCTCGTGGCTTGGGAGTCAAGCGATGCATAAACTTCCGGGCCATTGTCTTCACACACACACACACACACAAGTTGATGCAAGTGTATATGTTAGCGCATGTGTGTGTATTTGTTAGTGGGAGTGTGTGTTTGTGTTAGTGGAATTCATGTGTGCTCGTGCTTATTGTGGCCGACAGAGGGAAATTATTAACGATTTTCTATATAACTTCTGCTTGTGTGCTTCGTTCGGTGAGTTATTTTTTTTTTTCACTTTTGTTTTTGTTGTTGTGGTTGTTGTTGCAAAATACCACGAGAAGTTGCACAACAACAGCAACAACAATAACAAGCAACAGTAGCACCACAACAACAACACGATGACAAAATATGCAATCACTTCATCCATCCTCCATGATCCTCCCCCTTCATCTGCCACGCCCCCTCTCGTCTCAAGTGGCTCCCAGCTTGAGTTCAGGAGTTTTTTCTTCTTTCTCCATCGTGATTCTTGATGCAATGTGTGGGAGATTTTTTATCGTTGTTGTAGTTTTTTGTAATAGATGTTGGTTTATTTCTATTCATCCTATTATGGTTATAGTTGCTAATGTTGTTGGTATTTTTACTAAGGCTATTATTTGTACTATGGTTGTTATTTTTACTATAGTTGTTATTTTTCTATGGTCGTTCTTTTTCCTTTGGTTGTTATTTTCACTATTGTTGTTGCTAAGATTGTTATAGTTGTTGCTTTCATGGCTGTTGCTCGCTTTGGTTATTGTTGTCGTGACTTTTTGTTATATCTACTTTTTTTTATTCAGACCTTTTTGTCGTTGGTTCTTTTTGTTGGTCCTAATCTTTTGTCTGAAATTGTTGACATAACTTGTCTGCCGCCGGATGAGGGAGACAACAACATTGTGGAAATGACTTAATTGAAGCCCTCTTCCATAATCCTCCTTCCCTTCTATCACAATTACCCTCTCCTTCTCCTCTTCCACAATCTTCCACTCCTCCTCCTCTCCTCTCGTCATTGTTTTGTCGACGACGTCCCCTCAATTGAGGAGTTGGAGGAGGTGTCGACAAAAGTGTCGGAGAGCGTTTTTGCCAAAGCTCTCATTAGCTACCATTTTCTGCAAGAGTTCACCAGGGGTTTCGTGGGAATTCCTAGAATCGACGATGGTGGATGGTGGAGCTTGTGATGGAGAGAGAGGTGGAGAGGGTGGTGGAGAGTATGATGAAGAGTATAGTGAAGAGTTTGGAGGAGGCTGGGACGACCTCTGAGAGTCATTGAGGGAATAGTTTGAAAAATTGCACCGAAGGAAAACTGAAAAAAACTGCATCGAAGAAAGAGTGAAAAAATCGCATCGAGAGAAAAAAAAAAAAAAAAATTTCATCGAGGGAAAATAGCAAAATCTCTTCATCAAATTAAGGTAAAAAAGATTTCTTCAACAAATTAAACTTGCAATTGACTCAAAAGGGAGAAGAAAAAGTAGATTCAAAGATTTCTGCAGTTTTTGTGGGAACCTACAAGAAGCATGAGAAAAGGGCCAGGGGAGTGGGGGGGGAGATGGTTTGGCAATAGAAAGATCGGTGGGAATTTAGTATAGCATTGAGGTCCCAAGGGGTTTCTTCTCAGTAGTTAAAGTGATAGAAATAATGTGATAAAAATTATATGATAGAAATTATATGATTGAAATAATATGATAGAAATATTCCGATCGAAATGATATAGTAGATATTCGTCGATGAGAAACTTTGACTTGAGAAAGAAAATATTTCTGAGTTTGGTTTTGTGAGAAAAAAACCCTTGTAAGAGTTTCATAAAGGTTTCATATTATGAAATTGCTAAGGTTTATTCAAGGGTTCCAAAAGGTTAGCACAGTCAATTTTATTTATATTTTTTCCACGAAGGTTATTGACCCAAATTTTTCTAATGAAAATATATACATTCTTCATACGTTATTTATAAATTTCACAGGGTTTTGCAGACATTGAGAAATAAGCGAAGGAGGAGAATAAAAAAACTTCTTGGCGAGTTTTTTGACATGAGTTTCAAATTGACATCAGCCAATTAAAATCTCAGATTTCAGAATCAAAGGCGAATGAAAAAAAAAAACATAAATAATTCAATGCCATGAAAATAATTTTAGTTTCGAATATCAGACAATATTCATAATTTAAATTTCCAATGCCATTTCGAAAGCAGAGGTTTCCGATTTCCAAATTGAGAAAATCATCGAAAATAATGACTTTGAGGGCTTCGATATCAAATGAGAATTAATTTCGAAATTATTATATTTCGGTAGACAAATTTGGAAACAGAGTACATACTATTATTTTTATTGGAAGGCAATAATTAAATAAATAAATAGCTTTTAATAAAAAAAAATTTTTATAAATAAACATATGAAAGGAATTTCAGAATGTTTCATTTATGTCAAAAATAAAACCACAATGTAACTAAAAAAATATTTCATTTAAATAAATATTCATCTGAATAGAAACATTTCATTCGAATAAATTTCATTCGACTAGAAATATTTCATTTATGTAGTTCATTTGTATAAAAATAATTTATTTTCTACATTTTCCTTAAAATTCAAATTTTTTGTTGGTATTTCAAAAATTTGTCGCACAGCATAAAAATATCTGCATGCTGCAGTCATTATCCTAATTCTTTATCCGATGCGATTACAATTACAACACACGTCCAAAGCATTCGGACCATGAAGCTGTGGGGGGCGTCGACGGCGGCGCTGGCAGAGGGCCAAGAAAATGGGAATTTCACAGAAATGTCGGAGAAGTTTATTTCAGAATGGAAAGGGAGCGAATCAAGTGAATTTTTTATTAAATTTTTTTAACTAAATTCCTGAGAGATATTTTTGAGAATTCATATTTTTTTGACATGAAAAAAATTACGTGTGCATGTATTAAAAGTAGCATAAAAACTAGATATATTTTTAAATTTCATATTTTTTAAAATACAAAAAAAAAATCGACAAATTATTAAAAATTACATAGTTCCATAAAATGAAATATTATTAAAATAATTTGAATGCCCAATTCAATACGAAATCATAATAATAATAATAATTTCCCATAGTCAATTTGCTGTGACGCAAATTGGCAGCACATTGGGTTCGACTTTTACGGCGAATAGACAAAGCTATAAATAGTAGACAAATCGCTAATGACTTTGGACCAAATGCTCGTTTTTGGTCCCACGGCGACGGTTGACTTCTCACTATGTCAAGCCCACAATGGAAAATAGCTATTGTTTATTTCAAATTTAAGTCACCTAATTTTCGGGATTTTATGATTTTGTTATTAGCATATTCGTGGTTCAGGTTTATTCATATCATTTATTTTAAATATATTTTATCTATTTACTAGTTGATAGTTATTTATTTATTTATGGTTTTTCATTTGATTTTTTTTAAGTGTTATGTGAATTTTATTTGTATATAGTTTGGATTTATTTTTGTTGACGTTTAGCATTATTTGAATTTTATTTTATTTATTTTTTTGTTTTTTATTTATAAAAATTTTTAAATATTTTTTATATTTTGTTGTTGATTATTTGAAATTTACTTTTAGTCACATTTTTATTTTATTTTAATCTGATTTTTTAAAATATTTCTTTCAATATTTATTTCTTCAATGAATCTTTTTTTTCGCTCTGAGCAAACGATAATTTGTTTACCACATTTGTTAATTTGAGAAATTTCAGGAAATTTCACAAATAATTTTGTTGTTGTTGTAAATGGTCGTCTGTCGCCCCGAGCAACAAAGACAAAAACAATACTAGGAATAGAAACTCAAAAACAGTTGTTGATATAATTAAAAAACTTCACATACGCCAGTCATCGACATTTATTTTTTTCCAGTATATCGTGATTGCACTCATAGAAAATTTAGTCTAAGTTTGGGTTTTTTATTTTTTAAAATAAAATTTTTTTAAACAAGTAAATGAACAATAAATTTATGTTTTATATCATTATATCATCAAAAAAAACTTTCCAAGAATTAAAAATAGATACAATTAAAATTCTCAAATATTTTTTAGTTAATTTTCAAGAAGAAATAATTTAGTAACTTGAAAAAAACTTATAATTATTAAATCTTTACTTCCAAGAAATTCTCAATGAATTTAACTTAATATGATTCAACCAGTTCGATAGAGTTGAAGGAGATAACAATAAATTGAAGAAGAAGAGCTCAATTAAACGAATAACAACAATAACAACAACAAAAGCAACTAATTAACGGTGAAGAGCTCCAGAGAAAAACAAAAAGCTCTCGAAATCAACCCATCATCGTTCGATGTTCGGCGAAAACCACAGAGAGTAAACAATTCTCGATCGCACTTGAGGCCTTGTAATGCGGTACCCTTCTTCTTCAGCTCCCCGACCTTTTGACCACTTCGCCCTCCTTCAGAACCCTCCTTCTCTTCCTCCCCCCCACCCCTTCTACTGCTCCACCCCTTCGACCCACCACCCATCGTGGTGATTTCTTTCTTGTTTTTGCCGTTGTTTGCTTCGGGCGGATGGAAGGAGTTCTCGTGTTGTTGTTTTTGGTCGAAAGTGTTAATTGACCACAAGTTCAGAGAGGTGTGATTTTGGTTGTTGGTTTTACTGTAGGTAAACAGATATATTTACATAGGCTTGTAACATGGAGAAGAAGAAGAGAGGGATACAAAAAATATATAGTAGAGAAGGAAGGAGAGAAAAGTAATTATAGAGAAAGGTAGAGAGAGAGAGAGAGAAAGATAACGTTGTGTGAAATCCTCAGTGGATGAGTTTCGAAATTTATGTGAAAATGTGATTTGTTCGTTGGTTTGGTGGGAAAACAACAAAAACAATAGAAATTTAAGACAACAATAGTCCATTTAGACAACAACAATAAAAGGTTTAATACAACAACAAATGGAATATGGAATATGGACCGGAAAATGATGTCGTCGAGCTTTTGTCAACGAACGAAGCTTGGACAAACGGCAAAATGAACGGAAATCTCGGAATCGTAGGAAATATAATATGTATTTAACTCAACCAACAACAATAAAAAAACAACAATAACAACAACAAAATAATCGTCTAACAGATGTAAAAACTTCCCAACAAAAGCAACAACAAAATCCCAAGAAAACAACATCCGATGAAAAGTAACAAGAGACCACCAATAATAAAAGACCAAAGAAGAACCACAATAATATGTACAACAATATTATAATAGGAATATTCGAATAAGAAAATTACAACAATAAATTTACAATAAGAAAATTACAACAACAAATGTTCAATCATAAAATCACAACAACAAAAAACAAAAATAACAACAACAATACCATCGCTCAACATAATCATCATGAAGACCTTTCTGCTGTCATATACCGTTAACTCTTTTGACCCACTCGACAATTATGAGCTTTTGGCCAATGGTCAATGGTCAACGATGATCATTCTCTCGCATAGAGAGACTCTCTATCTCCCTCCCCTATCTCTCTCTCTCTCTTTCCCTCATACTTTATCGCTCGCTGCCGTTTGTCATACAGATTAACATTATTTTTACATTTGCTTTGAATTATTTTCGTTGTTGTTTTTGGATTTTTTTTTCTTTTTTCTTTTGGTATAGACTTTTTTTGCTTTTGTTTTCGGCTTTTTTATTCGTCTGGGTTTTTTGTGTATTCTAGTTGTTGTTATTGTGGGTTTTTATTGTTGTTTTTGGTTTTACTATTGTCAATGTTGAGTTGTGATTTTTGTTGGATATCATTGTTGTATTTTTCGTTGTTGTTGTATTTTTTACCATTTTTTTTTTTATTTTTTCTCATTATTATATTTTGTACCATTGTTGTATTTTTTTATCATTGTTATATATATGTTGTTGTATTATTTTGTTCTTTTTCTCCATTGACTTAAAGACTAAAATTTCTTTGTTATTTTTTGGTGGTCTAAACTTCGTTGTTGTTTATGCAAATTTCTCAAATTTAGGCCGATCAACATTTTCCCCATACGGCACTTGTCGTTATCTCTGATATTCCCGTCTCTCTCTCTCACACACACAGAGGCTGACCCATGGTCTAGTGATGATGGAATTTGGAACTTTTACTTTTTCCCAAGTTGAGACCCGTTTGAATCGACTGATTTAGGCGGAAGCGGTGTGGCCGAGATTTCGGGTAAAAGAAAAAGTATTTGACGAAAATTTTCCATTGAAAAAGTTTGGGAAAACGAGAGAAAAAATTTGAACTACAAAAGATTGAAATGCTAAATTATAATTAAATTACAACTTAATAAAATAAAAATATGAATAAATAAAAATATAAATAAATGAAACAAATAAACATTTAAACAAATAAAAATATAAATAAAAATACATAGAAATAAAAATATAAATACAAAAAATTATAAATAGCAAAAAACTCTTAAAAGATTTAAAAAAAAAAAAAATAAATATAAAATTATTTTTCAATTTCATTTTCAATCTTTTTTAAAAACTTGTTTATTGTCGTAAATCAAGGTTTTTTTTCCACTCAACTATTCTGAAGATAATTTTTTTTTATTTCTTGTAATAAATCCGTTGTTATTTTTTCAGGTGTATTCCCCAGACAATTTAAATATTTAATTAAACGGAATGATATCGAGTTTGTAATCTTCTCGTCAGTCGGATTATTTTTTATTTTTGTTGTTCTATATTTTTTTGGTTTTATTCTTCTAAAATTTGTTTATAGGATTATTAAACGAATTTTTCAAGAATTTTGCATGACAAACGATATGTGAGATTAATAGCGATTCCGGTATAAAAAATTGTTTCAGATCATTTCAGTTACGAAATAATTTATTTTTAGCAAAAGCAACAAAAACATAAAACAAACAACAAAAACCAAAAAAAATTTCGTACTAAGACAGCTGTTGAGAGATTTAAAAAATATCAACTTTCATAAAAGATATCAATGAAAAAATATTTTTGACGAATAAAGAAAAAAGAGATCAGAATTAAAATCATAATAAAACGGAAGAAATTGATTCATTTTTTGAGAAATCATTCAAAAAATTTGAATAATATCAAATTGAATATTTTTTTTTAATATTTTCCAGTGGCAACGTTTCTTAATTAAGTTATAAACTGTGATCACGATTTTGTATTCATCTTGAGTTCTTTTAAAACCCCAAAATACCACCTCTTGATCGTGATATTTGAAATAATATAAACCCGAAAAAACAGATAAATGTATCCACTCGGATCTGAAATAATGCTACCATTTATCACGAATTACGAATTACCACATGTAAATACAGATTTCTCCCCACATCTTTTTTCTGCTATAATGGGCACATGGCTGGGTGGATTATTGAACTTTAAGCGAAATGTAATGAAATGTAATATTCGGCTCACACGAACCATGGAAGATTAAATAACTAAAAATTAAATAACAAAAAAAAAAAAAAAATAATGAAAATGAAAAAAGAAAATACAAAAAAAAAAAATACGAAAAATAAAATACATCCTTAATTTACGGTGTTCGTGTCGTGTCCAACGCCGGGGTTCCTTGTTAATTGAAAATCTATTGGACACGATGGGCGCGTTGTTAATTAAATTGAAACGCGTTGAACGCCCACGAAACGAAACCCGCCAAACGACACACGACATGTGCTCATATATAGTCATTGGTACACATAGGTAATCATATATAGTCTCATTTCTGTCTCATTTACTCAAACAGTCTCATTTACTCATATAGTTCCGTCTTCTCATATAATGTTCCATGTACTCATATATGAACTCATCTATAGATAAATGTACTAAGCCGCAGAAATTCATACAAACACACATCAGATATCTGTACATTTACACTGGTATTTGTGTTAAAACACACACACATAAGGTTGTTTGAATTTTTCGGTTAAACGCCACAGGTCACAGAACGTGTCTCGCGGCCAAAAGGTTCAAAGCAACCACCTCCACCCATTGAATTTGTTTCGACTCGAAGCCGATCCTCCTCTCAGCACCTCTCGTTCCCTCTCTCCCTCTCACCCCCTCCTCTCTCGCTCAGGTATTCGAGCAAAAAATGTGAAAACAAAAGACAACAAAAGGCAGAAAATAAAAACAAAAAGAAATAAATCCCAAAATCAACTCCAGTAAAGCACAAAAAAAATTCAAACCACAAACAAAATGTTGAAAACCGAAAAAAATAATAAAATAAGAGCGAAAATAAAATTCAAATAAAACCCAAAAAAATTAAAACCGAAATGAAAATAAAAAATAACTCGTTGAAATGAAGTATTTTTCATTTTTTCATTTTTTAAGGTAAACCACCTCGCGGCAGCAACAGCAGCAGCAGTCGCCGCCAAAAACTCAGCAACATGCGAAGTTGGCCAAAATGACTCATAATGGCAATGAAGCCTCATGTTGTTGTTGGCATTGTTCGATTGTTGTTGCTGTCATTGGATTGTTTTTGCTGTTATTGGTTTTGCTGATTTCTGGTTTAGTCCCAAATCAAAAGTCATATATATTTTGTTCCAGAATTTGCAAAAATCACCAATATTCTCAATATTTTTATTGTTGTTTTGTTTTTTTTTTAATTTGACCATTTGAAATGCAAAACATTTTCATCAATATACATAGTATATTTTTTCAAATTTACTGACAGTTAAATTTAAATAAATTTCTGTATTGAGATCATGGGGGCGCCTGAGCTTGAATTATCCGATGAAGTTGATTTGCCAAGCTCGAATTAGGAGCCAAATTAAGTTATTTATATAGAAACAGGTTGGGCTGATTTTGGGCGAAAATCGAAATAAAAATCCAATATAATTTAACAAACCACATTATAAATGAAATACATATGTTCCAAATTAAATCCAATGGCATTGAATATATTTCCCTATTTTGTGCACAATGTCAGACAAAATAGATTGAATTTTATTATTCACATTATTGAATATATATATTTTCCTGATAGAATCCTCTTATCAATTGACCAAATTCAATATATCTTTTCCGGGAATCGCAATTAATTAGTGGTTAAACATGGCTAGTTAAGCTCTGAGGCGTCGTCGGGCAGGAAGCGTCGAATATCTATCGATGACAAAGATAATTACAAATAATAATTGAACGCATACGATAAGTTATCGAAAGAAGACTATTTGACATTTCGACTTGATTCTCGCTCGTTCACACACAACAGATGGCGGTAATTTCTGACGAAGGTCGTGGGGAAGCGATTTGGAAAATGATGATGAAGTATTAATAAAGTGTGATCAAGTATTAATAAAGTGTGTTCAAGTATTAATAAAGTCTGATGAAGTATTAATAAAGTATTAAATGAAAGTCGGCAGAATAGGAGACAATGAATAGAGTAGATGTTTTAATGGAGATTTCTTGTTCAAATGGAAAATTCTCGTTAAAATATAGAATTCTCGTTCAAATGGAGATTTCTCGATTAAATAGAAAATTCTCTTTTAAATGGAAAATTCTAGTTCAAATACAAAATTCTTTTAAATGGAAAATTCTCCTTCAAATACAAAATTCTTTTAAAAAGAAAATTCTCATTTTAATAGAAAATTCTCTTTTAAATAATAAAATTTCATTGAAATGGAGAATTCTCGTTTAAATAAATATTTAATCACATTCATTGGCAATAAATTTCCATTAACTGGCGTTCTCACTTCACACTTCTCTCTCTCTCTCTCCTCACTCCTTGCTGCTCCTAACTCTCACGCTCTATCTCCCTCTCTTTTTCCAATTGTCTATCTCGTTTCCTCTTCTTTTATCAATGTTCGTTTACCAATTTTCCTGCATACAATAGAAGGAAATCAAAAAATAAATTGATCACAGAATCGAATATAGAAATGTTTGCAATTGATGGCTTCTGATGTCTTTGTCTGTCCTTTTATTTCTCCTACTTCGCTTGCTACAACAACCACCTCCTTTTTACTATTTTTGCCTCCTGTTTCTCTTCTCGTTGCTGGTCATCCTCTCTCTCTCTCTCCCTCTCTCCCTCCCTCCGTCTCTAGTGGACATTTTATTGGCTCTGAATTAATCATAAATGTACTCGATGAATCTAGTCTATTGTTCTTGTTGTTGTTACAATTGTTGTTATTGTAGTGGTTACAATTGTTATTGTAACATTTATTATCGTTGTTGTATTTTTCGTTTTGTTGTATTCGTTATTTTCGTTGTTATATTTCATTATGTTGTTGTTATTATTAGCCTTTGTTCTTGCTGGTGACCACAATTTCTGATCAAAGGAAATCAACAGCAATATTGTGTTCAGAATAGAGTTCACAGTGCGAACATTGACACCACGCCCCCTCCGCCCCTCGGCTGCACCCGGATAACGGGGCCCCCACCCACTTTTCGCCCCTCGCTGACCGCAAAAAACGGAGAATTTCCTTAGAAGCGGAAAATAAATCGCAAATGAGTATAAATCGAATATTCAATTATTCAAATTAGTTCTGATAAATTTAAAATAAATTCTAAAAAATACGGAAAATGGAAAAAAGGAAGATAATAAGGAAAAAAATTAAAAATATAAAAATGTAACAACATGAAATCGGAAATAATAAGAAGAATAATAAAATAATAGAAATAAAAATGTATAAATAATAATCTAAAAAAATTAAAAAAACAAATGAAAGAGAAAAATTTTAAATGGAAAAAAATAATGTAAAAATAATAATAGAAAAAAATAACTGAAAAGAATCGAACAAAAGAATTATCGAAAAAAGCATAATGGAAAAACAATCATGATAAAAAAGAATAATGGAAAAATACCATGATAAAAGAATAATGGAAAATACAATAATAGAAAAACTTTGCGGATTTCATGAGACCCCGACAAAAGCTGCCGGAACCGAAAAATTATAAATGATCGCCAAAAGTCGAGCGATGAAAAATCACATCGATTCGCCAATAGAAGCACAACAGAAGACAAGGTGACCAGAGGTGAGGAAAATCCGGAGAATAAAAAAATCGTGAAGACTTCAATTCAAATCCAACCGTCGTTTTTTTTAGCCGTCGAAGTTCGAACACTGAAAAATGCGAGTCATGTACGATCGATTTTCAACGACTTTTCGACTATCAAAATTTGTGATTTATTATTTTTCTCTTTCTCTTCCTTTTCATTTGTATTCGCTACTCTCTTAAATTGTTTTTTCTGTGGAGTTTCTTTTGTTTTTTTTATAATATTTTTTGTTATCATTTGCATTTTATAATTGTGATTTTATGAATTCTAATTTTCTACCTTTAGGAACCAATTTTTTTCCCTAATCAAATTAAATTTTCTTCTTTCTCCGATTTGCATTCTTCTCATTAGAGATTCATAATAGACTTTCTAGTTTACATTATTCAAATTCAAAATTCTAATTCTTATTATGGATTCTGGAAATTCAATTTTTATTCTCTTATAATAACGTAATTATTTCTCTTAGTTTCATTTATTTTTTTTTTTGCCATAGAATTTAATTTTTCATTTTATAATTATGAATTTTAAAATTGTATATTTTTTTAAATATAATAATTTATTTAATTTTCAAATATTTTTAATATTCGATTATTTTTAATATTGAACATTTTTTTCTTCTTTTCTCCATAAAATTAATATTTTATTACAATTGTTATAAATTATAATTTTTTTTTATTTTAATTTATTTTGAATAATAAATATTTTCTTTTTTTTCAATAGGTTTATTATTTAGAAATCGTCATAAAATATTATTTTCTTTTTTCCCACAAATGAAATGTAATTCAATATATATTTTCTTCTTTTGTACTACTTGAATAAAATTTCAGCTCATATGGGATTTCTGGATCTTCACGATTTTATGGCCACTTAGCCCAAAATCGAATTGGCCTTGACGACCGTCATTTGGCGGACGTGGCCCAAACAGGATGCCCGCACATCTACTCAATAAATATTTGTTTTCTCTCGCAGAGCCAAAGAAAACGAGATACTGAAGAATTTAAATAAATAAACGAATATAAAGATAACAGAACAAAGACTAAACTGAGAGAAAAAATAAAAGTTAAAAGAGGAATTGAAAAAAACAAGAATGAAAAGAAAGAATTAAAATGAGAACAAAAAATAAAGAAAAGAAACCTCGCTCATTAATCAGTCGACGGCCGGAGTTGTGTGGAAAAAAGGGATTTTGCGGCATGTCCGTGAAACGACCTTGAGCGACGGTCATCCGCATATTAAAATGTGCTCAGAAATTAATTAAGATTTCAGTGGTTCTACATGTTGTTGTTGCTGCCTTTTATGATTTTATGTGGCGACAAAGGAACGTTTTTTTCTTTATAAATTAGAAATTCATAGCTGGACAAACTCTTTCATGGTCGAAACTTTATGGGCTCTTGAGAGGTGAGAGGGGTAATTTATGTTAGTCCCGAAATTCTAAAATTATACATAAATTACCACTAATTACTTGAGATATTCCATGAACTCCCGCTAGAAGAATTATATTCGAAAAATATTATTAGGATGAATTTTGATTTTTCTTAACATGTGTAATTTAATTATAATCACTAAATTTGATTATGTTAAATCAATAAAAGGAAAACCTAAGGAAACCTCTGAGTTTAATTTAATTATAATTACTAAATTGAATTATAATAAATAAATAAAATTATTACAACAAATTTTAAATAGCGATTATATTTTTTTAAAATGTAATTATTTAAAAATTGAACTATTGTATTAATTCTCCACTTGAAGTCAAGGTATGTATCCCTCTGAAGGTCGAATAAAATGAAATATACAATGTCCGAAAGATAAAAGTTGAAAGAAAATAAAAGCACTATATAGAGCGATAGATAGATAAGGAATTTCTTCCATTTCTCCTAATGTCGAGTCTTCAATTTTTTGAAATTAAATTTTCATCGAACTGATATAATGCGAAGAGATAAAAATATACGCTTTTGTAAATAATTGCAAACTTGCATAAAAATAGCCAGCAAAAGCAATAACAATAAAAATAAAATATAACAACATCAAGCAACAACAACAATGATGATAAACAAAAAACGAGAATGAGGAGCATAAATGAACAAGGAGAAAAATACTATCATAGAGGGGAAAAAAAAAAAGATAGAAAAAAAAAACAGAATTTCTCAAGTGCTTGTTTATCGATTATTTTTTCTTGTCTTTCCTTCTTGGAAAGAGGAAAATGTGGCAACAGTGGCAACGGCAATGGTAGTAGGAGAAGAAGGAGAGGAAGGGGGAGGAAGAGGAGAAGACGAATGGGTGGTGAAAGACGAGGGGAGGGAGGACAGCTGGAGGTGGGACAGACGCCGACTGTGTGCGTTCGCATGTTTTATTTCTGTAATTATTGATGTTATAGTTGTTGTTGTTGCTATTAATGCTGCTGTCGATACTGCTGTTGTCATTGTTGTTTTTGCTTTGGTTTTTGTTATTGTTTTTATTATTGTTTTTGTTGTAGTTTATATCTATGCCGTGATTAGACATCACAACAACAACAACAAATCAGCGAACCTAACGAACGAAGAAGTCATTCATTCGAAAAGTGAGATAAAAATCAAAAAAGTGAAATAAAAATTGAATAAAAGTGAAATAAAAATTGAATAAAAGTGAAACAAAAAGAAATACAAATAATAATAGTTATATCGAAAAAATAAGTAAAAGAAAGAATAAAGAAGAAAATGTAAAGATAAAAAAATATACAAAAAAAAATATAAAGGAGAAAAAAATAATGAAAAAAAAATAAAGAACTAATTTAAAAAAAAGATAAATAGAAAAATATAAAGAAGAATAATATAAAAAAGAAAAATATAAAGAAGAAGAAAAATATAAAGAAGAAGAAAACTATAAAGTAGGAAAACAAATCGATAAAAATATAAAGAACAAAAATATGAAGCAAAAAATTATAGATAAGGAGAATATAAAGTTAAAAAAATTAAAAAGAAATTACAAGAAAATAAAAAAGCAAGACAAACAAAAATTTAATTTTTTTAACTTTTTATATTCCTTCACATTAAAAACAAAAGGTGAAAACCGAGGAGATGTTGAGAATTTCTCTTTCATCAAATGAGAGCAGTTGAGCGATTTAAAGCAATGACAAGAAATCATTAAAACCTGGTGTAAAAAAGGAGAAATAATAGACAAATTGAATTCAGAAAAGAAAAAAATAATTAATTAGTGGAGTGCAAACATTTTATTTAAAAAAATGTTAGTCAATTCAAAGAATTTAATATTAATTATTTTTTTAATTTTTTTAGTTAGGGAATTATTTAGAAAAAAAAATAAATCAGATGAATTTTAATTTTTTCTAATAAAAAATGAGAAAAATTAAAAGTTACGAGAAAACGAGGAAACGATAAAAATCAAAAATAGTTGATTTAATTTGTAAATAGAATTTGATTTATTAATATATGAAGAAAATTTGAAAATAAAAAATTTCTCTAGTTTTTTTACAGTAAAAAAATGTTTTATATAAAAATAAAGATTTAAAATAAATTAACTGCATTTATATGAAAGTAAAAGATGAAAGAATATGAAAAAATTTCATATAATTTAATTGAAAAATAAAATATAAAGGAAATCAACGACAATGTTATCGAATGAGAGAAAATCGAGAAAAAGCAAATAAATTGGATAAGCTGGAGAAACGAGCAAGGGTGACAAAGAGAATCCGCTGGATGCACGCGCATTTGTGGGATACAAAGTTGCACGAAGAACGAATTCATTGGATGCGGCAATTGTTGTCTGAGGCGATAAACGCGCTTTTTTCCTCCGTTTCACTTCTTCCCCTTTTCCTTTTGTTCACACAATTCCGCACTTTCTTCGCGCTTTGATTGCTTTTCATTGCATTTGGTGCGCCTGCCGCTGCATTCGACAGATACACAGATACATTTTCACATTTTCACGCACGCCAGACTAACAACAACAACAACGATGACGATGACGACGAGGATGCCTCGGGGGGCGGTGGGCGTGGAGAGGACGCTTCATCGTCGGCCGGCGAACACGAACACGAACAAACAGAAAAAGCGCTCGTCGTATTTTCGGGGGTGTCTCGGGTGAGCCGAGGAGGAGGAGGGCGAACGACAGGTAATAGGGGAGAAAGAGAGAAAAAACCACAATGAAGGGGGGGAGTGGAAAAGGTGAACGAGTGAGGGAACGAAATGATAGAGAAGAGGATAATTGTATGTAGAGAGTAAAAGAGATGGAGAAAAACTTCTCGCTTGTGACGCGTTTCAGTCGATGCCACTGATGATGTTCTCATTGTTGTTGCTGTTATTAGTGTTGTTGTTATTGGTGTCATTGCTGGTGTTATTTCTTTTTTATTTTTCTTGTTGGCCAGGTGGAGGAATTCCTTCCTTCCTTATTCGAGTGAAAATACATGTGAGCAGTGTAAAAATTGTTTTCTATAAATTAATGTTGTTTTAATTTCATGTTCTTGTAATTTTATGTTGTTTTACTTTTTGTTATTGTATATTCTTGTTATTTTTATTTCTTTCTTGGTAATTTTTATAATTCATGTTTTTGTAATTGTTGTTTTTTTGTAATTGTAGAAATTTTCGTTCTTGTACTCGTTATTATTGTGAAGAATAGTTTTTGTAATTGTTGTTATTGTAAATTGTCGTTGTTGTAATGGTTTTTGTTATTGTTGTTTTTAATGTAATCAACTCAAAACATTCCAATTGCGAATCACGCGCCGCAAGATTCGAATGCATCTTTTATGTTCCTATCTTCATTCATCTGTCTGTCTGTCTGTTCATCTGTCTGTTCGTCGTTCTGTCGGCGCGACGAACAAGCAGATAGATAGATGGATGGATGGATGGACGGGTGAATCCGTTGGAACGCTCCGCTGAGCTTGACCGATTTTCCATGCATTCGGTATCTCTCAGAACGCCATTCGATTCAATCGGAAACGAAACGATACGAAAAACTTCAACTTCAACGAACTTAAAACATCAAACATATAATTTAATTAGAATTTTTTTCCATCGAATTCGCTTTGGCTATTGTCAGGTGGCGTTCGATCTGCGCGCATCTCTCAGATACAAGATACAACAAGACACAATGAAATTTCTTGGCAATAAAAAAGCAATCTGATAAATATTATGTGGAAATAAATACAATAGAAAAATTTTTTCAATAGAATACATTTTTCAATAGAATACTATTTTCAATAGAATAAAATTTTCATTTACTTTTCTCAGTAGATTCGATCGATCGGCACGAGTTTTCAATTTTTCATCATCCGGTTTTCAATTTATCATCATCAAGTTTTCAATTTTTCATCACAATTTTTTGGTTTTAATTAATATTTTTTGAATTCTGATTTCCCTCTCTCTTGTTTATGAGATGTGGGCAAAAATCACTAGAATCGTGGTAAGAAGCAGCAGCGATGCTTTTCTATCCCAACCGTTGGCTTCTGACCGAACGAACAACCGACAAACACTTGCACGACGCGGCGCGACAGAGACAGAGGATTCTTGGAGGACGATCGTCTCCCGGTGAGCACCAAAAACAGACTGATTCGCTCTGCGGTGGACGCGAGCGGCGCCACCTCGGCCGAAGCCGAGACCAACGCGAGACGCCGGATACCGACGTCGGCTGCTGGGAGCAGTCGCTGTTGGCCAGACCGATACGAAGAGCTGGGGGGCTCTGTTAAGGGAGAGTTCTGTTAAAGCTAAATTAACTGAGAGTTCTGGTAAAAGAGACCTCTGTTAAAAGAGACCTCTGTTAAAAGAGATTCCTGTTAAAAGAGACTCTTGTTCAAACGAACTTTTTTCGAAAGAGAATGTTGTTGAAGCTCATTACTGAAGATGAACCCCTTTGTTAACAGATACTTCTATCAATTTTAACTTTTATCAATTTTAACTTTTATTAATTTCAACTTTTGTTAACTTTAACTTCTGTTAATTTTAACTTTTATTAACTTTAACTTCTGTTAACTAGAACTGAGAATTATATATTAGTTCAGCGTTGACCATATGAGTAGTATGCAATAAAATTCCTTTAGAAAATTTTTAAAAATTAGGTGAAAATAAAGTAAATAAATTAAAGCAATTATTTATCGAATTTTATATTTTGGAATAAAACTGATTTTGAAAAATATTCACCCAAAAAATAAATGTTCTTAATAAAAAATTTGAAAAATAAATTGAAATTGCTTCATACCAAAATTTTTAAAAAACTCGAAAAAAAGAGTAGATATTTAAAAAAAGTAGTAGCTTGAAGCTCAGAGGAGTGCAGAATTTTATTGGAAATGTTTTGAAAAGTGTAGCAGATCTACTACGATAGTAGTATAGTACGAACCCTAACTGTTTCGGTCGACAAAGACTTCAGTTCACTGAAACTTCTGTTGTCTGAAATGTCTGTTAAAATAAATTTCGTTTATGCAGACTTCTGTTAACAGTGGCTTTTAGGAGAACAAATACTACTACAACAATAAAAATCCTTAGCATTTAACTATGCTATCGATGTTCTAACAAGCAAGAGCAATAAATTTTCAACAACAATAAATTCAAGAGAACTTGAGAGAGAACATTAACCAAAAGAGAAACAAGAACCACATCAATAACATGAGCAACAACTTCAACACAGCAACAATAACATCAAAATAGCAACAACAATTATATAACATCAACAACAACTGCAAAATAACGACAACAACAACTTCAAGAGAGAAGTTTTTGTACTTCTATTTAAACAACAACAGTTTAAATGGAAACAACCATATGAGAGAAAAACCACAATAGCAAAAACAGCAACAGGAACAAGAGCAACAACATCAACAACATTAGCAACAACAACAACAACTAAACGCATGCATTTGAATCCCCAACATTTGCTATAGTTTGTGCGTCGAAGTATTTGAAATTTGTTGTATATACATATATTTGTATGACTGTAGTTGTTGTTGTCCAAGCATGAATGAAGTTTATGGCATACCATAGAAATTGCCCACTGTGACCAGGGAGGTAATTCCAGAAACCATTGGAATTTTGGTAGTTGTAAAAAATTAAAATCAAATTGGAAACTTCTATCAATGCTATGATCCAAAAATATCTCCAAAAGAATCCCCAAAACGATTACCAAAATAATCAGGAAAATAATCCCAAAATGATCTCCAAAATAAGTCTCAAAATAATTTCCAAAATAAATAATAATAAAATAATCCCGAAAATAGTCCTCGAAATAACTTTGAAAATAATTTCAAAATTAACCCAAAATGAACACAAAAGAGAACACCAAAATAATCCCTTAAATAATCCAGAAAGTAATAAATAAAAATATTCCCCAAAATGAAATAATAATCAAGAATGAACCCCAATTGATCGCCAAAATAAACTTTGGAGTCGCCTATGAACACATGGATCCCGTCCACGGTACAGTGGGCCATAAAATAACCGCTTTCGGTTGTAGTCGAGCATCGTTTTCGATACTGATGGCGGCGATGCTTCTGATTCTGCAACCGGCTCCATTCAAGCGGGTCCCGGAATGGGCCAAGAGAACGTGGGATCGGCGGACGCAGGGGGATGTGGAATCGAGAGACGATGGAGACGGGGCACGAGGCGTTGGTCCGAGACTCGTGACTGTGAAACGAACCACAAAATACAACAACAATAACAACAACAACCACAACTACATGGACACACACACTGTCGCAACAACAAAACCTGGCCAACAATAACTTGGCTGCGGAGTCTGATGAATGGCAATAAAAATTGTTGGAGCGGGGAAGGAGGAGATGGAACCACGGGGGATAGGAGAGAGAAACAAAAAGAGAAACGAAAGAGGGACGAGAAGTGAAATGAGAGAGAAATGAAATGTGAAGAGAAATGAGAGGAAAGCTCAGAGAAGAGAATGTGAAGAAAGAAGTTCGATTAAAATTAGAAGATAGAAATGAGAAAAAATGAGAAGGTATATGAGAAGAGAAACGAGAAAATAGATGAGAAAAAGTACAATTAGAAAAACCAGAAAAGGAAATAAAAACAAGCTGAGACAATTAGAAGAGAAATAAAAGAAATAACATGAAGATAATGTAAGAGGAGCGACAGAAGGAGAAGGAGGAGAAGAAGTTTGATAGCGAACCCGAAATTATCGCATTAAGTTCCGGTTCTGCAGACAGGGGACAATGATAGAGTGAAGAGAGGGGCAGAGAGAAAGGGAGATAGATAGTTAGGGAGAAATAGAGAGAGATAATGATAGATAGAGTGGGAGAGACAGACTGAGGCAGAGATATAGAAGAGATTGGGGGAGAAAGATATTGGGAGAGCATGAAAGAGCATAAGTGAGAACATGTTGAAGAGAGACAGAAGACAAACTCGTGAAAGAGAGAGAAGATGGAGAGAAAATGCAATCGGAAAAGTCGTCGACTTCAGGCGAGACTCCGAGGCAGAGCCAGAGCCAGGTCAAAGGCCACGATTGCTTTGGCTTTGGCTCGATCGACCATTTATCTCGATGTCTGTCCGCAAATGCAACTTCCCCAAATGACAGGCAGAGAGAGTGGATGAGGGAGAAAGAGAAGGAGAAAGAGATTGAATGAGAAGAAGAAGAACAAGTTGACCGCAGGCAGGTGGTGGAAACGACAAATTAGAAACGAAATGAAGAACGGAAGCTGAGAATGGGAGAAAAAACACTTTAATTTAACAGAGTTGGACGAGGTAACAGAGTTCACTTGAAAAGATGGAAAGAGAAGGGGGAGAGGGAGAGAGACGGAGAGAGAGAGAGGGGAGGTGAAAGAAAATCGACAACGATAAAAAAGAAGAGAGAAATAATGTAATTTTACAGTGAGAGCCGAAAAGCGACAGAGAATGTGAAGAAGAAATATTTGTGGAAAAAGAACGAGTGTTGGACAGAGAGAATAAAGGAAAGAGAAATAGAGAAAAATTTGAGTGAGAGGGAATGTTTTACAAAGAACATTTTTACAGTGAAAAATTTAATAGCAAAAAATTGAACGTAGAAAATTTGGCAGACATAAATTTTACAGCGGAAATGTTTACAGACAAAAATATTTACAGTGAAAAATATTTACAGAACGAGAGAAAGAGATAATGAGCATGAAAAAGAGATAATGAGAAGTCTGAGTAGCTAAAACGAACTAAGTTGAGGTGTTTTTTTTTCTCCATTAAATTTATGTTCAGTGAAAAATATATTTTTTCATCATTGGCTGCTCATGAAACTTTTTTTATGTCTCTTTACTCACATTTGTTTATTTTGTTGTCTCCTCTTGTGAATTTTTTTTCTCTTTTCTCTCTTGTGTTTTTTTGTCTCCTCTTGTGCATCCTCTTCTGACATCCTCTAATAAACGTTTTTCTCTTCACTTCCGGAGCTTCATCGTCGGACGAACTTCCTTCCGTTTATCTTCGTCTCTTGCTTAATGTGCATTTTTTTACTTTACACTTTTTTACTTTCTACGTTTGGTTTTTAATTTTTTCATTTCTAACATTTTCACATTTTCACTTGTTCATCTTCATGCACTTTTTTTCTAATACATCATTTTGATGCTTGTTCTTAATTTTCTTACCTATTTTAAACCTTCCACATTTTCCCATAATTTTTCTACTTTTTATTTTTCTACTTCTCATTTTTTTCCAAATTTTCATATCACCTTAATTTTTTTTTGATATTTTAAATTTTTAATTTATTTTTATTTATTCATATTATAATTCACTTATATTTTTTATTTATTTATTTTCGATAAGCTTTACCATCCTTATTGTTTATTTAATTTTATTTGTATGTCTCTTCTTTTTTGATTTTTTTGATAATTTATCTCAAACAATTATTGTCATATATGCATATATTAAATATGAGAGTAATTAAATATGAAATATAATATAAATATCTAAAATGTTCTTATTTTTCCATCGATCTACTGTTCTTTCTCCATTTTCCACCTTCTGTTTGGTAAATTTGTTTTTCTTTCCCATTTTTATTCCTAAAATAGAGTTCTTATTTTTTTCTTTCTACCTTTTTCTATTATCGCAATATGAAATTCTGTCTTTTTATTTCTTCACTTTGTTGGCCTTTTCTTCAATACCCTTTTTCCCTTTCTTGTTTTTTTTTTTCTTTCAATCTCCTTATCTTTCGTATATCTTTTTCATATCTCACCCTGTCAATCTCTGTCCATATGTGATCCTTTCCTCCCTCTCCATCTCCATCTCCTTCAATCTCCATCTCCCTCAATCTCCATCTCCCTCACTCTCTCAATCTCCATCCTTCTTCCTCTCCTTCTTCATATTGAATTTCCTGCCCTCGATTGACAGATCGATTAGACTTTTTTTTTGCCTTGACATCTCCATACGATGACCCTCTGTTGTTTACAGTGGACCCGAAACGAACCGAGGCTCCTTCATTCCATCGGTCCGAAAATCAATATTTACCCAACCTCATCTCACCAAAAACCCACCAACGAGGCGAAGCGAGACGAGACGAGATGTGATACTGTCTCTGTCTCGTGTAATTGTTCTCTTCTCTCGTCTTTAATGTAATTACATGGACCATTCTCGTTATTGTCTTGTTGTTGCTGCTTCCATTGTTCCCTTATCTTACGTTGTTGTTCTTAAAATAGCTGTAATTGTTCATGATGGTTCATGATGTTGTTGTTGTCGTTATTGTTGTTGTTGTCTTTATTGTTGTTGTTGTTGTCTTTATTGTTGTTGTTGTTGACATTATTATTGTTACTTATGTTGGTTTTGTTGTCATTAATAAATTAAGCACGAACAATCATTGAATTAAAAAGCATTCGATGTCACAAATAATTGCCCAGATGTCAGCCGTTCCAGCTACAGCTGTCTGTCCGCCGTCGGATAGACATCCGTTGTTTATTCGTCCGTCTGACCTCAAGTAGAACGAAATAAATAAATAAATAAATAACGTTGCCTACTTTGGGGCGCCTTGGCTTGGCCCGATTCGGTCAAAGTTCATCTGTCGCTGAACTCGAGATTTGTTCGTCTGATCTTTTGTCCTATTCGTGGTTTCCCTTTCTTTCTACCTTTATCTTCCTTCCCCTCTACCGCTGTCTCTTTTTTTCCATCTCTTCGTTTTAAATTCAATTTCTCATTCCCTTCATCGATGTTTTTCTACATTTGCCACATGTTTTTTCTCTCTTTCCATGATGTTTTTTGTAGCTTTCAAGTCCTTGGTCTCTATCCTTCATGTATTTTTTCTTCTTTTGCTCTCTTTTCTCTCCCTCCTTCACATCTTATCTCGCTCTTCATGTCTTTGCTATCCCTTTTCTTCTCTTATTTTTTCCCTTCTTTTCTTCTGTCTTTTTCTGCCCCTCTCCTTCTTTTTTTCACTGTTCCATCTCCTTTCCTCCCACTTCTTCCCCCTCCCCCTCCCTCTTCCTCGCTCACTTTTCTCCGCTCCTACTTTTCTATTTTCCATTCGTTTTACGCCCGCCTGTGAGAAATCAGTTTATTTATGCTTTCTCATGATTACTTCGCAAACGGCATCTGTCACTTTCTGACTCTCTCTCTCTTCTCTCTCTCTCTCTCCCCCTTACTCATTCCCAATATCCTTGTCATTATTTTGACCTCTTTCCTTCCCTCTCTCCTTCTTCTTCCACGATTCTCTCAAAGTTTCGACAGACATGGATTTGAAGCCTTCTCAGCCTGTTGAGACGCCTTCGTCTTTCTCTCCTTCGTTCATCTTCTACCACATCCTTCTCCCACATCGTTCTCACACATTCTTCTCTTTCATCCATCTCTCTCATCCTTCTTCCACTTCTCCACTAAGAACCAGACACCAGGGGTCAAGAGGCTGGATTAAAGGTCATTGGAAAGATTTGGAGAAGTGAAATCGAATCGTTTCGAGATGAAAACACAACAAAACTAAGAAGAACTTCGATAGCAGACGAAAAAAATATTCAACACAAAACGAAGAAAATTTTGAGACGAGACGAAGAAAGCTTCGAAATGAAACGAAGAAAATTTCATGACCAGATGAAGAAAAATTTTCGACATGGGACGAACCTCGACATGAGTCGAAGAAAATATCGAGACGAAGAACATTTCGAGATGAAAATATTTTGATTGAGTTCTGTCCTGACGACCACTCGACCGCAGTCAACGTCCTGCAGAAGGACTCGATTTATCATCATCATCATGAGAGAGAGAGTGAGAGGGAGACAGGGATAGTTGGTGTGTATTTGGCCAATTGATTCTCGGATTAGGAGAGCTTAAGTCGAGGTCCAGAAGCCAACGATGGATGAATTTCGATACGGTAGAAAAATTCACTTCGATTTGGGAGATAATTCTTTATTTGGTTTGGGAAATTTTTTTTTTTCGATGTGAGATAAAAATTTTCTTTCGATTTGATAGAAAAAATTCCTTCGATTTGGAATCAAAAATTTCCATTCGATTTAGAAGTAAAAGTTCTGTTCGATTTCAGTGCTGAAATTTCCTTCAATTTGAGTCAATTTTTTCCTTCAATTTTTTCATCGATTTTGGAGCGAAAATTCCTTGTAATATGTGACAAAAATTTCCTTCGATTTTGTAGCAGAAATTTCTCCTCGGGATTTGAAACTTGTTCCATTGCCAAACGACATTTTTTCCCCCAGCTACCACTTTATTATCATCGGATCATGAACGACTCCCAGAGACTCAAATGCATGGAGTTTGAGCAGAACTTTGATCTCTCTCTATGTCTTTTGGCCAGAGTTTTTCGTCGAATTCTCGAGGTGTTTACGCATAAATAAGAAGAAGATTCCCTCGGGCTTCGGAGTTTTTTCACCTCAAATACCATGATCCTTTGGGGGAGAACTTGTCCTTGTTTTTATCTCCCTCATTCCACTCTTGGTATTTTTATCTCTCTTTCAGACTGTCTTGTTCTTTGTTAATCACTCTCTCTCTCTCTTTCTTTTTCTCTTCTCTTTCACTTTATTTCTTTCTTTTTCACTCTTTCACTCTATTTCGTTATTTTTTACTCCTTGACTCTGTCTCGTTCTCTCTCAGGATTTTCTGTGAATTTTTCAGACACTTCTTCTTGACATGGAAATTTCTCAAAATCCCACGAGATGCAGGTGAAGGAAAACATTGAGAAGAAGAAGAAGTGCAGGAAAAGAAGAGAAAGATTTGGATGAAGGGGTGAAAGAAATATGTAGGAAGAGGTGAAGAGGGAGACCTGGGCAAAATCTGAAGAAGGAGGTTCTGGAGAAGAATTTCGAGATTCTCAATTGGATTCTGAGAGAAGTTCCAAATACCATGAAAGAAATTGCAGGGTGAAGCTGCGGTAAAGAGAAGGTAGAAAGAATAAAGGTAAAAAGAACCTTAAGAGGAGATAGAAAAAAGTTTCCAAAAAAAATAGAAAAGAAGGCAAGGAGAAGACGACGAAAAAGAATATGGAAAGCAGGTGAATTACGAATAAACAGGAGCTGCAGAAGGTTCGCGAGTTCGTTGCCAAAATTGAGCTCTTGAAATTGAGCGAAATTCGTGTGAAACGAGAGCTCGATTCGTATAAAACGCCATAAAAATGGGATGAGGTGAGGTTTGGCTTGTGGTAACCACTGGTATCAATGTTGTAGTTTTGTTGTTGTTAACCCATGGTGTGACGTTGGCTCAAAAACCAATTATTTCGAGTGAGGAGCGCACAAAATACTGTCATGAATAAGTGGACAGAACAGGTCGAAGGGCGAGGGCGGTGAGTGGGCGGACGATGAGGTACAGATGGGGACGAAGGAGGCGGTGAAAAAGCAGTTGGGGTTCTTGGCCCCGTGGCTAACGAGCGGAGTTACCGGAGCACGAAATGTGGCCGACGGCTTCAGCTGGGCCCGCGATCACCGGCGGGCAGCAGCTATGAAAACGAAGTTAGAGTCAGAGGACAGTGAGTGAGGAGAGAGAGAGAGAGGGTGTGAGAAAGGCTGAGATGGTGTGGAGAGAAAAAGAAGAAATGAGAGAGAAAGAGATGAGGTAGAATGAGAAAGAGAGAGAGAGACAGCGATATACAAAATATGCATGGTGAAGAGGACTGTGAAGCGTTCGGTGGGCCTCGAGTTTCATTTCGAATTTAATATCGATTTTTTAAACTTTTTCAAAACTTTTGGTTTGGCTGTTATGGTAGTAAAAATTTAAAATTTTAATTTATTTTTCCATAGGTAATTTCTATGTTTTTTTAAATTTTTTGTACCTACAATATTTTCATAATTTTAATATACATATATTTTTTTCCATTTACTTTTAATTCCTTGTTGCTATTTTATATTGTTCTGAAAGTTATCTATCACGGTTTTTCATGTGAAGATTTTATTTTGCTTTATATTGATGTTTTTATTTTGTTGTTCATGTTGATATTATTTTCTTTTGGTTATCTTTAAATTAATAAAATTTTTGTAATTTTCATGTTATTTTTGTTATTCATTTTTATATAATTAGTAATTTTTTTATTATTACAATCCTTTTTTATTCCTTGAAATTTCTATTTAGTCTTGTTTTTATTTTTTGTTGTTTTTTATGTGATTTTGTTTTTGTATTTTTGTTTATAATATATTTGGGCGTTTTTTAAATTTGTATGAAAAATTATAAAATTGTCAACGAAAAACAAAACAATTATATAATTTTCATATTTTTTTTTTATATAATTTTTTCAATTTTTGGCTTATAATTTTTATATCAGTTTCTTGTATTTATATCTGTTTTGTAATTTCATTTGTATTTTGTTGTTATATTTGTGCTTATCGTTGTTTTCTTTTTGCTATAATTTTTAGTTTTCATATTTCATTTTTGATGTTCATTTTAGTTTTGCATTTTTTATGTGCAATTTACTCTGTTTTTTTTTTTATATTTTGCTCTTATTTATCGTTGACAATTTCGTAGCTATTTTCGTGTCTGCGATAGTGGTTATTTTTATTGCTGTTGGTGGTTGCGACTTGTTGTTTTTGTTACAACAAAATTTCATTCGCCAACATTTCAAACGCATTTCTCTTGAATGCATGAGGTCGTGAGCGAACATTTGTGTGAGTGTGTGTGTGTGAGTGCGCGTGCATATGTGTGAGAGTAACGGGCTGGTAAAAAGGATGAATGTATTTGTGTATTGTCGATTTGCATAAATAAGTGGGAGGGTGTGTGTGTGTTAGTGTGAGTGTGAGAGAGTGTTTTTGTCCTGGCGTCACACGCAGAGTTGCAGGAATTTTAATTTATTCATGGTTTTCTATCCCCAACCGCCCCGACTGAGGAGTGAAAGAGACAGCCAGATGGTTCTGAGGTCGACCACCAGGCTCGACATGAAAACCCCACCGGCCAAAGGTTCTGAAAATTCTAAAAATACAATGAAATTCAATTTTCCATCCACTCTATTTGCAATTAATTTGGAATGTCGTTTCCGAAAATATCCTGAAAATTCCTTGAAATCTTCTCAATATGTCTCTGGATGTGTTCCTTGAAAAAACCTCAATATATCTCTCGGTGTGTTACTTAAAATACCTTCAGAGTGCTCTAAATTGAGCTTAAAATAAAATTCGGTACTTTCTTCGTATTCCCTAAATTTGAACCTAAACCATAAAAAAAACATACAAGAAATTTTCATTTGAAAAATTTCTTTCCCTTGAAAAATGTCTTTCCCTTGAAAAATTTCATCATATCGTCTCTTTCGAGAAGCTTCTGAAATTCAATACATGTTGTTCTTGTTGTTGACCCCCTCCCCTCTCCCTCCCTCTGATGGTTCTTTGACATTCGCCATCGTGGCCAACACCAGACAAGGTCAAAGGTCACCCTTGGACTTGAGTCTCGCATTCGGTCGACGAAAGACGTCTCCATAACAAACAGAAAGACTTCAGACGACCAGACACCGACACAGGGTGGTCGCTTTGATCTCATCATCATCATCATCGCCATGTGTCGTAGAGACCATGTTATAAGGGGATTGTTTGTTTTGTTTGTGGATTTTGTTGTTGTTTTCGTTTTTTTGTTATTGTTTTGGTTTTCTCCGAATGAAAGAGATCTGGCCCAGGGATCATGGCTAAATAAAGCAGGTATCACAAATTTCCCCTTTTGTCGGTTCTCACTTTATTTTTCATCGTCTAAAAAAACTCATATAGTGGAAGAGTGGGGAAAGAGAGAAAGAAGGGAATGAAGGAGATGCGAAGAGGGGAGAAAGAGGAGGAAGTAAAAGAAGCAAACGACAAAATGTGAGGTCGGTGGGTCGTCGGATCTGATCGGTTCATGTCCGGTCGTTTGTCGGTGGTTCTGCTCAACCCGTGGCTCGATCGTGCTTACGTTTTGTCTCTTCATGGTTTAGGGAAGAGAACAGAAGAAGAAGAAGAAGAGAACGAATGATATGGAGTGGAAGAAGAGCATAGGAGAGGTGTCTGAGCATTTAAAAACATTGACAACAACAGTAAAATTTATAGCAATAAAAAATTAACAAATTGTTATTAACAAAACAAATATAGCAAAGAACAAAATTGACAACAACGAAAAAATTTACAACAAAGAATAATTAGCAAACCAAAAAGAAATTGACAAAAAACAACTACTACATTTTAATAGCCACCAGCATCTGTTATCAACATCTCCATCTCTTTCGCACTAGAAGTGCTATGAGCCATGAGACAAGAACGTTGCCAACCATCCGTCCGTCCGGCCCAAGGGTCAACGTCTTCGTCTCGATGGTTGACGTCTGATGGCCCGACGGATGGAGACGCCGATGATGACAAAGACAACGACAGCGATGATGATGTTGATGATGATGATGTCGTGGTCTTTGTTGTTGTTGTAGCTGTCTTGTTGTCATTATTGTTGTTGGAGTTAGAAGTTCATGTCCATCGGCATCGACAACGACTTGATCGAATGGCTACGATAGAAAGTTCTGAGAAACATAAAAAGCCAAGCACAAGAAGAGAGACAAAGGCAGATCACTGAGGTTAAAGGAAGACAGGAAGTGAGGGAGAGAGAGAGGGCCTGAGAGATGGAGCAAGAGACAGAAAGGGAAAATATAGATAGATCGAGAGAAGGAATGTTGTGAATGGACGGCACGATGAATGGATAAAAGTTAATGAATGAACAACGGCTGGGAATGAATGGAAGTGTTGATGAACTGATGCATGATTGATGGACATCAGAGGTAAATGGATAGGTGAAGGTGTTTTAGAGATGAAGGTGTTTTAAGAAAATTAAATAAAATCCGAATAAATAGATAGAATGAGATAGAAAGAGAGAAAGAATGAGAGTTATAAGTAAATAGAGTGTGATGATCAACGAAATAAAGCGAAGGAGAAGAATAAAAAAGTAAACAATTTAAGACAATATTAATTTAAAATAAAAATATTTCATTATAAAATGATATAATATTTCATGATAAAAAAATAAAGTTGTAAAAAAATAAAAATGATCAAAAACAAATTTTAAAATTTGTATTTTTAACAAATAAAAAATATTTACTGAAAATGTAAATTTTGAATTAAAAAAAATATAATTTATTAAAAAAATTAAATTAGATACAAACGATTAATTAATTTCAAATAGTAAATATAAATTAAAAATATAATTTTTTGATTTTAAAATGAAGTTGATTACAAATATTTAACATTTTGAAATAATGAGACATTTTAAATTATAAAAATGAAAAATATTTAATAATTAAAATTTAACAACTATAATAATATTTCAAATAAATTCATAAATGAACAGACAATGGCGAAAAGTTGAAAACCGATGCATTTAAAACAAAAGAAAAGCAGAATTTACATTTCTATCTACTCGCCCCCACCTCTTCACTCATGAAACCGGACATGAGGGGAAGGAGAATCGAGATGGCCAAAACAAAACAGGGGAAACCGGGAACAAAGGGTTCGCAAGGGTTGCATGGCCAGAACCGTGAACCGGTAATTACTTTCCGACCGAGTGAGTCACACGTGTTTCGCCAGCGACCACGCCATGTTATGGAGAGACAGAGGGATAGACGAATAGATGGACAGAGAGACAGACAGACCAAGAGACAATAGACAGACAAATGGACAAACATAAAAACAGTTGCATTGTCTCGTTTCACGACCACTGAAGGTGCTCATATCTTCCTTCTCGCTCACTCGATGACCCTCTCGCTTTCATCGATGGAGACGAACTCCTCCTTTTCCTCCTCTTGATCCATCGATCGATGATCCATTTGGCTCCATCGAACGTCTTCGCGTGATGAACATTAAAAGAAAATTATTAGTTGTTGTTATTGTTGTTGTTGTCGCTGTGATAATCAGTCAGAATTCGTCTAACGAGGTTAAGGTTTCATCGCACATAAAATCAACATGAGTCAATAAACTCATAGAAAGAACAACAGCAACAAGAACAACTACAAGAAGAACAATGAGAAAGAGAAGAAGAAGAACAATAATGCGAAAACCAAGAAAAAGAAAAGGAGAATAACAAAAACCCCAATGTTGCCATGAGAACAGACTGAGAACCCCAAAAAAGAAGGTGGAGAAGATGGTGTTTCGATTGGGGCTGTTTTTCATCATGTGGGGTGGACGAGGTGCGAACATGGAAGAAGAAGAAGAAGAAGTCGGGGAGCAGACAAGGGGCGTAAAATGGGCGGAACATTACAACGATAGCAATCACAACAAGAAGAAAAAAGACAATAACAATTACAACAAAAAGAACAATAACAGTCGCAACAACAAGAATAATAATCACAACAACCACATCAAAAATAACGAGAACTATATAAATCACAACAATAACAATCCCAAGAACGACAATAAAAATAACAACAATATGAAAAACAATAACAATGAGCAATCACAACAAATACAATTGCAATAAAATCATTCACAAGAAAAAAACATGTACAATAATAAAAAATTAACAAGAACAAAAACCATTCACAATAAAACCATTGACAACAAAAACATTCAAAATAATACATTAACAAAAACAAAAATTACAACAAAAATAACATTCACAATAACAAAAATCACAAAAACAAGAATCACAAACAAAAAAATTTCAAAAAATAAATTAAAAGAAAACAAAAACAATGTAACACAAACACCATCACCAAAAGCACACAAAACCACTCACGCACACATCCACACTTCAACACAAACATAGAATTAAACACATCAAAATAATAATTCATACTTAAAACGACGCCAGACGACGCCGGCGTCAGCAACGACTGCGACGCAACAGGGGGACGCACAGAACCTCTCTCTCTCTCTCTCTCACTCCCTCTCTCTATGCCTTCCTCTATCTATGTCTCCCTCTCTCTCTATGTCTCCCTCTATCTGTTTCTCCCTCTCGTACTCAGTAATAGAAGGAACTCCCCAGCGATAGACAGAGAAAGAAAGAGAGAGAGAGCGAGAGTTACAAACTGTGAAATTAAGAGTGAGAAAGTGTTTGAAAGGGAGTAAAAGAATGAGAGAAAGAGAGACAGAGTGAGTAGAACATGGAAAAGTGGGGAGATAGAAATATAGAGATAGAAAGAAGGAGTTTAATAGAGATGGAAAGAGATAGACAACAATAGGCGAGACGAGAAAATCAATGTTCGTTCGTCGCCCAAAGTTTTCGTGTTTTCACTCGAAGAATCAATTAAAGTAGGATTTCCTCCAAGTCGTCTGCTTCACGTGTTCGTTCGTTACTTTCTTCGTCCTTCCTTTCTTTTTTTTTTCTTTTTTCTTTTCTTAGTCCTTTCGTTCTCAATTCCTTCCTTCTGTTAGTCCTTCCTTTCACTCATCCTTCCTTTCATTCGTCTGTTTTCTCGTTCGTCATTCCTTTCGTTCGTTCTTTTTTTGATTCGTCAGTTGTTCCACTATCAGTCTCTCAGTTTGTTCCACTGTTCGTTCAACCCTTCATCCTTCTATTTGTCCCTCTCTTTATCCCTCTCTTCCATCTCCCTCTTCATCCCTCTCTTCATCCCTCTCTTCATCACTCTCTTCATCCCTCTCTTCATTCCTACTTCTTCACCCTTTCGTTCCCTTTCTACCACGAGCCATCGTCTCCCCTCTTTAGTCGTCTGCCGCTTTCCCCCCTCTCGCTGCGACTGCGGAAATCATGTTGAGTACATGACGGGGGCGTGGCAGGAGGATCTTGTGGATAGAGTGGTGAATTTGTTGGTGAGAGAGGGGTCTGAGTCTGGCGGTTCACTCGTCTGCAACGAGGGATGCATTTCGACGACGACAAACTCCGTCCTTTGTCTCGAGTCTCGTGACTGAAATCGAGTCAAGGTGGGGGCGTCACGAGAGAGACGAGGGAGGTGAAAGGAGGACGGAGGGAAGGTTGGAGGGAGGATGAAGCGAAGGTGAAGAGAGAGGTTAGAGGAAGATTGGAGGTTTTCGGTGGAGGAAAATGAAGGTGGCGGGGGGGGGGAGGGAAGCAGACCATGTCAGGGGGAGCAAACAATGTCAGGGGGAGCTTTGTTATGTTTTCCTTTGGGTGGAGGTTTCATGTGGTTGCATTTCGCTCCAGCTATTGTTGAAAATTTCATCTCCTTTTCGGTGCTCTTGAAATGTTCGTCTCATTTTCGGTATTCTTGAAATTTTCGTCTCATTTCGTCAGTTGTTGAAAATTTCGTCTGGTTTTTTGTATTGTTCAAAATTTCGTATAATTTTTGCTGCTCTTGAAAATTTTATCTGACTTTTTCTGTTGTTCTTAATTTTGTGTAGTTTTTACTTCAGATGAAAATTACCCCCAATTTTTGTATTAATGAAATTTTCTTCTTGGTTTTGTTTCTGATGAAAATTACGTCTAGCTTTTTGTGTTAATGAATTTGTGTTAATGAATTTGTTCCATTTGGTTTGTGTCTGAAAATTTCATCTCATTTGCGAGGAAAATTTTTCCTCCATTTGGTCTGGCGATTAAAAAGTTTTTCTCGTTTTGATCTTTTTCTGAAAATTTACTCAGTCTCTGAAATAACTTATTTTCTATGTGTGAAGAGGTGTCCCAAGGTCAATGAACCTTTTTTTCTAAGAGTCTCAAATCGTCTGAAGAGTTCATGTAATTTCCTAATTTTCTCTCACAAAGCCTCTCCCTGTCTCGTTTTATAATTATCTCTTTTTCTCGAAATCATCTGGAATTCAATCTATTTTCTGAAATTCATTCTATTTTCTCACATTCGTTGTATTTTCTTTCATTTATTGTATTTTCTTTCATTCCATAATATTTTTTTCTTCTTCTTTTTTTCTTTATTCTATTTTTACTCATTCATTCTAATTTCTTTCATTCATTTTATTTTTTTGTTCTCATTCGTTTTATTTTCTCTCTTCCTTAAATATTCTATAACCTTTAAATGTTTTCTCATTCCTTACATTTTCCTTCATATATTAAATTTTCTCTCATTTAATCAATTTTCTCTCATTCCTTATATTTTCATTGATTTCAATTTTCTCAAATTTTTAACAGAACCTTTCATTTTATCTCTCTCTCCTCATTCAAGAATCCCTTCTATTTTCTAAAATTAGTCGGAACCTTTTCGGTTTTCCTTTTTCTCCTTTTATTCCTATCTCCTCCCTGCATCATTCCTCTCCTTTCTCTACATCTTCATTCCTCTCCCTTTTCTACTTCTTCATTCCTCTCTCCTATCTTCTCTTCTCCTTAATTCGTCGGTCTCTTCTCTCCTTTCTCTCCCCCTCATCGTTCTCCTTAACATTCGTAAAACTCGCCTTCGAGAGTCTTTGAAGCAGCATCCATTACACGATCCCGATTCCCTCCACAAGCTTCCCCCTCAAGTTCCACCAACAGTCGGCGCTTCGTCTTGACGAACACCGACCCCGAAAGCACCCCATCCCCCGCCCACCTCATCCTCCACGCCCCACCAAGAAAACTGAAGTGTCTGGGTTTCTTTTTATTTTTCAGCTTTTCTTCAATTTCGACACCCCGGGGTTCGAGCGAGGGTCGTTGGATTCGCCACGGTGGAGACGTTAGAACAGAAAAAAAAGAAAACTCTCCACCCGTCTAGGGAGCGTGTGAGAGGGAGGAAGTGAGAGGGATGGAGTGAGGGGTAGTGCGTGTGAGTGGGAGTGTGCGAAAGAGAGAGAGACAGATAAGAGAGCTAGATAGAGAGAGTTAGAGAGAGAGACAGCTACCCTTGCATTTCCACTGCCGTGACATTGCCATTAACATTCAGAAGCTGGGATAAATATTTTGAGCACGTCCTCGTCAAAGGTCCGTTTCTTCTTCTTCTTCATCTTCCATTTCTCGTATCCCTTTAGCGATGATTCGCTCTTTCTCTATCTCTCTCTATATTCCTCTGAACTGAAACCCTTTCAAATTTCTCTCTCACTTTCCTCTCGATTTTCTCTCGTTTTTCTCAGTTTTCACTCGGTTTTCTCTCGGTTCTTCATATTTGTATCTCTGTCCCTTTCATATCTCTCTCTTCTGACGCGTGCGCCGTGTCCAACAGACGCATCAACTGTTAATTTAACAGAGTGTTAACAGCTCTGTTACAAGCTCTGCTAAGAAAACATAATACTAATTATGTAGTTTCATACTCTGTTCACTGCTCTGTTGATAACCAAGTTAGGAGTTCGTTAGCAGCTCTGTTAATAACTATGTTAATAGTTAGCTATGTAAACATCTCGAACGAGAAAGCTATTATTTAGATCTTAATAGAACATTCTGCAAATCTCAAGCATCTTTATATCATGTTCAGTTCTTCTATATCTCTCGTTTCCATCTATTTCTTTTCCATCTCTCTCTCTCTTTTCCATCTCTCTCTCTCTTTTCCATCTCTCTTTCTACATTCTTTCTATTTTCTCTTCATCATGTTGATGATCTATCTGCATAAATTCGAATTTTGTGCATCATCCTTTAAAAAATTAATATCATTATATGGAAAGTATAGGATATACTTGTAAAAATTAGAAGGTATTAATTATATAATTTTATATTAATTATCCTTCATTATACCCAAATATAATCATGTATACATATCCGCATTTATCTCTAAATGCAAATTGGATCGAACTTTATTGTGATAGTTATATGCGGGAGAAGAATCCTATTTTGTCTTATATGAAAGCATTTTCGTTTTACCGAAACCCATCAGGATATCGATCTAGGCCCATCCCATTCCAGACCAGTAGACGAAGCCTTCCGGTTGAAGGGATCTCGAGGTCCAGCCTTGAAAACCAGACCTCATTCCAAAGCTTATGATTCCCAGGGGAGGAGATGAAACAAAAATATGAAACTGCAGTCGGCGACAACAGAATAACAACATCATAATAATAACATCAACGATAAAAAAAAGTAAAAAAAAAAAAACAGAGAAGAACAATAAAATGACAGACAAATAAAAAACTAACAATGATAATAATACAACAATATATTACCAAGAACAACACCAAAAAAACAACAAAAATGCAAAAAATAAAATAAAATAATAATAACAATACAACACCAAAATAAACAAACAAACAAACACTACAATCAGCGGTTGTCAACACTCGTCGTAAAAACGCATGCGCTCTGGAAGCCCCATATGGCTCATACCATGCTTCAACTAGAGCTTTATCGATTTTTTGATAAAAAAAAGCCCAAAGCAACAACTAATTGCAGAATCTGATGCAAGGGTGGGAGAGAGAAAACAGAACAGAGAAATTGAGAAATGACTGCTAGGAAAAATTATTAGGCAGAAGAAGGAAACCAGATGATGGAGGTGGAAAAAAATATTATGAGGGGGGAGAAAACACATGATGCAGGAGGAGAGAAAAACATGATGGGAGACGGGAAGGAAACCTGATGAGGGTTAAGGTAACATATGTTTAAAAGCTTCCAGAGAGAACGAGAATTATAGGTTTAACGTGAAAGCGAAATAGCGGTTAGAGAAAAATCAAAAGTCGTTTTGAAGACAAAAATAACATGTCGAGTTCAGGGAGGAAAATTACTATTATCTATGTTTACATTTTATGGAAATTTATAAATTTATTGATAATAGATAATTTTTTAATTTAACAAATTTATATAAAAACTTACATATGCCTACCAATATTATTAAAATACTTAAAATTCTTAATTAATTTTTTCTATTTATGAAAAATTAAGAAATAGATTTTTAAACATATTTTTATTTTATATTTTACTCAAAAAAATTATGTTAAAAAAATCTCTTCATAAAAACTTAAAAAATGTTATTTTTATTTCAAACTAATGTTTTAACAATATTTTTTTTTCTATTTTAAGTTTTTAAATATTAATTTCAAAGATTTTTTATTTAAATATTGTTGTTTGTTTATTTTATCAAATATTAAAAAATTGTATTTACCAAAAAAAAAAAATATTTTTTTTGCATTCCCAAAGCAAAGTAAGTTATCTTCGCAAACGTCAAAATCTGACAGTTATCCGGAAATAGCCTTCACAACCACCCCTAGAAGTTCTCTCTCTCACTCTCGCTCTCTCTCTCTCTTTGTCTGTCATGCTCGACCTTCCAGTGGATGACGGTTCCGCGAAAGCTCTTGGCCTGCATCTTCCAATGGTACATATTTCATTGATGGCCCAAGAAGTCAGTTCTACCGAAGTGTTTTTTCGCTAACAGTCGACGATTTTCCCAAGAAACTCAAATAACAATAATAATAATATTTCTATTGTTATTTTGGTTAAAATTATTACAAAGGGATTGTTCTAAAACTCCCTCAAGTGCTGGCATAAAATGTGGATAACGGAAAAATAAAAGAAAAATCCTCGAGTACGAAATCCGTATTGAAGAAAAATCGATTTTCCGTGTTGACGTCGACGTCGGAATAGTGCGGGAAAATATTTACAAAATATTTGCATAAGATTCCGAAGCAGATAAGTGAAACAAAACAAGTCAATTGCAACGGAAATTATATAATTAAAAAACAAAAATAAAAACCAAATAAATAAAAATCCACATAAAAAAAATAAAATCATAAAAACAAAATATAATAACAAAAAGATCGAGTAATCGGTTGGAAAGAGATAGCGATCAACTTTCCCCAAAGTTTAAGCAACAGATATTTCGTCTATCTGTCTGTCTGTCTGTCGATCCGTTTGACTGTCTATCAGTCCAACTAATGCGAAATATTAAATAATGAAAAGTGCAACGATTATCTCCCGAAGTAACGAATAATAACGCAACGTGGAGAATAATTGCGGGTGTTCGTAATCGGGGAACAAAAAGAGTAACGATTAATTCAGCTGCTGATGAAGAAAATGCAAAGCAATTAAAAGTCCATTGTTTTTGTTGTTGCCGCAAGAGACCAAATCACCCCCAACTCCCTTTCCCTCTCCCACCTACTCTCCCTCTCTCTCTCTCTCTCTCTCTCTCACCTTCTCCCGCATTGAGTTTGAGGAAACTTTTGAAAAATGCCTCCGAATTCGTGTTGCGGCGCCCTGCGTCCGCTCGCCCTGATCCTCCTCATTTCACTCGAGAATGTGGCGCAAATCGCCGGCTTCAGTTATCTCACCAACAACAACAACAACAACTACAACAATTTGAACATGGCTGAGACCTCGCATGACGCGGCAGCCCTGGCTCCAGCGGCCGTTGTGGGAGCCTCGGAATCGTCGGACACGCATCGTCTGGCAAAACGAATGGATTTGGAATCATGCTTAGGTAAAGTAACAAAAACAATAACGAGGTGAAAAACGAAAAAAATTAAGACAAAAATTAAAAATTCCAAATACAATGAGATATTAAAAATTCCAAATACAATGAGAAATTAAAAAAATAATCATAAAAAAATTTCAAATACAATGAGAAATTAAAAAAAAGAAACAAATAGTAAAAAAATTCAAATGCAATGATAAATTTAAAAAAAAAAATCAAATGCAACGGAAACCAAAAAAATATAATAAAAGCATTTAAAACACTAATTCGAAAACACGATAACAAAATCAGAAATAATTAAAAATTATATGAATATTAAAAAAATTAAAAACCAAAAAAATGGATATATAAAAAAAATACAAATTGTAGTTTCCGTTGGAATATTAAATTGGAATCTTTGTTTTTACAATTTTTATATTTTATATATTTTTATATAATTTTATTATTTGTAGGTTTTTTATAGAAAAAACGTATAAACCTAAAAGTGGTTATTATTTAATGTTTTTATCTAAATATTTGTATTTATTTTGATTTTATTATGATTAATAATCATTGATTATATGGCTATTGTTTTTTCGTAAATTTTTTAAGAAATTATACATAGAAATATAATTTTAAGTTTTTGGCTTTATGATTTTCTTTTTTCATTTATTATTATTTTTTTCCATAATTGAAACAAGTATTGATATACATATATAAATACAATTTTGTATTTAAAAAATTTCAATTAATGAATCATTATGTATCATTATTAAAAATCATGTTCTAATTTGTTTTATTAACTCCTACTTAGTTTCAAAACTACACAATTATTACACTGAGAAAAACAAGGTAAAAAGACATAGTTAAAAATCTCTCTCCCCTCGCAGGCCAGTTCGACGTGCACCGGAACACGATCATCCGAACGGGGGAGTCGCAGGCGATCGGCGGGAAATACTTGCAAGGCCTCGAGCTGGACACGATGGACGAGTGCCAGCGGCTCTGCTGCGAGACGGACGGCTGCGATGTCTACGTGTTCGAGGAGAAGAACGACGGCTATTGCTATCTGTTCGAATGCGGCCCACCGGAGAATTTCCATTGCAAATTCACGCGACACGCGAACTACACGAGCGCCGTTCTGACGCCGGTGCGACGCCCCACCGAAGCGACCACGACGACAACGACGACGTCGACAACCACGACGACGACAGCGTCGACGCCACCGCATCCACAGGCCGAATCAGCACCGGCTCAATCGGGGAATCCGGCGATGACAGCCAGCATCTCGCAACAGGAACGCGAGCTGACCAACCTCAAGCTGAAGCCGGAGCCGAGGCAGGGCTCGGATGCGGCCGAGCAACAGCTGAGCGGCCTGAGCGCGTCGCAGGCGGCGAACAACGCGCTGCTCGGCCTGCCACAGGTCGCCCAGCCAGAGAAAGGTGAGGATGGAATGTGTTGAGAATCACGATGGAAGTCAAAAGACTGATTTTTTACCTTTTAGCCCCCAATACGAGCTCCAGCTGCGGTCGCTTCCAGTTCGCCTGCCACTCGGGCGAATGTATCGCCGTCTACAACGCCTGTGATGGGATCCCTCAGTGTGAGGATGGAAGCGATGAGGGACCAGAAGTAAGATCACTTTCACTCTCGATCATCCTCTTTCCAAATCTCAATCAACATCTCTCTAACTCTCGATCATAATCTTTCTAACTCTTGATCATCATCTCTCTAAGTTCCGAGCATCATCTCTCTAATTCTCGATCATCATTCTTTAACTGACGATCACCATATTTTGAACTCACGATCATTCGTGTCTCTAACTCTAAATCGTCATCGCCCTAAATTTCGATCATCATCTCTCTAACACTCGATCATCTTTTCTAAAACGTTCGATTAATCATTCCAAACTTGATCTCTCTCTAATCCTCTCTCTCTTTCCAATTCAGTGCCCTGGATCTTCTTCGAATGCAGGAGTCGGCCCGAAGGATCAGATCGGCGCCAACATCGTGGAGACGTCGAAGGTAGCCTTGGAATTTGTCATCTGTGTGATTGATTTTTTTTAAATTATTTACCTTCTCAACAACAGGCGTCAGTTCAACAACAACAGTATCAACAGCAGCAGCAGTTGCAACAACAACAGCAACAATTGTCGCAGTTGCAGCAACTTCAACAACAACAACAATCGGCACTTGGTCCAGCGCCGATCAACAATCGGGAGGATTCGGCAGCCTGGGTGAATCGAAAGATCGTCGTCGACAACCAGCAGGGCGACGTTGGCAACACTGGTGAGTGGAGGGTCTGAGGGGAGGGGATTGGTGAACTGGGGGAGGAGAAAATTTGAAGGTTTGTCATGAAAGGGTTTTTTTTTATCGTGGAAAAGAAAATTTGTCCTTGGGTGAATCCAAATATGTATAAATATTAAATTTTAATATTAAAAATGAGCATGATTAAAAAACTTTTCTTATCTAGGCTTAAGTTGGTTTTTATTCACATTTTTAACATTTAACATTTATTTTAATTTTATTACTTTTTTATAATCGTTTTTTTACTCTTTTTTATTTGTTTACAAATTTTATTTATTATATTTTAGAATTTTAAAATTTTGTATTTCATTATTTTTTTGAACTCATTATTTTTGAAAGAACTATTAATTTTCCTAACTATTAATTTTCCTCAATTCTATATTTGGAGTTTTAACTCATTTAAAAAACAACCTCATGGTATTTTTCTCGATATTTTCTTTTAAGTGCTCGAGAAGTGAAATAATTGAATCAATTTTAAAGATTATCTACAAATTGTCTATCAATCGATTATAAACAGAGTGCGTAATTCGAGTTAATAAAATCACACTCCAGGGAAAGAGATACAAAGTGAGAGTAGGAGAGTAAGAGAAGTTGAGTATGAGAAGGAGAAGGAGAAAGAGCTAGTTTAAGGAGGGAGGAAAGTAGCTTTGAAGTAGCTGAAGGCGAATGAAAATCAAGTGGCTGAGGAAGATGGAGATAAAAACACCATATCCGCGAGATTACGCAAGACAGATTCCTAATCGTGTTCATGGGATAATGATACAGTGATTGTGATAGAGTGAGTGTGATAGTGTGTGTGTGTGTGTGATAGAGTGCCTGAGTTTGTTATTGTGCGTGTGTGTGCGTAATAAATTATTTCATTATGTGAGTGTGTCGTTTGCACCACATGCGATGAGATTATGTCGCAAGCCTCGAGTTTCAATCACTGGATTGCACTAATGCAATAGAGACAACAAAAACACAAGACAACAATGATAATAACAACATTTACAATAACAACTATAACAACACGGACAATAACAACAACATTTATAACAGCTACTACAACAATTTTATAATAACAACATCAAAGTAACAACAACAAAAATAATGGCACAATCAAGCTGCGAATAACAACAATAACAAAGATAAGAAAAAACATTCCTGGAGACGACGATGGAGTGAGAGAAAGAGAAAGAGAGAAGGATAGAGTAAGAAGGATTGAGAGAAAGAGAAGAAGATCGAGTGAGAGAGATATAGATAGAGAGAAGAAATCCATTGGGAAGACAATGCCTTCGAGTGACAAGAAATCTTCGAACAGCTGGTTTCACAACAACGACGACGACATCAAAGAAACAGCGCAACAGCAAAGAACAACAACAAATATATTACCAACAACAAAAATAACTTCTACAATAACAACACCAACAATTAACTGCATTACCACAATAACAACAAGAGTTAATTAATACATTGTGTCCATGAGATTCAAAGATCGTGAACCGACAGAAGATGTTATTGTTGGAATTGTTGTTGCTATTGTTTCTTTGTTTGTTTGTTCTTATTGTTGCTCTGTTTGTTATTATCGCTGTGGTTGTTGTTGTTTGTTTTCTTGTTGTTGTCGTTGTTGTTGATACTGTTATTGTTGTCGTCGTTGTTGTTATTGTTGTTAGTGGTTTTCTCGTCGTTTTGTTATTATTGTTATTGTTTTTGTCGTTGTCATTGTTATTATTGTTATTTTTGTTATTGTTATTGTTGACGTTGTTGTTGCTGTTATTTAATTTACAATTTAACGTGTTAATTTAACATTAACCAGCATTTGTCGATGAATTCGAGCCTCGCACGCAACTCAGAGATTCCCGAGACTTTCCTTCTTTCATTCTTTCTTTCCCTCTCTCTCACACATTCACACTCAATCCCTTTCATTCCCTCGCTCTCACACTTTAACACTGAATCCCTTTCTCTCCCTCTTTCTTATTCTCTCTCTCTCTCTCTCTATCACACTATTCCTCTCCCTCTCCATCATCACACGACCCACACTGATCAGTGCAGCTTCTTCTGTTCGACGCTCCCTTCAATTCTTTCCTCTTGCTACTCACCATTCCGCCCCTCTGTCAATCACGCCCCCCTTCTCAACCCCCCCTTCTCCTCCCAATCTTCCTCTTCTTCTCTTGATTTCTGCCTCGTTGTCTGAATCTTTTCTTTATCAACCGTCTGTTGACCCCGGTCTGACCCTCAGCCTGCATTCGTTTATCAGCTCCCTTATTTTTTTTCTCTCTTTTATTATTTCATACACTTTTATTATTATATTTACGACTTGGTTTTATTTTTATTACGACTTCATTACTTTGATTTCTGGATTTTGTATTTATTTCTTCTTCATTCAGATTTATTTATATCTTTTTTTGCATATCACATTTTTTGCATATAATATATCTATTTGCATTTATTTATTTTTATTTTTTAAATCCAGATTCAAATTTCTTTATTTATTTCCTTATTTTCTACATATTTAAATTTGTTTATTTACATTTTTTATTTATTTTTATTATTTAGTCTTTATTAAATGTTTTTATTTATTTAAATTTTTGTATTTTCTTAATTTGTTAAAATTTTTTGATTTATTTGCCTTATTTCATTTTTATTTCTTCATAGACATCTCTCTTTAATTTTATTTTAATTTATTTTTCCATTCTAAAAATACATCGTAGTTATTTTTTAAATTTGTTATTCATTGGACCAGGAAGTCTGTCGTTTGTTCATTCCTTAATTTGATTTATTTTTATGCTCAATAAAGTGGGACGAGATTAAGTAAGAGATGATGAGGAGGGGGAGTGGAGGTTGTAAGGGGGCGTAGTCTCCGCCCATGACTCAATCAACCGATTTCCTAGCGGCCTCTCTAAATTTTTATAATCGACCTGATCTACGTCTTGGCCTCCGTTTTATTTTCATGCGCTCCGAGGCGCGAATTGCGAGAAGATAATGTCAGTTGATTAGTTATAAAAAAATATGTATTATTGTGATTCATGATCTGTATAATTTGCTGCAGAAGATTTAAGAGCTTTTGATTGCATATATTTATTTAAATATCATTGTATTTTAATTTTTCTTCGTTTGTATATACTTTTTATTTATCTAAATAGAGATTACATATTATTATTATTTATTAAGGAAAATAGAAAATAATATTCAATATTCATATTAATTTTTTTTTTTGTTATATTTTATTATTTTGTTGGATTGAAATTTATTTTATTTGATTTACAATTGAATTTATTATTATTATTTTTGAAGCTTCTTTTGAAGTTCTTAAAATTAATTTTTAAAGAGGTTGTTATTTTAATTAATATTATTTTTTTCTATTATTTTTTGGTTGAATTTATTTATATGAATATGATTTTGTAATATGTAAAATAATATTTAAAATAATATGAAAAGGAATCAAACAAACCTTATGGTTAATTTATAATTTTCTAATTCTAATTTTCTAATAATTTTTCATACTTGAATAAAAGGTGAAGGGAGAGAAAAGAATAGAATAAGGGTTAAAAGATATGGAAAAGCGAAAGAGAGCTCTTAAAAATGAAAAGAAAGATTTGATGAAGAGAAAGATAATAGGTGTGGAGGAGGGAAAGAGAAGTGATTTCTGAAGTTCCTGTAGTTTAAGCCGAATTTAATTGAGGGAAACGAAAGAAGCAATTAGAAAAGAGTTTGCAATTTCCACGACATACTTTTGGACGACGACCCACGGACGGACATCGATACGCACACACACACCTACACACTAATGAACATCAAAACAGACTAATGAACATCCACACACATCCACAGTGACACAAACACACGCATAAATATACGTTGTAATTTACAGTAGAGAATTGGAACGAAGAAAATGCGGAAACGAGAGCAACGATCGAGGGCGAGAAAGAGCATGGATGGGGGGGGGAAAGAGAGAGGGGGCGTATAAGAGAGGGAGGGAGAGAGAGAGAGAATGAGAGGGATAAAGAGTGAGGGAGAAAAAAAATACGATGAGTGTAATTAGAATAAAGTGAGCAGCGGTAACGGTTGAATTTCCACGTTACGATGTCACTAGATAACCGTTAGAGAAGATGTTGCTATTGTTCTTCCTTTTCTTCTTTTTTGTTGTTGTTAGCTAGATGTTCCTATAATTGTTGTTGTTATTATTATTGTTGTTGTTATTATTCTTGTTGTTGTTATTATTCTTGTTGTTGTTGTTTACATTTTTATCGCCTACATCTGAGTTTTTCATGACTGCGTAACGAGCCAAGCAGGCTGAAATAAGAGAAAATAAAGAGATTAACATTAAAACGTTAACAAAACGGTTCTAATGGCAATAGTAGTGAAAAAAAAAAACAACAATAGTAAAAGCTGCAATGAGAGAAAAAAACAATAATAAAAACAACAATAATAAAAACAACAATTACGGAAGCATCAAGAAGAATTAGAACAAAAACGACTACAGATTTAACAAAACAATCGCCAACATCGTAACAACAACAAAAACCACCTACAACAACAATCACAAAACCACCAACAACAATTGCAATTAAACTTCAAACAACAGCAACAAATGAGAAACATTTCTCTCTTTAAAATGTTTCATTTTCTTCTATCTGTTTTTTCTCTCCCTCTCTAACTCTGTTTTTTCTTCTCTTTCCCTCCCCCCGCAGCCGATCTCAATAGTCGCATCTTCAATCACAAGGGCGGCCTCCAGGTGCCCACCAACGGCGTTGCCACCTTCCCCAATGCCAATCTGAATCCCATGTATGGGGCAACAATTCAGCGAAGTGGAATCTATTTGCCTCAGGACGTTCAGCAGGGGGCGTATGGAACTGTAGGAGGAGGAGGAGGCGTGGCGGGGCAGCCAGGACTGATGCAGCAACAACAACCAATGCAACAACAACAACAGGGTCACATCATTGTTCCACCCAACGTCAATTGGGCTCTACAACAACAGGGTGTTTTCCCCCCAGGCCAACAGCTTCAAGGCCCCGCTTACGTGATCAACGGTGGTCAGCAGCAGCAGCAGGTGCTGCAGCAGTTGCCACCGAAGAACGCGGTCGTCCCTCTGGCCAACGATGTCGGCAACATGCCTCCAATGGTCCAATTACAACAGCAACAACAACAAGCGATGCCTTCACCAATCGGTTCGAATGTTGCTCCTTCAACCTCTCAACAAAATAATCCTAAAGAAACTGGAAAACAAACAGAAACTGAGGCCGATGATGAGTACGAGAACGAGGAGGATCAATCGACAGAGCCACCAAAGAAGGTGAGACAGAAAAAACTCATACGCCTGAGGATCATCTTGGCTCATCTAATATTTAATAATCATCTAATATTTAATAATCATCTACTATTTAATCCTCTCTACTATATATTTAATCCCAATCTAATATATAATCCTCATCTAATATTTATTCCTCATTTAATATTTATTCCTCATCTAATATTTAATCCTCATCTAAATTTTAATCTTCATCTAATATATATTTAATAGTCATCTATTATTTAATCCTCTCTACTATATATTTAATCTTCATCTAATATTTAATTCTCATGCCAAATTTAATCCCAATCTAATATTTAATCCTCATCTAAATTTTAATCTTCATCTAATATATATTTAATAGTCATCTATTATTTAATCCTCTCTACTATATATTTAATCTTCATCTAATATTTAATTCTCATGCCATATTTAATCCCAATCTAATATTTAATCCTCATCTAATATTTAATCTTCAACTAATATTTAATCCTCACCTCTTCTAATCATTCTCTTCCCTTTTTCCAGAAGCAACGCAAGCACAAGAAAGTCCAATCCAAGTCTAATGAAACACCCAAGGAGCTGCCCCGCCCCAAGGATCCCATCGAGCTGGCGTTGGAGCAGCAGAAGCAAGAGCAGCCATCGTCGCATCCGCAGCCTCCGTCGCCGGTGCACGAGCAATACAAGATGATCCACCAGAATCTGGCGATGGAGTTCCGTGATCACGACGGCCAGTCGGAGCGACCCGGAGGCGCCGTCCTCTCGCTGACTTTGGGTAATTGATTGATTGTTTGTGTTTTACTAAATTTTAATAATAACTTATTTACCAGGTCTTTTGGTGACTGCTGCTCTGGCCATTCTGGTCGGCTGCCGGATGCGCACGGTGGGACGAAGAGCGCGTCGGTTGGGCGGGAAGGCGCCGTATGCACATGAGGCGGACTTTCTTGTCAACGGCATGTATTTGTAAGGCATGCTCGAGAATTTCGTTCGTTCGTTCGATTGTTTGTTGGTTCATTTGGTTGGGTAAACACTTTTTATATTGGCTACACAAATACTATTGTACAACTATAACTACGTTGGCGTGGAGAAAGTAGCATCATCTGTTCGTCGGGGTCAGTGGTGGAGCCTCTGGCGGACGTCATTTGGAATTTCTAAACTGCACGCTTCGCCTTCGGAGGCGTGCAGCAGCCTAAACTATTTGTATTTGACGAGATTGTAAACTGAAGATGTGGGATTGAATAAATTTCAATTAATGTTTCAAACATCCATCCAGGTTTGGTGGTAATTGTTTCTCTGATTATCCAATGAAAAGACGTTGATATTTTGAATTTTTTTTATAATTATTACACATTTTTTAAAGGTTTATTTAGAGTTTCTTTTGTTTCATAATTTTAAATGGAAATGTTGTTTGTCACGAAATCGAAATAATAATAAATAGTTATCTTTTTCTTGATTTTTTTGTTTGACTGAAGTACTATTAATTTACAATTACATGATTTTTCTCATATTCTCTCAGTTATTTCTTGGCAATAATAAAACATGCATTTTTTAATTATTTCTCTTTTTGCTCATATCACATTACAACTATTCAAAAGTATTAATTCTCATTTCGTTAGGTTTACCAAAATCTTTAATAATTAAATGTCTTCAAATTAAACTAAAGACGAGAACTAAAATATGTCATTTTTTGATCAGTTGGAATTCTAAATGGAAAATTATAAATAAAAACAAGTTTTTAAAAATTTTGCAACATTTTCCCCATTATCTCTTTCTTTTACTTTTTTTTTAAGTTTTTGCTAAAATAGCAACTTTGTTTTTCTTTAAAATTGTTCTTTTACTTTAGATTAAAATTAAAATAATAAAATATTTAAAAATATTACTTAACTGTACATAAACTAATTTATGTAAGATTTTTAATTAGAAATTCGCAAGGTTTAAATTAACACAACAAAACTTCATTACATTAAGCAATTATATGATTACTAAACAATACAAATTACAAATAATGAGACAAGTTAGATTGAGTTACGGTGCTTGTGTTTCTCAAAGAACTGCGCCATTCGACTTGTTTACAGTTTCGTAAATTTTTTAATTATACATCTCAAAAATAATATTAATTACAACACATGATAATTTCGAAAATTAATTAACATAATTTGAATTAAATTGCTATCCTGTTTACCGTCTTCCTTGGTTTTATTTAATTTGTTTATGTGACTTAATTGAGTTCTTTTAGCATTCGTATTTTTTGTTTATTTTATTTAATTTAATTGAAGTGATTTAAATAGATTTTGTAATGACATTTTCATTGTATTTGTTGTTTTTATGTTTAGTATTTTCTTTAATATTTAGTAGTATTATTATTAATATATAGGATATTTTATTTTTATTATTATAATTAAACTTGCGGAGTTCGTGCAAACATTTCATTGACGCGTGCACACTGAGAAATCATGTTGCATATCTGAAAAGTGACAATGATTACCAAAAAGCTCATTAGCCAAAGGATTTCGGAATTACCTCTTTGTCCAAAGTCTGGCGATTCTGTCATGTTCTTCTCTATTTTGCAAGTATTGAGTTGCGATGCTGCCCACAAGAGGATCGGCTGGAAAATGCAAAACAATCATTATTAGTAAACGTCGTGAATACTTGAATGAAATGATTGATTTTTGTGGCCACTCACCAGGATTGCAATCAGTCAGCAGGGAGCAAATTGACAGCAACACCTTCGATATGGTCAGTGCTGGTGACCAGTTGTCCTTGAGAATGTCCAGGCATATGACGCCCTGACTATTGATGTTGCAGTGATAGATTCTGGTTCTGAACGTCACTTTTGGTGGTTTGAACGGATATTCGGGCGAGAAATGGATGTCCAAGAAGAACACGCCACCCTCGTACACCGACCCGGGCGGCCCCAGAATGGTCGAGACCCACTCGTACAGGTTGTCGCCCTTGGGTCCGGCGCTGCAGTTGGGCGGTGGATCCAGCGTGATCTCGGCGAGCTCCTTTTGTATACGTTTGGCAGAGGTGCCCAAAGCTTTTGAGATTTTCGGATTTGGTTTCGGATCTTTGCGAGGCTCCACTTCGCTCGGCGCCGATGTTGAGTTTGTGGTGCTGCCGGAGGCGGCTGTGGAATTGCTACCACCACCACTGTTGGCGGCACCATTACCGTTGCGTCCGCGTCCTGTGCCGCTGCCACTGCTCGAATTGCCGGCGCTGCCACCGCTGTTGCCACCACCACCACCACTTGTGCTGCTGCTGCTCGCTCCCGAGGTCGATGACATCTTCACTCACGTGGGCGTGTGGGATTGTTAACGAGGTGCTTTCAGTGTCTACTGGACTGAGCTGTCCTGAGAAGGGCTGAAAATACCGAATGATAACAATAAGTTAATCTATAAGCTATAAATTTACAAAATCAAACTGATAATAGAGACTGAAATCTGACCACTTCACTGACTTCTAATCACAATTTGGACAGAACTTTGAATCTAAGACGACCACATCTGTTCACTCCACGAGTGTTAGAAGGAAAATAACGAACAGAAACTAATGCGAGAAGAAAGACGTCCTTGTGCTCCTGGCGGGGAATCAATAAGAAATTCATATACCAACATCAGAGGCATCGAGAGTGGGAGGGAGAGGAGAACTCACCACGCTGTTCGCTCTCTGCACGCGTCGTTGATAAGGAATAAAAATACACGATACGAAATCCTTGGAGGAAATAAAAACTCAAGTCCTTGAGACCTAATGCAACTTGACAAGGATACCGAGGGAAACAACAACGGACAGCGGTTACGTCGCAGTCGCCGCCAGTCGAGGACAACAAATGAAGAATGAAGGGAAGGTCAACAATTTACACAAACTCAGGATGTGAACAGTAAATTATGATCCTGAAGGACTGCTCCAAAGGACACCAACAATGACCAGTGGAGGAACCGTCAGAGCCACCACACTCAGCGGCCATTTTGGGAATCTCGCCGCCGACGACCGTGACTCAAGTTGGCAAACGCCGAAAGACGCGCAGATGATGAAACACCACACGTAACAAACAAATGTGCAACTCATGGCGAAGACACGAGCGAAGACAAAGAAGACACGGGGAAATCTATCAGACGCAATCGGTCGCTTCCGACGTTGGCCAAAGGGACCAACGCAGCGGAGCACCTCTTGCGAGCAGCGCTGTCGATGCAAAAACAGCAGCAGCGCCGGCTGCAGACTGCGTGCGAGCAGAGAAAGAACACAAAGGCAGCGAGCGAGCGACGACGACGACGACTCACTCCCCAGCAGCTTCGGCGAAAAATCGAAATCTCACCCAGACGTTGTGTCCAACAATTGGCCAATGAGCCAAAAAACGCTGGATCAGGAAATTCCTCGCGTTTATTTAACGACGAAAACTTGCAAAATTTGTTAATAATTTCCACCACCGTCGCGAACTGCAATTGTCATTGTATTCGACGTCGCTGCCGAAGTCGCCGTCGTCGTCGCCGCCGTCAGCACATCGGCAGCGAAAACTCTGCGGCCGCAAACACTCGTCGGCCACTCGAAATTTTCTCCATTCATATATTTTCGTTTCGCACGCAAATCCCTCTTGTCCAATGCATTCCGTAATTTTTTACTTGCCTTTTCCGTGGATTAATTGCAGCTCCGCTTCCTTGGGTTATCGTTGCTATCGTTCAGTTTTTTTATATTTTATTTGTGTGGAATTTTTGCAAAATAAAATCGCAGAATTTGCTTCGTTCGAGACAGACAGACAGACTCCGTCTTCTTCTTCTTATGCTTCTGCACAAGACCCCAATTAATTTTATGAATCAGGGAAGTTATCACGACATCCCTGGCAGCGGCTGCTGTTTGTGCTGTCGCCGTTGTTGTTGTTTTGGCTTTCGCACAAATGCAAAAGCACGGCAAGCAACGATGTCTGCCAAATTGTTTGCACCTGTGTCGAAAAGAGATGACTAGCTGTTGTTGTCGCCGATTTTAAGCCGGTTTCCCCCGTGAACAAGCACCAGGAGCTGTCAAGCGCGTGTGTGGGGGATTGTTGAGTTTGCGGCATTGCCAGATGGAACTTTTTAAAAATGAAAATTTTTCAATTTCTTAAGTACAGTACGAATCGAAAAACATGGGATTTCTTGAAAATTTACACAAAAATTAAAAAAAAAAATAATAAAAGTACATAAAAACAAATTTATGTTTTCAAATTAAATATTTAATTTTACAAAATTTAAAGAATTCATTTTATTACAAATTATTTAATGTAAAAGTAGCATTTAAAGTAAAATTAGTCAATATAGTTTTAATTAGTTTCGAATGGATCTACTTGTCGGCCGTGTCATTGGACACCTTGCGCGACTTGTAGACGCGCACGGTGTTGTCCGCACCGCCCGAGACGATGTACTTCGGATTCGACCAGTCGATGTCCAGAACTTTGTCGCCGTGACCAATCAAGTCGTACAGAGGAGCCTTTGGACTAAAGTGAAAGAGGATATAAGAAAATTATATACCCAAAGAATAGACCCAACCAACCTTCTGCAATCCCACAGCTTGTTTTGGTTATCATAGGAACCAGAGACGAACAAATGCTCCTCGGTGTTCGACCACATCACGGTCTGCACCCACTGCGAGTGGCCCAAGTAAGTGTTGCGCACCACGGAACCCTCTGCAATCGCATTATTAATTAAATAATCCATGAATTTCTAAAGATTCAACTTACGATTCGTGCGTGAGTCGTAGAGTCTTATGTTCTTGTCCGCAGACGCCGTGACAATCAGGCGATTGAGTTGGGAATAGCTGGCGTCGAAGATGGATTTGTTGGTGGAGATCTCAGCCTTTATGCCTTCCAGGTTCAAGTCCCAGATTTTCATCGTGTGATCCCAACTGCCGGTGAGTATGACGGCATTTTCCATCCACTGAACAGCGGAAATGCACTCTCGGTGGCCTTGCAACGTCATTTGGGGAGTCTTTGGAGGGAACAGAGAAGACAATTAAAATAAAAATCATATATAAAATTAATAAACTCACTCTTGTCGAGCCAACATCTGGCTTTGCGCGCTTTGAAGTCCCTTCGCCGGCATCATTGATATCTTAATTTAGAGAAATGTAGTCAATGAAAATAAATCCCTTGATGATTCTTTCAAAACACTCACCGGCCGACCAAATCTTGAGCATCGTGTCCCAGCAGCCGGTGGCGAATCGACTGGCATCAGGACTCACATCCACACAATCGATGCCACGCTCGTGTCCCTTGCAAACGGACACACATTCCACCGCATTCTTGCCGATGCTCCATTCCCACAGCATCGCCGTCTGATCCTGCGAGCAACTGACAAATTTTCCCGTCTCCTCATCCAAGCTCACCCAAGCGACCGCCTTCACGGGCATCGTGTGGCCGGGAATCGTGAGCACATGCTTGCCCTTCGTGGTCCAGATGTTGATGGTGTTGTCGTAGCAGCCGGTGAGCACCCACTTGCCGTTCGTCTTCACCGCCGACACCCAGTCGTCGTGCAGCAGACAATCCTGCGGCTCGGGAGCCGGAAAGCGTTCCACGTACTCGATTTCGATGGCATCTTCAAAGGATATCGCCTTCTCGCGCAGGTGATCACACAGGCGACCCCGCAGGTATTCGTCGAACACGAGGAAATCGAACTCGACGACGCCCTTCAACTGCGACGCCTGCTCCAGCAGCGTGTTGACGAAGGTGTTCAGCTCCGCTGTGGTGAGGCTGGCGTCAATGGAATACGGCACATCGGGAACCGCATATCTATGGAGAGAGAGAGATGGGAGGATAAAGATAGTCAGATGCCGCAACATGGTTCTTTGATCTCTGCTGATTCTACTCACTGTTCCTGCTTGGTCTTCAGGTGGATCTGCACTTGTCCTTCTCCGTTTTCCACTTCCATTTCGTAACTTATGTGCTAATTGTACTTTTTTACTTTTGCTATGCCTTTTAGCATATGCTTTTCAGTAGGTATATTTCGAATTTTCTTGTATTTATTTGATTATTTCGAATATTTTACGGCAGCAACAAAAATCACGCTGTTTTCTCGAATTCTTTGACAGCGAGTAGCACGCATGCTGACGAAATGTCAAAAGTCCCATCGATGCCCCACGTGTAGTTGTTGTTGGGTGTGCTTGAAGAAAAGTAACCCAGTAGACAAAAATATTGAATAAACTAATATTTTAATATTTGACATATGCAAAATTAAATATGTAAAATTAATAAGTATAATTTTGTGTTTACAACATAAAAAAGGGATTTTTAATATATTTTTTTAAATTTTATTTTTATATAAAAATTTTCATCTCTTTTTATAGTTATATTTTGCTTCACCATCAGTAACCCAGTAAACAAAAATATCGGATAAAAAAAATATAATAATAATTTTCATCATCAAAAAAAGCCTAAAATTAATTTATAAAAAATTATGTATAATACATGAGACATTCTGGATAGTTTCATCATTAAAAATTCTGTTTTACCCAATTCATTTTTTATGTTAACACTTTTTTATATTAATCTTAATTAACAAAATCATGTAATTCATTTTGATTATTACGCAATTAGTAGAGGGGGAAAAAACACAAGTGAACGGAAATCCTACAGACGCTGCTCACAAATCGTTCGTTTTAATTAAATATTAATTTTTTGCGAGTCGCCACGAAACACGGTGCAAAAATCAAAACAAAAACAAAAACAAACAGGTGAACCAGGTGTGGAAAGAGGATAAGAGAGATGGAGAAGAGGTGAGAGAGAAGGGGTGAACGAGAAGGGGTGAGAGAGAGAGGGAGTGAGAGATGGGTGATAGTGATAGAGAGGAAGGGAGAGAGGATGACAAGGAGAGGGATACGTAAAAACAGATGTTTGAAAATACAGAAAGTCATTTGTAGCCAACTCGAAGACAGAAGACGAACGCAGTGGAAATGGACGGACAGACAGACAGACAGACAGACAGACAGACAGACAGACAGGGGGACAGACAGAAAGATGGACAGATAGTTAGACAGACAGAGAGGAGAGATAGTGAGAGAACGAGACGGGAGAAACTCGAGTGGCGGCGTGACGCAGCATGAGACAACGAGTGGATGTAACAACAGCAACAACAACAAAAGTTTTTGTGGTCGTGACTGCGGTTGCTGCCGGTGAAGACGTTGTTGTTATTATTATTATTGTTGTTGTTGTTGCTGCAATGTGCAACGCATTAATATTACGTAAACAAAACAATAATAATTGTCGAAGCCACTTAACGGCCTTTCGGCCAAGTTAATAGCGAGCTGCAAACGCAATGAGCCCAAACGATTCAACGACGACCACGACGACGCGTCGACAACGCGTTCAATTGACTTATTTTTGGATGTAACTTTTTTTAAGGTCTTTTCGAACGACGTCTCAAGTGGCGGTAGTTGGACAGAGAGGGGAGCTGGTGGTAAAAGGGGGAGGGAACCTCAACACGATGGTCTCTTGTCTCAAGTTTCCAGTTGTGACCCTCCGGCGCCCACTTGGTCAAAAAATTTCAAAGTTGCAAAATCCCATTTTTGGTTTTTGTTCATGAAATGTCAATTGATTTTGAACGATCAACGGTTGCACTGAGAGAAAAAACTGTTACATCTGAGAGAAAAAATATTATATCCACCTGAGAGAAGAAATGTCTTCACGTCATATGGGGAAAATCAGGTTGATGGTGAGAAAAAGCCATTAAGTAATTGACTAATGTACAGATTGAAATTTTTGAAATCTCAATCTGGTTATGGATTGCAGATTATCCGATTTATCCGTTCAAAGATCAATATACAAACTATTATCCGATAGAGAAAGAGAATTTTGATTTTTTAATTTCATCGTTTAAAATTTATGTATTTTAAACTGAAGAAAATTTCGATAAAATTTTCTAATTCAAAAATTTTGTCGTCTACATAAAATAAAAATGAAATTCTTATGCGAAGAAAATTTGTCTCTAATTCCAATAAAATTATATTTTCTATAAAACAGAAATGTTTTAACATATCATCATTCATTTTTTCACTTTACCTTTAATTATTCATTCAAATAATTTTCAATTCATCCGATATGAAAAGATTTATAAGATAACTTTGTTTTTGATCGAACATTCATTTATTTGCAATCTATTTGTATAATATTAAATAATTTTGATAAATTAAAAACTTATCATAATTTGTTGAACTCCACCAAGTTCATATTTGAATGGTATTTGAAGATTTGAACATATGATAATTAATTGTTTTTTCAATTGCACATTTTCTCTCGATCCCATCGAAGTGAATCACTTTACGTTTGGGAACCCCTGAAACGCGGCGCGGCATCGGCGGTGTCAAACTCGAACAGATGAACCCGAAAGGGGCGCTTTCATTGGTCAACGGTGACGTGAGGTGCATAAATTACAGCCGACACACCTACAACGTGATTGATCCCTCCCTCCCCTCTCCCTCATCATCATCATCACAAGCAGCTTTCCTCCTCATCACTCCCCTTCATCACCCCCACCCCTCGTTCTTCTCCATCACCCTTCCTTCTTCACCTCCTCCACCACACTTCTGGGCCAGGGATCATGGGAAGCGAATTGAGTGAAGTGAAGAGCTTTCCAACGTTTGCTGTCTAAGCCAGAGTTAAGAGTCAGAGCCAGAGGCAACAACTGCAACAACAACAACAACAACAACAACAACTGCAACAACAACGATGATTAGCAGTAATAGCAATAAAAACAACAGCAGAAGCAACGACAGCAGTAACAGTTACAGTAACAATAGCAACAACAAAAACAACAGTGACAACAACAATAGCAACAACAACGATCGTCAGCAACTTTTCGACCAGTTCAAGCCGAGTTTATAAACCTGAGCGACGTCCGTGGAACACCAAACATTCACGTCCCGATCGCGCTCAAGGTAAGACCGAGGATCCATCCGACTCGCGAACAGACATTTCGAAATTCACAATTCGATATCGAAAACGAGGCCTACTTCGAATCGTTAAACGAGAACTGATTTCAATCAAAAAAAAAAAAAAAAAAAAAAAACAAAGACTGCTTTGAATCAACAAACGAAGGCTTTCATCGAATTTCTTCGAACGCAATTATTTCTAAACGAAGGCTTCGTTGAATTATTCAACAAAGCTTTCTTCGGATTTCCAAATGGATTCTTCTTCGGATTTCTCAACGCAGCCTTTCTCGAATTCCAAATCGAATTTATATTCAAATATCTAAACGATATTGTCTTCGAATCTTCGCTAAAGGAAAGTTTCTTCGAATTTCTAAACGGAGCCCTCGAATTTCTAAACGGAGCCTTCTTCGAATTGCAATAAACAATATCTTCTTCGATTTTCTAAACGAAATTGTCTTCGAATCGTTAACGAAACTTTCTTCGAATGTTTTTCTTTGAATTTTTAAACGAAATCATTTTCGAATCCCAAAACGAAAATGTGTTCGAATTTCTAAACGAAACCTGCTTCGAATCTCCAAATGAAGCCATCTTCGAATTTCTCAACTAATCTTCGAATTTTCACTTTCAGACGTTATCATCACCACCACCAACAACAACAACAACAACATAATGAAGTCGTTGATCGTGCTCTCCCTCTTCGCCCTGATCGCCGTCGCCTCCTGTCGTCCGCAACGCGAGGGCGCCGCCTACACGAACGAGGCCATCCGTCAGGCCCAGCAGACGTTCCTCATACCGAAGGACGCCCAGATCCAGAATGTTCAGGAGGGCATTGAGTTGGGAGCCTACGAGCAGATTCCCGGCAATCAGCGCATCGATCTGTTCAACATCCTCGGCGATCATGTGCCCTCGGAGGTGATCAACAATCTGCAAGCGCAGGTCGATCAGATCGGTAGGCATTAAAGCGGTTAACTAAGAGGATTGGATTATCCGGATTATCCGAGTCGATTGATCGGCACACTCTGAATTGACCAATGATTAATTATCCAAATTATGATAATTATCCTAATTAGGAATTTTTTTCAAATTTGAATAATTATCCAATTTCGGATAAATTTATTGGTTTTCCTTCGATTGAGTTGACGATGAATGGACTGGGGTTTATCCGGCTTATCCGAATGCGGCCTTTTTATGTTGCAATTGTTTTTGTTGTTTAGTTTAAAGAATGTCTAAAGAATAAGCTCATTAAAATTAAAGAAATATTTACTAAAAACCAATAGTATTTCCTCATTTTTAGTATTATATATTTAATATAGAAGATGTATAATTTTATCCATTTTATCCACCCATCTCCTTCTCTCCTTTCTTCAGCCTCTTCTGGTCACTCTTTTTGTCGTTTACTCCTCGTTCTCTTCTCCTTCGGCTTAATGAAAGCGAAAGCTACTCGGGTCGAGTGATCGCCCTGGGCATCCACGAGAGCCTCAGAAGAGGGAGAGAGAGAGAGATGTGGGTAGGTCTAGAGGGGGTAGGAGGATGGGTTGTTGGGGGGAGTTAGAGGCGAACGTGTCGTTGGCAACTTTCACGTTTCTTTGCCACATCGCGTTCCATTGTTTCCATTGCTCAGTGAAATTTGCCGCGATTGAATCCTCCTCATGTTGTTGCCTTCGGTGTTTTGATGTTATTGTAATTGTTGTTGCTATTGTTGTTGTTGTTATTGTCGTTGTCGTTTGTTGTCGTTTGTTGATGTTATGTTTGTCATTGTTGTTGCTGTTTCATTTTTTTTTGTTACCTTTGCCACTACCGATGTCTTCTCTTCCCATCTGTTGCATACAAATTACCTCAGCTGTTGGCAACTTTTGGCCTGAGGAAGTCTTCGTGTGTTACCTTTTGTTGTTGTTGTTTTTATTGTTGTTGTTGTTGGTGTTAATGTTTCTCCTGTTGTTGTTTCTCATGCTGTTTGTTAGTTTTACTTTTATTGTTTTTTTCTTGCTGTTTCTTTAATTGTTATGTTGCTGTTTTTCTTATTTATGTTTTTCTTATCTTATTATTTGCTTTTTGTTTCCCATATTATTTGTTTTTCGTTTTTTTCTCTTTGGTTGCTGCTCTTGTTATTGGATTTATTATAATTACTTTTCCAGCTGTCTCACTTATCCTCAACCTTGTTATGTAAATCTTCACAGATTTCTTTCCATTATTTTCGTATTTATTTTTTATAGTCGTATTTATTTATTTTTTTGCTTTTTAATGTCCAGATTTGTGTTAATGCTTTTTTTAATGGTTGTATATTTACATTTATATTTGTAATTTAATTTTTTTAATTTTTGATTATTTTAATTGTTTTATTTAATATTATTACTTTATTTTTAACTTTTACTTTTTTTTAATTTTATTTTGTATTTTTATTTTATATTTACTCCAATTTTAATATTTATATCAAATTATATAATTTTTATTTTTGTTATTTAAATTTTTATATTTTACTATTGTTATTTTTTTAAAAGCAATTTTTAATTTTACATTATTTATTATTTGTTATTTAATGTATTTTTATTTTCTTTTTTTTTCTTTTTTGTAAATGTTCATTTTTAAAATATTTGTTTGTATACTTGTTTGTTTTGTAGTTTTGTTTTTTATAGCTCTTTTTATTTTATAGCTTTATTTTTTGTTTCTTTTTTGTTTGCGTGTTTGTTTTCATTTTTGATTTTTATTTATTTTTTTACATTTAATTTTGTTTTTAGTTTTTTAGCTCTGTTATTTTTTTTTTTATTTTTTTTCGAGTTTTTCCACTTGTCCCTCTGTTCGAAACTTGTTGCCACTGATGCTACCGGTGGCCCGTTTTGTCTCCGGTGTCTCCGGTCTCGCATTCAAAATCGAGTCTCGTTGTAGTAATTGTTGTTGTAGCTATTGTTGTTGTTATTCTGTTGTCGCTGTCACCGATGGATTCGATGAAGTTTTCACCTCCGGGCATCGTCTTCAGCCATCGATGGTCGCTGGTTGTTGGCCACCAATCGATTGCCGATGGCTAACGATCGTTTACTTTTCGATCGATGATATTTTTTGTTTGATGCTGTTGTTTGACGGTGTTACCAACTATTGCTTTTGTTGTAATTGTTGTTGTCCCCTAGTTAGTTTGGCAATTGTTGTTGTCTTCTGGTTCGTTGGTAATTGTTGTTGTCTTCTGGTTGGTTGGTAATTGTTGTTGTCCTCTGGTTGTTGAGGTGAGACACCGTCAACGTTATGCAAGACTTCAGGAGACTCTCGGCAACAGGCTTTCACCGGTTCCCACCGTGGAAAGGAGGAAGATTCGCAGCCACTGTTCCATGGGTTGGCCAAGAGTTTCAACTTTTCATGACAAATTTAATTGGATGCGAGTTTCGGTAACTCGTTTCCATTGAAGAACCTCCTGGATGATTATTACGTCTCCTCCATCGATGTTAAGTAATCAATTTAACCATGGTCATATCAGACATTTGTCCTTCACTCAATTCTCATATTTCTGTCTTTCTTCTCTTCAATTGTGAAATCTCAATAAAACTCTCAATACCAAAATTATTTAATTGAGTTATAAATTTAAATTTTTAATTTAATTTGATTTAAATGATTTAAAATTTAAATAAAAAACACATAGTTTTTAAATTTATTTAATTGATAATTTTTTTTACCTTTTATTGACTTTCATTGTTTTTACATTATTTCATGCAAACTAAAACTAGAGTAAATTAAAATTCTGAACTTAATTTTAGTCATGGATTCCTGGCTCAGAGGCTTCCTTTCATGATGATTTCTATGATAATGATGACAATTATGCATTAAATTATTATCGCATTTTATTATACTGATAATTATGGAAATAATTTCATTAATTTGTCAATTAAATAACTTAATTTTATTACATTACTTTATGATATTATACCAATAATAAAATTATTCTGCTTATTATTCTGTTAATTGTGCATTATTATCTTTTATTTAGTTTAAATTTATATTTTTTATTATGTTTATTTTGATTGAATATGTTAATTTATTGATTTTAAATTTTTATTGATTTCATTATAATTATTGAACTCTTTAAGAAATGTGCGTATGATATTTTAGTTAAATTATTTCTGTTTCTATTAGATTTTTAATATTTTATGAAAGGGAGAAATAACTCTGTAGTAGATGACTGCGTTTTGACACTTATTTTCCATGTTCTTAAACGTAGTTTACACGTAGTTATACACGACGTTACTAGGATGTCTTCTTCTTCTGTGCTTTACAAACAACATTGTGGACAACATTTTGGGATAATAGATTAAAAGAACTGGTATTAAATTAAGAGACTACTACGGTAACTGTCAACAGCTCAGTCTAAAGTAAAAGCTTTCAACGAGAACTTAATGTAATACATGATCAAATATTTTAAGGTATAATAATATTATATGAGGGAACATCAAATAATTATATTATGCAATATAATATAAAATGATATAGTTCTTTATTTAAATAATTATATAAATTAAAATAATTATTTAAAATAAGATAGTTCTATAATATTAAATAATTATATAAAATAATACAATTATATAGAATAATACAATTATATAAAATAATAAAATTATATGAAATAAAATAATATTATTATTCTATATAATGTTATATTATAATAACTGAAAGGAAGGGAAGAAGAGGAAAGTGTAGTGGAAAAAGGAATGATGGGGGGAAAATTTCATTAAATGTATGTTTTATAAATATTCTTCTATAAATAATTGTTGACTTGTGGCACACTGGACACAATATGTTTGATGCTTCCTTTAAACTACTCGAGGACAATGACGATGATGATCGTGAAGATGATGATTATCACCTTCCACTTGCTTACACTTTAATAGTTCAACTTAATGACTAGCTTAAATCTAAACATGATAAGGATTATTTTTGAAAATTTCTATTCAAATTATATTTTTCTTTTATGATTTTCAAGAGAATTTCTATTAAATTGAAATATAAATAATATGACAAAAAAATTAAATAAAAATAAAATATTTTCACGTAAATGTGTGTGAGGATGTGAATGTGTGTGTGTTTGTTTATGTGTATATTGCATATGAGGAGCCCAGCTTTAATGGAACTGTTACAAATTAATGATCGATCATGCGAACACGAACGTTGACCCTACATTTTCTTCTTATTGTTGTGTTTGTTTGATTTTAATGTTGCTGTTATTATTATGGTAATTTGTATTATTATTGTTCTTTTTATTATTATTATGGTTTTTATTATTATTGTTGTAATAATATAGAACTAGTTTAAATTGATTATAATTGTAAGATTAATATAATATCATTAAAAAATAATTAGTCTGCAGTCTATTAAATTTTTAATGAATTCACTAAAGCTTACAATTTATATATATTTATGTATGTATATAAAAAATTCTTTTAGGTTTTCAAACGAGAGCTTTTTTTTAATTATTTACAATCGTTGCAATATCCGTTGTATATCGATATCTCGATATACTGACTGACTGACCATATTTCTATCCTTTTTTCTTCTTTTCTTTCCTTTCATTTCATTTGCTCGACAAGGAACCCATTAAAGGATTTCCTTAGGAACGTTCTCTCTCTTTCTCCTGGTTATGATCGCTCTCTGTTTACCGCTCTCTCTCTCTCTCTTTCTCTCATTTTCAGTAGACCCTCTGCAGGAACAATCGCTGCACGATTCCGCTGCCCATCAGCGGCTCCACCGTTCTGTCCTGCGCCGCATTCGTCTTCACGGCCAAAATATTGGCCTTGGTCACCGCATCCGGCTTCGCCAAACCATCATCGTGACTCTCGTCCAACTTCAGACTCTCCACATCCAGTTTCGGATCCTCCAGCGGCGACTTCGGTCCCTCGGCCGAGCCCAACTCGTCGATGTCGAGTCCTTCGGCAGCGCCTCGTGCTGGTCGCGGTGTCGTGTGTTCGCGTTGCTTCGCCTTCTTCTCGCCAAAGTCTCCGCTTCCGGCGCCGCTGCCGCTTCCACCATCCGCGATCAACTCCACCGAATCGATTTCCAGACTCTCATCCGAGTCCGTCTCGTTCTCGGACTCCTTCAGGCGGCTGCCGACGATCGAATGGAAATCGGTGGCATTGGACACGGCCGTCTCCTGGGACGACGACGACGATCCGTCCTCCATCGAGTACATCAGCGCCACCTTGGGTGTGGAGTTCATCATGTCACCAGATGATTCGGTGCTGCTGCTTTGCCACGTCGATGATTCCAAGTCGCCGCTGCCACTCCCACTGCCCAGATGTCGGAACGTGTCCAAATCATCCAAATGTTTCGTGCTCTTCAGAGCGTCGAAGGATCCGCCACCGATGCTTCTCGGTTCATCCTTCAAATCGTCATCGTTCTCGTTCAGCGGGAAGTTGACGTCGCGCAGCGAGAAATCGTCCTCGGGCAACGAGGGGTAGGCGGGATTCGACTCCATCGGAATGGCGATGTCCTCGTCCTCGGTCAAGTGGTGTTGGTGATTATGATTGTGACTATGATGATGGATCGTCTCTGTTGAGGATGCGCTGGGCTCTTGGGTTGACGAGTCATAGGATGAGGACGTGTCCAAACCCTCAGTGCTCGAGTCCAATCGTTCGGTGGAGGCTGCGAAGGACGACTCAGAGGACGATGGCTGGGAATCGTCGTGACCCAAGTTGAAGCTCGACTCGAAGGCGTTAAGACCTGTGAAGAGGGTGGAAGAAGTGAAGGAAATGAGTGATTGATTCTTGATGATGATAATGATGAATTGAACTTACCTTCAGTTTGGCTTCCCTTTAACGCCAAATAGTTCTCGGTGCTTCCACCCACTCGGGGTCCATCTGTGGTCAGGATGATGTGGTAGATGTTGTCGCTGCCGGCGGTCTCTGGCTCGGCCAGCTCACCTGAGCTGTGGAGCAGATTCCCGACGTGGCCCTGACCCTGTCCTGTTGACGAAGATGACGTCGTTGGTCCTGCTCCCGGTTGTCCGTAGATCAGCTCCGAGGATCCGAATTCATCGGAGCTGGAGCTGCTGGTCACCGGCGAGTTGGAGTTGAAATTCGAGTTCGAATGGGAAGAGGAGGAGGATGATGAGGAAGAGGATGAGGCGTGTCCTGGTGCCACGCCCTCGGTGGTGTCGAGGAACTCGCGCTTGATGTTCACCTTGCTCGGGTCGTTCGCCCCCTCGCTCTCGACCCGTTGCAGGCCTTGAGTTCCAAAGGCCGCGAAGGGTTTCTCGCCTCCATTTCGATTGTCGACCATCACGATTTCATGAACTTCTTGGGCGCGAGTGGTGAATGGAATTCCATTTCCGTTTCCGGTTCCTGCACTTCCCATCATCGTTGGATGTTCGGTGCTCGCGTAGGCGACCGAAGCGCTCAGCTTCAAGCTTTCGTTATTAATGCCCCCAGTTGGCCTGTTGTTGTTGTTATTGTTGCCATTGTGTTTATTATTGTTGTTATTGTGCTGCTGTTGGTTCGCGTCTCCGCTAAAGCTTTCATTCGTCGATGACGAAGCTTTCGCTGAAGAACCATCTTCCGAAGAGGTTTGAGTCTGACTTAAAGTAGTTGTTGCTGCTGCTGAATTCGCTATTGTTGTTGTTGTTGTTGTTGCTGTACTGGCGGTTGCTGCCTCGGTTGTTGTCGTTGTCGTCGATGTTGTTGTTGTAGTTGTTGTTGTCGTCGTCGATGGTTTCAACATTTGGTGAATGGGAATCGCTTTGTTTTCATCGGTGATTCGTATCTCGATGGGTTTCGTGATCTCTTTGATGGTGATTTTCGGGTTGAGCGCCGCCGCCGGAACTTCCGGCTTAACGGTACTCGACGCAAAGGCGGCCATCGAGTCGATGAGCGTCTTGTTGGTCGTTGTGGTCGGCTCTGGGCTGGACACTGGGGGAGTGAAGTAAAAGGGGAAGATATTTTAATTTAAATTGAAATCAATAAAAATCCATTTATGTATGTGAAAATTAAATTATAAAAAAATTAATATGAATTAAAAATACAAATAGAAAAATTAAAAAATAAATAATCATCTATATTATTTTAAAAAATCGATAATCTCATATGAATTTTAAAAAAAGATAATAAATCGAAAAAAAGAAAAATGTAAGCCAATATACATACAAAAATAAAATTAATGAAATGGTGAACAAATTTATACAAATTAAAAATATAAAAAATATCAACTACTTCAATTTTAATTGTAAGTGAAAATTAATTTGTAATTACATAGCTACGAAAAATGTATTAAAAATAAATGAAATCACTCACCTGGACAATTATCGTACTCGGGGCAGCAGCGGCCGGAAATGAATTTCGGCGTGCAGTCATCACGGTGGTAGCACGTGACGGAGCTGCAGAGGATCTCGCCACCTGGAAGAGAAATTTAAATGATTATGTATTTATTTCTTAAAATTTTTTATTTATTTTTTTTTTTAGTTATTTATTTAGTTTATTTATTTAATTTAATTATTTATTTAATTTAGTTATTTTTATTTTCTTTAATTTATTTTTGTATCTTACAAGAATTAAAAATGATTTTAATTTGGGCAACTAAATTCATTAAAATTAAATTCATTAAGTTAAGTTATCTTTATTTCTCGAATAATTCTTGCCTAACGAACCTTGACGTATTTTGTTTTAGAATATTTAGAGATTTTCCACTAGTGAATTAATTTAAAATTGTCTGAAATCTTGTTTCCTAAAATCATGAAACCATGACGATTTCTTTCAGTTGCCTCCGAATGAAGAGGTTCCCAAATCAAGGATCCTCTACAGGCATTTTTTTAATCCTCCTTTTGATCCGTCTCTCCTCTTTCGTCCTCATCTGTGCCCTTCCATCCTCTTCTCTCCGCTTTCATCCTCGTCCTCATCCTACAGCTTATTCCTGCCCAACCATAGCAGAGCAATCGAAGCTTAACGGTTTCATCATCATCTCTTGGATTTGTCGTCATGTCTTTCTGTCTTCGTCTAGACTCCTAATCATTTAATTTAAAATTCTTCCTTTCCATTACCACACCTTTTTTTTCTATTTTACCTCGGCCTCCCCTCTCCTTCTCCTTCTTCTCTTCCTCCCTTATTCTTCTCCACATCTTCTCTCTTTACTTCTTCCAAAGAGCCGTCACTTCTTTTGATCACGCCTTGGTCTAGAAACCTTGGACCAAAATCAAGAAGGTCAACGGGAGATTGCAAAGAAAGTCGTCTTAGTTTGTCTATTTCACAGCCCCCAACCTCACTCCTCTCACCTCCATCCCTCCCCTGGCAACCGCCCACAACCTCCTTCCACCAACAATCGAACCGTGACCGACCGTCCATCGCACTGACATCTCATCATCAACTCAACTAAAACTTTAATTTGAATTAAACGAAAGCTCGTTTGTACACAAAAAAAAAAGAAAGCACTCAATTGTCCCAGCACTCAAAAGTCTCTGAGAGGAGCCTTAGGGGTCCCCCCCAGATACGATCCACACTCACCTTGACAATAGCAGACGGTGCATGGCGTCTCGGGGTCCACCAACTTATCGCCATTGGAATAAGTTTTTCCATCCTTCTCGCAATCTGAAAGAATAACAAAGCGAACGGAGAGAGGAGTTAAGAGAAGGAGAAGAAAAATAACAAGGAGAAGAGAGAGGGTGTTGGAGAGGTGAAGGAGAGGAAGAGAGTGTGGGAGAGAGAACGAAAACCAACTCTAGTCATTTGAATATCCGGAGTTCCGACTCGACGAACGGACATCCGGAGGTGACTTCGCACCCGAAGAAGTGGAATGAAGAAGAAGGAGAAGAGAGAGGAGGAGAAGAGGGAGCAGATGAAGAGGAAGGAATGGGACCATGGGAGAAGAGAAGAATCAGAGGGAAGTTGGAACTTACCGCATTTGTAATCAGGACAGCAGTGTCCTGTCTTCTGTATGGCACGACATCCCACTTGTTTCTCACAGAAGACCGTAGTCTCGGCCACGAGGATGCCGTCCAGCAAACACTGTCCTACACCGCAGCGCAAATTAAAAGACAACAAAAACAGAAACGTTAGATAAAACATCAATAGACGGTGAGAGGGAGATTGAAAGATAGAGGGAGAGAGATGAAGGTAGAATGATAGTTTGAGAGATGGAGAGTTAGAGAGATAGAGGAAGGAAGGTAGAGGTAAAGAGGTGTAGATAGATGGAGAGAGGTGAAGGTAGAGGGAGAGAGATAGATGGAGAAGGAGAAAGTGAGATGAAAAGAGTGTGAGTGAGATGAAAAGAGGGAGAGTGAGCTGAAGAGAGTGTGAGTGAGACAATGAGTGGGAGAGCGAGCGATTGAAATTCCCATTTGCGATAACGTCTGCGGAACCGAATGGAAAACTAAAAATTTCAAATGGAAACTTCACCTTGTGGCTGTGTCGAGGACGAGGACGACGACGACGACGAAGAGGAGCCGGCTGAGGCCGATGGTGAGGACGACGACGATGATGCTTCATCCATGGTACCACCATTGACCGTGGCATCCCTGGCATCGTCCGGCACGAAGTTCGCAGCGAAGGCGGCGACATCTCGGAGCGCACGATGCAGCAGTTGAGCGCTGGCGGCGATGACTCCGCCATCACCTGGGCCGTCATCCGTGGGAAGTGCAAGCGAGACTGCAAGAGAGAAAGAACGAGAGAGAGAGTTAGAACAATGAGTAAATTTGGGTAAGAGAGGGAGAAAGGTATAAAATAGTATGAGAAAGTCAATGAGGGATGACAAAAGATAGAGGAAAGGGTGGAAAAGTTTGGCCTAACAATGGGCGCGAAAGGGAGACAAGGAGCGGAAATGGAAGAGTGTTGAGAGCGAGATGGAGAGATTCCCGAGAGTGAAGCAGACATGGACAAGAGTGATAAAGAGACAGAGGGAGAAGGAGTGAGTTACAAGAGAAGCGAATAGGAGAGATTGACTACAGCGAGAATGAGACAGAATGATTAGATGTGAGAAGGAGAGAGTAGGAGGAGATGGAGAGAGATGGCTAAGCGTGAGAGGTTTCAAAGTTGACGATCAAATGGAATCGTTGATGAGGAAGACAAACAGCATATAAAATAATGGAGAGAAGAGAAAAAAATAATTTCACGGCCATGGGAGACGATTATGCAGAAGAGGAGAAAGATTAAGAGCAAAAGAGACAGCGAGGGAGAGAGACAGATGGAGAGAGAGACAGCGAGGGAGAGAGAGAGATAATGAGATGGGGAAGAATCGGTACCGACCTGAGTGGCGAAAGATTTACTAAACGAATGAAAATAAAAATTAAGTTTTCGCCTCCCAATGAATGACGATGACGACGGAGGCGGAAACAGATGTTGAACGCAATTTGAATCCTCTTTCAACCTCACTTTCTTACTCTCATTCTCTCTCTCTCCCTCTCTCCCTGTCTCTCTCTATCGCTGGATCTTCACCTCGCTTCTCTTTGTTCGCTCGCGATGCGGAAATCGCTTTAAAATCGCGTTGAAATTTATAATTTTTATCGCTCTCATTATTTGTTGTTATTGTTATTTCTACTGCGGTTCTTAATGTTATTGTTATTGGTGGTTGTTGTTGTTATTGTTATTGCTAACTGTTGTTATTATTATTCCTTCTGATATTATTGTTATTGCTACTGATATTTTGGTTGTTATTGTCAACAGGCTGTCGTTATTTTGATTCCTGTTGTTGTGCATATTTCTCAGAACCCTCAACATCATCCACCTTTAATTAAGCAACAGCCGGAGAAGAACAAGAGAAGTCAAGACTTATATCAACGGCAACGACGTCGACGTCAGAGTCGGCGACGACGATAACGACTGTGGCTTCATCCTAATGACTGCGAAACGTTTTTAAGAGTTTCAAATATATCTTTTAATTTTTAACGTAAATTTCATTTTTTTACTTATTTATTGAATTTAATCATTGTATTTATTTCTTTATTAAGAGTGTTTTCTATTGATTTTTTTGAGTTTCTATGGTATTTTTATTTATATGGGAAATATATATATATATATATATATATATATATATATATATATATATATATGGTATATTCACGTTGATTAAATTTGAATTTAAATTTTATTTTTTCCCCAGTTTATTTTGAGTAACACTTTTTTCTTTTCGTGTTATTTTTTTTTAATTTTGTGTCTTTTAGTGGAATTTTTTATTTTATTTTAAAGGTAACTAATTATTTTTTTAATTCAAATTTTTTTGTTACATTATTAAAATAGAATAAAGGATAATCTTTCATATTTGTTTGTTGTATATTTATTTATTTTATATATTTTTTTATTATATATTTATATTTTTGAAATTTTATACTTGTTAATTTTATATTTATTTATTTTGTATTTTTTTATTTATTTAATTAATTTATTGGTCTTCGTGTATTTGAATTTGGTTTTCGTTGTCGTCATCGTCGAATATCAAAAAGTGTGCATATTTCCACAATAACAACAACAATATCAACTGTAACGAAAGCAAAAGCATCATCAACAACATCCACAACAACAACAAAACGTGTAATAAAAACATGTGCCAACAATCAAATACAAAAAAAAATATAACTACAAAAATAATAATATGAACAACAAAAAAATCTGTGGGCCAAAAAGTTTTAAATTACAATTGCAAACAACAACAACCACAATGGGATGACTACAACAAATACAACAACAACACAAAGAGGATTGCAATAAGAATAATGTCAGCGACAAAAAACAACAACAATAAAAAACAACAACAACAACACAAATCTTTAATAATCCGATGAAAATGAATTATTTCACCTCTTTTATTTTTTTTTTGTTATCACAAAATTTTGTTGTTGTTATCGTTGTTCATGTCCCCATCAGCTTCTGTTTGCGATACATTTTTTTCCTGGATTTTCTACTGTTGGTTTTAATTTTTTCTACTATTTTTTTTTTTATTATTTTTTTATTCTTCTGTTTTTATATTTATATTCTCATTTTTTTATTCTCATCTCGCCCCCATTGTTATTATTTTGTTAGGTGTTGTCGTTTTTGCTCTAGGTGTTAATGATATTGTTTTAGTATGTGTTTATGTTAATGTTGCTGCTGTTTCTGGTATTGCTCTTTTTTGTTGTTCTTGTTTCTGTGTTCACAGCTAATGAGCGTTCATATTTCATTTTTTCACAATGCGCCATCTTTCGTCAGTACAAATGATTCCATTGTGAATGCGTAATTCTTGCAAATGGCTTTGTTTATGTGTTGGTGTTTCCTTTGTGACTTCCTTTGGGTTCAGAAAAAAAACTTGAGACTTTTACATTTATTCCTTCCTTTTTTGTATTTTTTATTTATTTGTTTTTGTATTTTTTTATTATTTTTCTTCATTTCATTTTAACTATTTTTATTTCTTTATATTATTCTACACTTTACTTTTGCTTACATTTTTATGATCCTTTTATATTTAGATTTTTATTTTATTGTGCTATTTTTTTATATTTTCTTATCTTTCTTATATTGTAATATTGTTTAATTACAATTATTTATTTTATTTCTTTCTTCCCATTCGTGAAATATATTTTTATTCCCTACTTTCTTTCATTTTATCTTGTTCATTTATCTCACCATCTTTTCCTGAATCACGCAATTTTCGTTTTATTACGTTTTCTCTTTATATTCTTAAAAACAACCTACTTTTGTCTATTTCTATTAAGTTTACTTATATTTTCTCACTCTAAGGCTTATTCCTCATTCTCCTTTGTCAATTATATTTATCTCTATCAGCTTCTAGACAGCTAGGGACCATATCTTTCAACTTCCCTCCCGAAGGCCACAGATGTCCTTATAACAAACCATTTACTCATTCTCATACCCAGGAGTCCTCGTTAAATGACTAAAATAGCAACAACAGCAGCAGCAGCAACAACGAAAACAATTAATAATTCTTAAGGACTCATCGACCCCTCTCACCCCAAGTTTTGTTCGACACAAGAGTGGTGTCAAGGGGCGTGGCATGGGCGGTGGCTGTGTGTGTGTGTGTGGGCGACACCCTGAAAATCATGTAACGAAACCTAACGACAATGACTCTTGACCGCGACCGCACGAGCCGGAGGCGTGCGGCGATTGACGATGTCGAGGGGGCGTGGCAAGTGGCTTGTTATTAACTCGAGTCAACAGCCATCATTAGATTTATTTAAGTAGTCGTTTAGCCGCAGAGAAAATATTCAGAGACTCGAGATCGAGAGACGAATCGCAGTAAAATAAAGCGTAATGAAGTGGAGAAAAACAGAGGCGGCGGCCAAAGGGGGCGACTTTTCGGGAGAAATGAGATAAATGATTGATGAACTTGATATACGTAAAATGGGAAGATTTTTCATTTATTTACATTTTTGCCGTAAATGATTTATTATTCCATGTTGAATTTTTCATTTGTTTTTTAATTAACATTATTTCGTCTGTTTAAGCATGATTTTCAAAATTTTTGTTGTTAATATTAAAATTAAATGTCACAAGTCATTTTTATATTTTAATTTGACTTTAAAATATGTTTAAATTTTATTTAAGTTTCTAGAATTTATACACAAAAATAGGTTACTGTAGAAATTTTTGTAGAAACTGTTCATACTTTATAAATGTAATATTTTTGAAAACTTGATGATTTTTTTATTTATGTTGAATTTTTTTTGTTTTGAATTTTTTTTATTTATAATTTTTAATATTTATTTTTATATAATATGCATTTTAATAATTTGAAATTTAAAAAAAACTTAATATTTTCTTTTGAATTTGTTATATATTTTTTAATTTAATCCAATTAATTTATTTATATTTTATGATTTGTTAAATATTTTATTTAATTTTTATATATTTTTTATTTATTTATTTTATTAAATTGTTTTAACCTTCGCCATTTGCCGACCCCGCCACTGTCGTTGGCCCCATGCGCAAAGTGGCCGCTTGACCGCAGACAATGAAGAGGCGTCTAAGCCGCAACAACGACAGCAGCAGTAGCAGTAGCAACAAATGTTAGAAGCACCCACTTGCTCATCACTGACGGCTGCCTTGTCATTAACTTAAATATAGTGCAGTCTCTCGACTCGTTTCGTCTCATCGCTTCGATTTGTTGTCGTCCGTCGTTCATCGTTTGTCGTCTGTCGTTTGTCGGCCGTCGTCTGTCGATTGCCGTCTGTCGTTTATCGTTCGATGTCCATCGTCTGTCGTCTGTCGCTCACATGCAAATCTCTCGGGGTCGTTCGAAGGCCCCGGAACAGCTGTCAGGTCGTCAACTAGGGGGCAGTAGCAACAACAATGACAGTGGACAAAACAAAAACAACAATGATAATGGACAGAACAACAATAATACCTGTGGCTACAAAAATAATATTATCGGTAACAAAAACTATAATATCAACAACAAAAACTATAATATCGACAATAAAAACAATGAAAACGATAGCAAAAACTACGAGAATGTCAACAAAAACAATGAAAACAACAACAAGAACAACGAGAAGTACAACAAAAATGATGAGAACAACCATAAAGACAATAAAAACAACAACAACAAAACAATAAAAACAACAACTACAAACACAATGACAACAACTCAAAGTAGTAATATCAACAATAAAGACAATGCAAATTATAGATGATAAGATCGACAAATGGCAAATCTTAATAATTCACACGTCGTTTTGCTGTCAATTTAACAACCGAGCGCCAACCGAGCAGGGGGCGTGGCGCGGTGTGGGAGGGGCGGATGAGTTGTTCAGTTGACAAATGCACGACAGACGAGCTGGAAGGTCCAAACGACTTAGACAAACAGACAGACAGATGTACGGACAGATGTGTGAACAGTTCTAACGATGGCGTGCGAGATGAACAGATGGAGGGACAAGTGGGGAAATTAATATTCTAGAGGATGAGAGAAGGCGACTAGGGAAAGAAAGATTGAGAAAGGAAGAAATTTATATCGATATACTGAAGTATAAAATAACGAAAGGTTAAATTATTATTTATAAGTCATGACCTTTGACTGAGGTTGGAGATTTCTATTAAGGAATTTGATCATAAGTGAATTCACGACAAGTGTTTTATCATGATAATGATATTAGTAATGATGAAGTTCATGATGACGAGATGGGAAAGATATTTGGTAATGAGTTATTTACGTGCTACCAGTGGGACTTTTTTTTGAGATAAATGCAAATTCATTGAGTCATGGAAATTAATAAGATTTATGATAATCGATTTAAAAATTCTAAAAAGAAAAAAATCAAGGACAGGAAAAATCAAGAGGGGGAAAGAGAGAAAAAAATAAGTAAGTATAAAGGGAATGATAATTGACAATGAGACAAAAAACTGAAAAAATTGAGAAAAACTGAAAATAATTGAGAAAAATGCAAATAATTCAGAAAGACTGAAAATAATTCAGAAAGACTGAAAATAATTCAGAAAACTGCGAATAATTGACAAAAACTGAGAAATAAAAAAATTAAAATTAAAATAGAGAAAAGTTCAGTGAATTCAATGAAAAAATCAGAGAACGAAAAAATCTGAAGAACCAACAATAAAAGAGATTAAACAGTCGAAAGAATAAAAAATGAAGAAGAATAAAATCAGGACGAAAAGTCCTGAATTGGAAGAGTCGAAAATCGCATTAAATTCACAAGAAACTAAAAGGAATGCGAAAAGGAGTAAAAATGGAAAGAATTGAATTGAGCATTTGTGAGAATTGAATGAACAAAAGAAAAATTTAAAAAAAATCAAATAAATTGGTGAAAGGTCATTTCAATTGAATTTAAGTGGAGAACCGTAAAAAGAATGGAATGCAAAAATAAGGTAAAATTAAAACATGAAGATATAAAAGAAGTAAATTTGTTTTTCATTTCCAGATTCGTTGGAGAATTGAAAAGACTATGATAATCGGTTTAAAAAAACTTTTTGAATACAGAATTAATCTTTTCATTTCAAATCTATCAGGAGACTTTGAAAATTCATATTTAAGTTAAAGTTAATGGATTGAAGAAAAAATGAATATTGAGTGAAATATATTTTAAAAAGAAGTTGAAGTAACCACTTAGGTAATCAGTAACCGTTTTAACGAACACACAGATGGTTGAAAACAATCCGATCCCATGGAGATTCCATTAAAAATACAGTCAAATCAATCAAAGTAATCGAAGTACTTCAAATAATCTCATGAATAAACAGATGGGAAAAGTGGGGAATGTGAGAGAGAGAAGGAGTGTGAGATAGACAGAGAGGTAGATCGCTAGAGGGAAAGAGAAAGAGAGAGGTATGAGAAAAATAACTGGAAAACACCCTTTTAACGCTGTCCCTCGCAGACACTTTACACGTTTCTTCCTTTTATTCAAATTTTTCCCCTCCTCTGGTGTATTTTTTATTTTTTATTTATATATTTTTTTTGTCCTACTCTGGTGTGTTTTTTTATCCTACTCTGGTGTATATTTTTCACTCTGTTTTATTTTTTTCTGGTGAATTTTTTGTTATACTCTGATGTGTTTTTTCTTCGAAACATTTCTCCCTCGCTCTCATTCTAACAGCAGGAGTCAAGGTCTATGTTTTCAATGCCTCATCCTTATTCTCTTTTCCTCACTATCTCTCTGTCTCCTTCTCTCACTCTCCGTTCCGCTCTCTCTTCCGTCATCTTTGACTCTCTTCCTCAATCTCCCCGCCAACTTAAGCTTACGACTAACGAGCGAAATGAAAAGCTTGGAAACTTTTGCTTTCCTCCAACGATTCGGTGGGCTTCCGATGAAGGCGTGGCCAAAGTTGATGATGGTAGGAGGGGAACCCATGAAGGGGGTCGCCTCGGCTTGGAAGCGTTTAAACTCTTTTAACTTTGGCTTCGCATGCAAATTAACTGCGAACTGTAACGCGTCCAACAATCTCGCATGTCTTTCGCTCTATCTCTCCTCTCCTCTTAGCCACTATTTTTCCTTTCTCTCTTCCTCTTAGTAACTATTTCTTTCCTTTCTCTCTTCATTCACTCTCGCTTTATCTGCCGCCCCTTTCGCATGTGTGTGAGTGTGTTTGTCAGTGTGTCTATGTGTTGGTATGTTGGTCACGTTTAAGTGAAGCATCGGTTTTATGTCGTTCCGCTTTGGCACTGATCTAAAAAAAGGCAACACTAGTGCAACAAAAACAACTTATACAGCACACATCAACTACTTTTACAACAACAACAACATCTAATTCTACAACAACATTATCTTCTTTTACAAAAACAACCATCATCTCTAGGTAATACTAACAATAACTACATTCATTTAAAAAATAATAGAAAATTAGAGTAAAAAATAAAAGTTTCCGTCGACGAGGAATATAAGGATATTGTGAATTAAATAATTAAATTGGTTGTTTTTGGTATATTTATGTTGTTTTCCATTATTTACTGATGTTATTATTATTTCTATTTTAAATTGTATAATAATTAAAATTTTGAATTTTGAAATTTCAGCATTAGCATTTTTCAATTTATGTATTATATATTTCTTTTGTAATAATTTATGTGTTATTTTTGCTTTTTTTATTTTTCATTATATTGATGTTGTTATTGTTTTTGTTTTAGTTTTGTTATATATTAATTTTTTCCATAAATATGGCTCAGGAATTTAAGTAGAAACAATAACAACAATAAGCGTACAGTAGCAACATCAAATTCAACAGCAAAAGCAGTAACAGATGCAACAACAAAAATGTAATAACAACAAAATACATTACCAATTACAAAAAATATAATCATAACAAAACAAAAATCATAAAAAAATCGATAAAAAAATCATAACAAAAACTATTACAAGTGAAACAATAACAAATAGTACAATAACAATAATAACAAAATTAACATCAACAACAACAAAAAAACAACAAAAACATCACCTTCTTAACTAACACTTGTTGCCAATTTTGACCCACTCGCGCCTTCGTCGAATTCAAACTCCAACTCGGATGCAGTTCGTTCAGTTTGCTGCGAAGTTTCGTGCAATTTATTTATTTTTTCTTCCCCTCCTCATGTTGTTTTTTTTTTCAATTTTCATTTTCAACTCTTCGTTCGTTCATTCGTTCGTTGCATCGCTGCGTGATCTGGTCCATGGCTGTGTTACGAAATCGCGTAATCGTGAACCTCAATCGATTAGGAAATCACCATTGGCATCAACATCTCCATCGGAACTCCGGCCATCGATGTTGTCTGTCCAAACGCGATGTCTGTTCAACCCGTCCGTCTGTCTGTCCATACATGCAGCTATCCATCAGACTGTCCAACCATCCAACCATCTGGCGATCATCTCTCCATATCTCCATCCGTCGGTCGATCTATCAATCGATTGCTTCGCACACCGGGTCGTATGAGTAATTTTATATTTTACTCGTATGATAGATGAATGGAGCAATCACAACAACAAAGGCATCCAAATTGAATTCATTAATTCTGCTGTTAGATTTGATTTTTTGAATAATATTTTTTCATTTAAATAAATTTTTCATCAATGTTATTGTTCCTAAGATAAGGAACAAACAATTTATTTATTTGTTTCTGTTTCATTTCATTTTTTTCGTTTAACCTACTTTTTTTGTTGTACTATTTTTCCTTATTGATTATTTTTGATATTCTTTATTCAAACTATTTTTCCTTCAATATTATCATTTCTTTATTTCTATTATTATGGTTTTCTTTTGAAATTATTCTTTTTAATAATTATTTTTCCTTTAAATTGTTTTCTTTACATTTTTTTATACATTTTTGAAATTAGTTCTTTTTCTTAAATTTCTCTCCTGTGAAGATTCCAAAGAGTTTGCTACCCAATCTCAAAAGGAATCAAAGCAACTTCTATGTGAACTCTTCGTGAGTGTGTTTTGTGTGTTCTTCGAATTAATGTGGGAGGTTACTGAAATTACGAGCTACTGCTGAAGAACACGAACTTAAACAGCTGTTTTACCTCAGGGACCTTCCGCATGCTCCTCTTCTTCCTGAATCCACTGGTCATTCACTGTCCACTGCGACTCCCTTAGAAGTATATGTAAAGACCTTGGAGCTTTAAAGACCACCGAACTCTAAAGACCTCGAAGCTTTAAAGACCTCTGAACTCTAGAGACCACCTCTTAAAACCTCAATTTCCACACGAGACGGCTTCAAGCTTTTCGCAAGCTCTGCTACCTTTTTGGAGAGAGCCTCCGACACCGTTCGACTTTTCTCCTTGACCTTCCCCCTATCTTCTCTACCGCCCTCTCTTCCTCTAACTCTCTTATTTTCTCGTCCTGATCCCTGTTGCTCCCCTATTAAACGTGCTCCGTCGTCATCGTCGTCGTCGTCGTGGCCGAACCTCGACATGAACTCCGATTCATTTCGTAGATGGGCAGTGAAAATAGGAGGGAGATGGGTCCGAAGTCCAGTTTCGTCCCGTGGCAGTCTTTAGTGCTAGGCCCCTTGGTCTTCTCCCTTCGTCTTGTCTTCTCTTCCCCTCGTCTTCTCCACACGTCTCCTGGTTCTGAACCCTCGCTCACCGCTCATCGCCCCATGACATTGGACTAATCCACTTCTACCATTTGCAGCTGAGGTTAAATACGTGTAGCGCACAGTGCCAGGGGTGAAACGGAGAGAGATGAGTGAGAAGGGAGATGAGAGAGAGAGACGGAGGGCCGCAACAGTGTTGCCAAGTCTGGCGGGCGAACACGTAGACGAAAACATGGCTCCTCTTTCCGACGACGATGGAAGAGCACAAAATTGTGTGTGAAATCGGAAAATTGCTCCCCGAGGAAGGCTCGATATTAACTTCGACCAGAAGGAAGTGATAGAGGTAGAGGAGGAGGAGAAGGTGAAAGAGGATGAAAAATAGGAGGAGGAAGAAGAAGACAAGGATGAAGACCCAGAGGATGAAGACCAAGAGCAGAGGACGAAGAGGATGATGAGAATGTAGATGAGTGGAGGTAATAGAGGTCGAAAAGGAAGGAAGAGAAGGAACAAGAGAATGAAAAACATAACATAAAGATTGCACATTGAAGGAGGAGAGAGAAGAGAGGAGAGAGAAGAGAGAAGAGAGGAGAGAGAAGAGAGGAGAGAGAAGAGAGGAGAGAAAGAGATAGCTGGAAAGGAGGACTTCGATGGTGGACCCCGAAGGAAGAGGACCACGAAGGAAAATTTCGGAGAAGGAATTCATTCACTCATAGAGGGATGAAAGAGTGAGAAAAAACGAGAGAGATAGTTAGAGAAAGTGAGAGAAAGATAGAGAGAGAGTGGGATTCGTTTGGGACAGTAGCCGAAGGAAGACTTCGATTCGGAGAAGTTAGTCTCGAGTTCGATTTCGTCTAGTTCGTGGCTTCAGAATGGTGAAGGAAAGGGAAGAGAAGAGAAAAGAAGAGAACGGATAAATGATAGAAAATGAGAGAAAAGGAAGGTACAAATGATAGAAGAAGCGAGAGAGATAGAGATCGATAGATTGAGGATTAAATTGAAAGAGTTGCGTGAACTCAAGTTCATGGCATTAAATGTTTGCATGTGTGTGTGAATGGCATAAACATTGAACCGAGACGAGGTTAAAATTAACTACAACCCGATTACATGGAAGGAGGGAAAAATAAACGAAAAATTTGCAGGAGGAGGAGGAAGAAAGGAATAGGACAAGGAAGAGTAAAATGTGGAGCAAAAGTCGAAGAAAGCGGATTAGAAGAGGACGCGCAGGAGAAAGTTTCCATGCGTGAGGCTTCGAAGTCTTGAAGTTTACTCAGTTGTTGTTCTTAAAGTTGTTTTCTCTCCCCCACTCCTTCCTTTCTACCTTTCTTCGTTCCTTTCTACCCTCTCTTCTACCTTCCTTCCTCCCTTCGTTCTTACCCTCAGCAACTGTTGCTCCCATGGATCAATAAATCGGAGCAGAGGTCAGCAGGTGGTCGAAGGATGAGATGGAGAAGGTGGCGAAGAAGGTGAAGCAGAGGAGGAGGTGAAGGAGGTGGAGGAGGAGTCGTGGGGGAGAAGTCAAAAGAGGAGGAGTCGAAGGAGGGAAGAAAATGGTTGTTAAGGATGTTAAGCAGGAAATTAAGGTGGAGAAAATCGAGGCGAAGTTGCAAAGGTGAAGGTGAAAGAAAGAAAATATTTACGATTCAATATTGAGACGTGACCATCGATAACTTGTCTGCCTGGAGAATGATCTCTCGAGCCGAGGGGTCACGAAGGGGAGGATTCACCTCAAGGAGGAGGAATCGGAGAAAGATTCAGAGGACGACATGGAGAAGGATTCAGAGGGGGATTCAGAGAACGATTTCGAGGACGATTTGGTGAAGGATTTGGAGAAGGATTTGCAGAAGGATCCAAGGGCAGACGTCGTTATGTTGAAGACGTTAAGCCGAGCTCAATTTATGATGACCACGAGAGCCGCTAATGCCATCGACTAAATCCGCGAAGAAAATGGGAAGGAGAAAGTGGTGGGGGATAGTAAAAGAGCAAGAGAAAGAGAGAATGAAAAGAAGAGTGAATGAAAAAAAAAATGAAGTGAAAGGAAGAGTGAAACAAAGAGAGTGAAAAAAATAACTCTGGAGGAGTGAGAAAAAGTTCGATCCATGGTAAACAGAGACAAAGTCAAGGGCGTCGATGATGATTCGATAACGAGCAAAAGGAGAAAAAGGTTTCAATGAGGAACTGGTTTAGGAGAAGGATGAAGAGAATGTAGAGGAGAAGAATGGGGAAAAGAATGAAGAAAAGAATGAGGATAAGAATGAGGAGTAGAATGAAGAGAAGAGTGAGGGCAATAATGAGGAGAACGTAGAGCAGAAGTATGAGGAGCATGAGAATAAGAAATGACGCTGGAAAAGAAGTATGAAAAGAGCAGCAAATTGAGAAAAGGGATGGGAAATAATGAAGAGAATAGAGATGAGGAGGAGGAGGAATTAAAGACCTCTGAGGATTGTAAGCCGGGTCGGGTCCCACTTGTGTCTGAGAAAAAGGTTCCATTTGTTCAGATTCTCTCATCAGGGATTCTCAGACAATCTCCACCCAATCCTTCACCCCTGTAATTCTTCCTCAATTAAATGACCCTTGGAGAAGGATGAGGTGAATAAGTAGGAGATGGATTTTTGGTGTGGGTTGTGTTCCAATTTTACGCAGCTTACGTTTTGTCTTCTCGTCCTTTGGGTCGTTGTCCTTTTCGCACGATTCAATTAATTTTTAGAGGCTCTCGTTCGACACTCGTCCCTTGGATCGAGGTCACCCACCTTCATGAGACGTCCCTTTCTCGTCTGTATCATTCTCTCTCTCTCTCTCTCTCCCTCTCTTTCCTTTTTATCTTTTTCCTTCCTCCTTTCCAGAGTTCTTCTTCTCCTTTCAATGTTTCTGTTGCGACCCTTTCTTTATTATGATTTTTTTTTGTTAGTGTATTTTTTTTTGTATTGTATTATTTTTTTGTTATTGTCTTATTTTTGTGTTATCGTAGTTTTGTATTCTTGTCCTTGTTTTTGTCTTGAGAAGCCCTGGAGGCGGCTTCTGTTGTCTTAACTTGTGGAATTTTGACAAATTAATTTGGGCTTAAAAAGCCACCTTAGCCAGATGAGGCAGGGAGATGGAGACAATGAGAGAAAGGGACAGCGAGAAATGGTAGTGAAAAAAAGTCAAGGGAACAAGACAAAAAAAGAAAATGAAAATGAGAAACAGAAAAGGAAATGGAAAGAAAAGGAGGCCATGGGAGATGGTAGGCGATGAAAGTAGAAGGAGTGGAAGGAGAAGAATTTGAAGGAGAAAAGGACCAAGAAACTAGTCAGGAAATGGAGAGGGGAAAAGGGCCGAATCTCAGTGGAAGGAAGAGATAATTGCATACGGAAGTGGGACGACACAACGAAGCAGCGGTCGTGAAAATAATTCAACAAGCGGAAATGTTTTAATTTCCGTTTGCCGCCCCCAAGAAGCTAATTAGAATGGAAGCCAAGGACTTCAGATATTTGGAACAAGGACATCTTCTACATCGGACTCAACAACATCGTTTACTTTGGACAAAAATGAGTACAGTGAGCAGAAAAATTATATTCGATTTCAATAGTGAAACTTGAAAAATTCTCTCACTTTGAATTGAAACATTTTCATCATTGGCGAAGCTAAAATTTTAGAAATGAGAATAATTTTTGGTTTTTGATCAAGGAAATTTAAGAATCAGCTTCGTTATCCTTCGACTCCGACACAATCTTCCTCTCACTCGCGCTCTCTCCATCTCTCACTCTTCCGCTCAATCTTTTTTTCTTTCCCTCTCTATTTGTCTCCCTCCTCCTCTCACTCTTCCTTTCCCACACTCTCCCTCTCTCACTCCACCTCTCCATCTTTCCTCCTCTGTTTGGGTTTATTGGACTCTCGACACCAGCAGGAGCTCGCCATCAGCAACATAATTAATAATGTCCTCCTTCTAATGAACGGTCATCGGTTGGCTGTCCCTTTCCAACAACAACAACAACACCCACTGAGTTCCTTCTCTCCTCACCATCATCTCGTATTTCTTTCTCATCCTTTAGCTTCAGCTTTCTTTCACTTAGTCTTTCCTTCCCTTCATCTTCACTTCATATTTCCTTCATCTTCGCCTCAACTGCACTTAATTTTTTCCTAAACATCATCATCTTCTTGGATATCATTAGCTTTCTTAACTTCATAATCTTTCTGTCGCCTCAAGTTCTTTCTTTCTCTTCAATTTCTTTCCACAGCTTCTTCATAGTTCTTTACCTCCTTCCACTCCTCTTTCTCTTCTACAGATCCATTGCCCATGGCTCCATCTTTCAATCTCTTCTACTCTCGTTCTTTCTGACTATCTCCCTTCCTTTCTCACTCTTTTCCCGACTCTCTCCCATCTCCCTCTCACCCCAGGGAGTTGCTGCTAACAAGCTCATTACTCATAAATGAACGTGTAAAACTCATTAAATCGTTCATAAATCTCGTGTCCTTTTATTTTTATTTACGGCTTTCTTTTTATTTTATTGATTTTGGTTTTTTTTTTGGGGTTTTGTTTTGTTCCGATATTGTTTTTGCTGCCGGTTTTATTTATTATATTCTTATGCAATTTCTACCCCCAAGCAATTGGTTGTTTTTTTATTAGACTATTTTTCTTGTTGCTTTGATAATATATTTTATATTATTGTTTTTATTATTTTGATTGTTTTGTCATTATGACAATATTGTCGTTATTATTTCTATGTAGTTGTTGTTATTATTTCTATATTGGTGTTATTTTTATTTCTGTTGTTCTTGTAATTTTTTTTATATTTTTTTTGTCATTACTTTTGTTATCATTATTTTTTCTATTGTATTATTTGTTGTTGTTAGTCATCATTTCTTCATATTGTTTTTATTGGTTCTTCTTTTGTTGTTGTTAATATTAATACTCTTGTTGTTATTTCTTATCCTCTTGTTATTTTTGTTTATCCTGATCTTCTTATTGTAATTCAACTTGTTGTTTTTATATTTCAAATTATTGTTATTCTATTATTTTTTTTGTTGGTTTTTTATTTTTGTTTTTTTGTTTGTTTCAATCATAGCAATAAAACCCAATGCAATGAATAAATCTTCATCAGTTCTGATGCCGTGAACACCATATTTTCCATGCTCCACCGAAGTGCTTCTCTTTCTTTTCCCATTCCCCTCTATCGTCTTTCTCTCTCTATTGCCTCCCTACCGAGCTAGGAGCGAAGATTATTTATGACCATCGCTTGAGGAGAAGAATCACAAGGGAATGGCCAAGGAGACGACGATGACGGAGGAGTTGATGATGATGAAGATGATGGGGATGTTAACGACGAAGATGGTGTTGATGAAGATGATGGTGATGAAGAGGAGGATGAAAACAAAGGCGTTGGTGATGAGGAGGGTGAAGACGAAGACGTTTGTGATAAAGAGACTAGTGTGAAGACAGAAGGGATGAAAAAAGAAATGAAGAAAAAAAAAGGCGGTAATTTTAGTGGTAATAAGGGCTTGTTATTGGCCATAGTTTATATCATGATGGTGAGTATCGCGATGTTGGTTGAGACGATGGAGGATCGGATGGTCGGCATAGATGAATGATATGATAGATGGTTTTGATGGCCTTGAGGATGGTAATCATTCTGGTAATAATCATGGCTATTTCCCAAATCATGGTTATTACAATGATCATGGTTATTTCCAAGATCATGGTTATTGCTAGATTAAGGTTATGGTACTGATGAAGATGGAAGCGATTGAAGTCATGAGAAAGTGTCAATTGGAGGCAGGAAAATGGGAAAAAATTATAATAATGAGAAAGTAATAAGAGTAACGAAAATAATGTGTAAGGATGAGCGACGAGGAGGGTCAAGAGGAGGAATTCATAAAATAAATTGATTATAATTATAAAAATGAATGAATAATATGAAGAAATTATTGATACCAAAAATTTGAATTTTAATTTTTAAAATATTACGAAATAAAATTTAATAATATAATCTTGTAACTATTGTTCCTATAAATTAGTAATACTATAATAATTCATCATTTAATTTTTAAATATTGTTTATCGATTGAATTTAAGGCAATGAAGTTGGGATAAGTTTTATCCAAAATTTTACCCTTGGAATAATGCCTTCCTATATCAATATAAAATTATTTTTATCGATAAATTTATTATTCCACATGAGACTGGTGGAGATGAGATGATGATTAGAATGTTCTCAATTGAGATGAAGGAGGAAATGTCGATAGATAGAATGTCGCAGAAGACGAATCCAAGTCGATGGAGTCTACGAAGAAGCTGGAACTAAACCAAACGATGCAGAACTATTTAAGTGCAGGGTCATAAAAGTCGCGTGGATTCATAACAAAAGAGGAACACACAATAACAAAAGCACTCGCCACCCACGACGACGAACGACAACGATATGCCCATGAATCTCCTAAACTAAGTGAGTGAGAGCCGTGAAATCGCACTTTAAATGCTCTTTATGAGGATCGTAATTTTTCACTCAACGACAGACGAGAGAAAAGTCTAGACAGCTGGATAGAGTGATAATGAAAAGAGAGGGAGATAGATGAAGAGACGGATAGAGGGATAAACAGACAGATGGACAGACAGCTGGACTTAATGACTGACATTTGCCTTAGAGACTGAATCGACGGAGGCCAGGAAACTGTATTTAAATCGCTCTTCAAACGGAAGCCGACCAGACAAACAAATGAATGGAGGACGCAGGAATTTGAGAGAGAGAGAGAACAAAAGGGAGAGATTGAACGAGAGGGGGATAGAAGAGGATGAAAGTGCGAAAGAGAAGAGGATGGAAGTGACTTTTGTTCTAAATTAGAATTTGAGTTCGGATCAAGGCGACATCTGCTGTTTGTCTGTTATTCTGTTTAAATGTCCAATGAATTTATTGGGACAACAGGAATAAAATACAGCAATAAAAACAACAATTGTAACAACAATTACAACAGCAATAACGACAAAAATTAAAACACCAATAACGAAAGAAATAACAACAATAAGTACAACAAAAACTGCAACAATAACACCACCGACAAAACTGCAGAGAAGCTTAAAAATATTTATGCAAATTTCTATTCATGAGCTGCAAATTTCATGCAGCGTTAGAAAAGAGGAAGAGGAACTTGTTTTTATTGTTACTGCACTTCAGAGCAGCGAGCAAGGGGGCGGAGCCGACGAGGGCGTCAATTGTGGGCGTTGGGACGATATAAGTATATTTTAGACAAATAACAATGACAGAGATGATGACAGATATTCAGATGAAGATGAATTAAGTTCTAGGTTTAAAGATGAATTGTCTGGATTGTCAGAAGAATAGTTCATTATACAACGATATGGTATATAGGGGAATGTGTAGAATTATATATGAGATAGTAAAATATTAGGAAATAAAAAGAAAAATCAAAATAGATAAAAATAATCTATTTTTCAACATTTTGTTTTATTGACATCTCGATGTCAAAGAGATCGATGGATAAAAAATAAAAAATCAAAATCGATAAAAATAATCGATTTAAACGATATTTGAACGATATTTCGACATTTAAATAAACATTGAAAATTAAACAATGGGTAATAAAAAATAAAAATCAATGTAAAATATGAAGAAAATATTTTCAAAATTAAAAAAAAAATTAATCCAATGATCTTCTCTTTCATCGTCCTAAAATTTCTCTTCGAAAAATTGTCATTCGAAATATGAACGATGTTTCGGTGCCTTTAAAAGGAAGTAACAGTGGTTCCCAACGATGTTACCCTAACGCCTCGCACCTCACGACCTCCTATCTCACGACTTCCTGCTTTTCATCTCGACCCCTCACCTTTCCCAAAAATCCCCTTGGACTCCCGCGAGCTTGGCGTGAAGCCGCCGTTGATCCCCTCAAAGCAAATTGTGCTGCGAAGCTTCGCATTAACACCATTCAAATTTATTCGAGCAAACAATCCCACATGGCGGTTCGTACAACATTTCGCCACGCCCACGCTCTCCTTCCACGCCCACTTAGCACCCTTGTTATCCTGATTCTGAGCGATGCTCCTCCAGCGCTTGCAATCATCAGTTTAGAGTACCTTCGTGGCGGTTTGAACGAAGCTCGAGGGGAGCCAGAAGGAGGGAGAAGAGGTTGATTGTGAAAGAAAAAAAGAGGAAGAGGGAGAGAGAGAATGAGTGAAAAACAGTGAGAGAGAGAGATAGAGAGAGAGTGATTGCAAAAGTGAGATAGGGTGTGTCTCCATCCGTGCGACTTCTTGTCGCGCGTGAAATCCTTGAAGGATCATCAGTTCAACAAACCAGAAAAGTGTTGCGTCTGGTTCTTGTTGTTCCTGTCCTTCTTGTTGTTGTTACTGTTGTTGTTATTTTCCATGTTGTTCTTATTATTACTCTTGTTATTATTATAGTTGTTGAACTCTAGTTGTTATCGTTGATGATGTTACTGTAGGTGTTTTGGTTTTTGTTACTCTGTTATGGTGATCCTTGTCATGTCCTTGTGTTTGTAATTGTTGTTATTGCATTTTGTTTCGTTGTTTTGGTTGTTGTAGTAGTAGTTGTTGTTATTATTGCTTCCGTTGTTATTCCCATAGGTTTTTTTGTTATTTCCACTGTTTTTGTTTTTGTTATGGTTTTTGTTCTAATGGTTGTCGCCACTGCTGTTGACGCTGTCGCATAAGACTTGCAAATTGCTATGAACGATGAACAATGCACAATAACAACTACAATAACAATAACAGTAACAAATCTAACTACAATAACAATAACACCAATAACAACTACGATAACAATGACTATAGCAACAACTATAATAACAATAACATTAATAATAACAACAAAAATAACACCACAAAATAATAACCATAACAACAAACAAGAGATATGTCAAAATAACAACAATAAAAACAATGACAAATTGAATGAACAACTACAATAACATCATCTTAAAAACACTCATGACAAAAACATGAACATTAACAACAAAGGCACAAAAACACCAACAATAACAAAAAAAATATCAAAATTAATAAGAACTAGAACAACAACTATAACAACATGTTCTATTGGAGTTTTCTGACTAAGGTTGTTATTTTTATTGTAGTTGTTTTTCTTGTTGTTATTTTTGTCGTTATTGTTGTTGTTAATATTGCTGTTATTCTTCTTATGGTTGAAGTTCTTGTTATTGTTATTATAATTTTTGGTATTGTTGTTTTTCTTGCTATGGTCCTTGCTCTCCTTGTCATGTTATCCTTTTCTGCATAAATGCAAAACCGCAACAGCAACAGAAGCAACACTCGCTGCCATTCTCAGAACTTCCACGGGAGCCTTCTCCTCCTCATCTCATCACCTCCTTTCGCTCACTTTCACCTCTTCCCGCATCCTTTTTCTCTTCACTCTCTCTTTCTCTCTACCTTTCTCTCCCACCTATTTTCCGCCCTCAGCAGCAGCTGTCGATGCGACCGCGTTTCACGCATCGACAAAACAAACAACCGGCAACTGAGTTCTCACCCCCAGACATCGCCTCTCCCTTTCTTCACCCACGCCATGGACATCGACAGGTGATGCGGTTCCCCGCCGTTCGAGGCGCGTTAAAGGGTGCCTCGGTGGTGGTCGGCCGATCACGAGGACGACGCGTTCTGCAGGACCACCGAGTGACGTTGGCAGAACGGTTTGGCCTGACCCAATCATTCCTCGAAGTAGAGTCGATGAGGGTGAATTAGGTTGAGTGAGTTGAGGGATGGAGAAAGTGTTGTCCGAGGTGCGTCCACCGGAAGCGGTCTGCGGTTCGTTGGCGTCTGTCGTTTGTCTGAATCCCGCATCACCATCGATAAAATGGAAGGAAAATACAGAAGAGGTGAACATCGATTGTTGAAGTTAAAGAACATCAACCAAAAACCATTTAAAAATTTAAATAAAAGTAATGAAAAAATTGAAAGAAATGAAAAATTGGAAAAATTATTTTTGTTTATTTAATTCTATAACAAAAATAATCAAAAACATGAAAAATTAAAAGAAAAATGAAGAAAAATAAAAAAATCGGAATTAAAACCATAATCAAAAACCATTTAAAAATTTTACCATCAATAATGTAATACTTAATAAAAATTGTCAATAAAAAACTTTTTTGACAAATTTTAAAATATATATTTAAAAATGCGTTTGAATTTGAATTTCTCCTTTCTGAAATTTCTTCAAAATATGTATATTAGTATTTTTTTAGTTATTTTTAAAATGGGTTCTCAAATATTTTTTTTTTGGCATAAATCAATTGATTTAAAATTTCATTTAGTTTCAATTTAGTCTCAATTTATTCTAAATTATTTCCAATTTGTTCAATGATCGATCGTCAGACATTTGAATGCATTTCCAGTGGCCATCGGTCGAATGTCGTATACTACGGGATTTATTTTCGAGGTTCTCCTTGTTTTTGCGAAATAACTTTGCTGAATTATGTTCCACGAACACAACGCGAAATATATTATCGTTTGTGGATATAAATAAATGTGTTGTGTTGTTCTCAGTTAGGAAGGTTTGAGGTCAAGGCACAAGAATCGATTTCAATGAAATTCGTGATTGATTGATTTACTGATGAACGTTTAAATAAGAATAGAAATTGGTTTTCATCGAAGAGTCAAGTGGCAAAAATCAAGAAAAATCAAAAAACATATATTTTATATTTTTGTAACAAATATTTTTTTTCAAATTTAACTTTTATTTTTGATATTTAATTTTTAATATTTAATTTATTAATTAATATATTTAATTTTTAAATTTTAATTAAATTTATTTTTATTTTCTAATGTTTATGGTTTTAATTTTTAGTTTTGTAATGTTTAACTTTTATTTCTTAATTTAATTTTCTCACTTCTCGATCCCATATATCAAGAAATCTCTTCCTATGCTGTTTTTCCTCCCTTCCCTTCAGCTGTTTCTTCTTCATTCATCTTTCTTTGAACCATATACTCGAGGTCCTTAAATAAGCGGAAGCTTAACTCTTCAAGGACTTTCCACGGATTTCCACTTTTTTGAAAGCCGAAAACAAGTACTTCAACGAGAAGGAGATAAATGAAGAGAGAAAACAAGCGTGGAAATGATGAAGGCAAGAATTTGAAGGAAGAATGAGGATGAAGGAAGAAAAAATAGATGGAGAGAGATGTATGAAGAATTTTGGAAGAAAGTATGAGGTAAGGAGCAGAGTCAAGGGGAAAAATGTTGAAAAGGATAAACGAGCATCATGAGAAGGAATAACACAAAAATATGGGTAGACCAAAATGTGGTCAGGGTTACAGAGGAGAGAGGGAGAGACCAAGAGATCGGGAAGGAGAAACACGAAAAAACGACAAGAAATAAACGAAAAAAAGAAAAACAAATGCAAAGGGAGAACAGCAAACGCTCAACACATGAACAATGCGAACGATTTTCCAGTGCTTGACTCTCAAAGGAATCGTCGAGGGAAAGAGAGAGAGTGAGAGAGGTTGAGGAGAATGGAGACTCAAACGAAGAGGAAAAAGGGGAGCCTCAAACGAAGACAGAGAAGCCGAAACGAAGAAAGAGGAGCCGAAACGAAGAAAGGGGAGCAGCAACGTGGAAACAGTAGTCAAAAAGGGAAAAATAGTAGCAGAAACGAGGGCATGAAAAATGAGTATGAAGGAAAGGTCTTGAGGACAGCAGATGGCGTAAAATAATGGAGAGCACAACCGAAGCGAAGGAGGGTGGAAAGAGCAAAAATGCGAAAAATGTTTGGAATCTGGAGGGGCAAACAAAGTAGTAAAAACTATAGTGGGAAGGGAATGAAAAAACTCTTGTGGGTAACGAAGGAAAAACTGTAGTTGGGAGGAAAGAAAAAATAGTAGTCGGGAGAAAAGGAAAAAAATATTGGTGAATGAAGTTGGTTGGGAGGAAAAAATAGTAGTAGAGAGAAAAGGAAAGGAAAGAAGGGGTAAATAGTAGTGGGAAAAGAGGAAAAATATTTGATGAGGAAATCAAAACTAGTAGTGGAGGGAGTGGAAACCAAGTAGTGCAAGTGGCCACGAGTGAGTGGAGTAAATCGAGGACCTCACTTGAGTGGCCCTAACAAGGAGTCAAGGAGGAAGAGGAGTGAAAGAAACGGTGAAAGGAGGACGAAGGGCAGATTGTGGCAAGTTCTGGATGAAAAAGGAGTTTAGAGATTTTTCAAAGGACTCCCAGAGGGCAGCACGTAGGAGTCAAAGAGGAATGCTAGGAAGAAGGAAGGAATGGAGAAAAATATGGAGTGTTAACTGAAGGGAAAAAACGAGCTTCAGGAGCTGCTGACATAAAAAATAAACTCCGTGTCCTCCAATAAAACACACACGTACACAATGTCCTCTTATATCTACACATATAGACACGAATTTCGGTGTGTTTGTGAATCCCTGCGGGTGTATGATTTATGTTTTTGTAGTCAAAATACTAGCACTTGTTATTGTTGATATGGTTGTTGTTGTTGCTTTGGCCTTAAGAAAACTCAGTCACAGGAAGAAAAATTGCAATAATAACAAGGAGAATGACAACAACAAGGAGAAGAACAACAACACAAGAAGAAGAACAACAACAACACAGAGGACAAACACAACAAGAATAACAACAATAAACGATTTGCATTCGCTTTTGACACCGCAGAGCACGAGCACCATCTGGCATACGAAATGAGAAGCTGCACCTGAGCGGAAGGAATTCCTTCCGTATGTGTGAGTGGGAGGGAGAGGAAGTGTGAGATATAGTGTGAGAGAGAAGGATAGAGAGAAAAAGATAAGGAGGAAATGACTGTGGGAGGAGGTCGACAAGACAAGTGTCAAGCATGAGTGTTTTTTGTGTGTGTGTGTGTGTGTGTGTGTGTGTTTGTGTGTTAGTGTGAAGAAGAAAAATTGCTGTGGTTTTGTGAGAAAAATAACAGGAAAAATACCAAGAACAACAAAAATTGCATTGATGACGAAAGTGACAAGAATTGCCATGAAAAACAAGAACTATAGAAGCTATAGAAAATTTAAAATATAAAAAAAACAACAATACAAAAATATTGATAACTAAATTATCTGCTCCACCGGAGTGAGGAAGAAAATGATGAAAACAGGATTGAAATGAAAATGGCTAAGAAGAAGATGAATAACAAAAAAAAAAAACTAAAAGAAATTGACGAAGGATGTATGAAAAAGAAGAAAAAGAGAATAATATGTTTAATGGTTTACTTTTATTAATTTTAGCAGTAGTATGTTCAATCATACTTTAACTCGGAATTTTAATTTTATATTTTTTAAAATTTAAACTTTTTTCTAATTTTATTTTTAAATTTTACTCACATTTTATTGTTCTATTTATTTTCATTATATATAGGAAACATAAGATTTCTATTCCAAAATATAAAATTTTTAGAACGAACGGTTTTACTCATTTTAAATACAAGAATGTGAGAAGTGTTTGCATCTCTTTCTAGCTCCCTGGATGATAATTTTTTGTTTTGTTTTTTTTCTTCTTATCGCTTTGGAACTCTAGTTGTTGTGGTTCAGATTGGTGTTGGTATTTTTATTTGTTTTATTAGTTCTTATTTTTATTGTAGTTGTTGTTATTATTGTAGTAGTAGTAGTTGTATTAGTTGTATTAGTTGTTGTTTTTCCACTGTTGTTGGATGCTGTTGATATGTTTACATCGATAAATGAAACAGATTCCGAAAAAGCACGTAATTCCATCTCGTGTCAGTCAGTTAAATAAAATACACTAACACCTTCACACGTACACACACACAAGTACATGCTGATAAAACACAAAAATACATATTCACAAATGTCACCAAAACAAACACAAAGAAACACACACATACTCGCGCTCATCACCTAATGAAAGCAAAAAGAAATATTTTGCATTTGAGGTGACAAAAATATGAATTTCAACGATCAACGGGAGGCGATGAGAAGGTTAGAAATAGAGGGAGAAAGACACAGAGAGAGACGGAGAGAGATTGACATAGTGACAGAAAGGGAGACCAAGAGAAATATGGAAGCTGTGAGAGAAAGAGAAAATAAAAAAAAACACCAAAAACGTGGCTGCCAAAAACGGAGACGTTTCGACTCCACGCGTGGCCCGGTCGCGTCTTGCATCGAAATTAGGATGGCTTCTGTAGGTGTCAGTGTTGTTGTTGATAACGATGATGTTCATTATGATGATGTTAATGATGTTGTTGTCCCAACTGTCGTTGTTGTTATGAATGATCAAGTTGTTGTTCTTGTTTTAAATGATGTGGTCGTTGTTGATGTTCTTGTTTTTAGAAAAGCTTTTCTTATTATTCTAACTATTGCTCTTCTTATTCTCTTTCCCAAGAGGAAAATGTCACTGCAAGGTAAATTTCGTTCGAAGAGGTGGGAGAGAGACAGTGTAACTTTCATAAATTTTAAATTTGTGATGAATATTTCTTAATATTAAAATTTTTTTTACAAATATTCTTTTCTATACAAATTTAAATAAATAAAATGTTCGAAAATTTATGTTTTTTTTTTATACATTTCAAATTTTATATAAAAAGTTCGTAATGCTAACAAAAAATTCCAAAAATTAGTTTGTATATAAAATTTTAAATTTATATCGGTTGCATCATTAAAATAAGTTTCAGTTTAAAAAAATATGAATTTTTTTAATAATGAAAATTCTTGGAAATTTTTAAAGAAAGGTACCTATGAAAAAAATATATATCAATAAAAAAATATACAGGAATTCTATTTCCAGGACAAAAATTAACTTAAAAATAGACTACAACCAAATGAGCACAAAACACGAAGAAGAAGAGCCATCAAATTCACCTCGAACCCCTTTTCGACCCCAATCTCGTTCGCTTCCCTCAAACCCTCAGCTCGTTAATTGCCGTGCGGCAGGCTCCTTAAAGCCCCCGAAACCACACAAAAGCCTGCGACATCCCACAGCCGAAGCTTCGCTAATCAACCTCGAGACCCGCTGCGCCTCGTTGGCTTCTGCCTGGGAGACGCTTAAATAGACCCGAACCCCCGCAGTCGCCCTGTCTCTTTTTCGCCCTGTCCCTGCTCTGTCTCTCTGCTTCTTTCTCGATCGTTCTGCCTCTGTCTCCCACGCAAATCCTGCCGTCACATTTGATTAATTGCCTCTGAAACAAGAGAATGATGCAGGAAAACTTTTCACGGCGAAGAGAAAAATTACAAAAAAAAAAAATTTTAAGAAAAAAAATCTGAGAAAAAGGAACTAAAAAAATCTGTAAACGAGGAAGTGAAAAAAAATCTGAGAAAAGGGAACTGAAAAAGAATCTAAGAAAAAGGAGTCGAAAATAGAAACTGAAAAAATCTGCAAAAAATGGAGAAAACACTGAACAAAAACACAAAAAATAGACACATAAAAATAAAAACCTAGATAGCAAAAACCTAGACAGCAAAAAAAAAAAATTCTTGAAAAATGAAAACGAGGACATTTGCTTTGACTTCGTTTTACATCCTTCGAAGGCTTCGACGAAGAAACAGAACGAAGGAAAAGCGCCCACGTAGACACAGAGACAGAGAGATAAAGAGAGAGAGAGAGAGACGGTGACAGAGAGAGAAAAAGAGAGTGACAGGGAGGGAGAGAGTTTGAGTGGGAAAGAGAGGGGGAACTAATTGAAATATAATTGACGTAAATCGAAGCAAATTGGCAGCACTGACAGCGTGTCATGCGGCGTTGCACAGTGCGACAAATCGCTGATTAAACGCTCCAGAAGCAGCAGAAAAAAAGTTATCGTTATCGTTCGTTACCAGAGGATTCTGAGATTTCACTTTTCACTTATTTAAATTTTTGTTTGTTCACTTTTCATTTAAAATTTTTTATAATTTCTTAATTTTCTTTATTTTCATGTACTATTTTTTTATATTTTATTGTATTTGAACTACTTTTTTTAATTTAAAATTTTATTTCAATTCTTTAATTTTTTTATTTCTCATTTTTGGTTTATAATTTTTGTATATAAATATCTACCGTTTTAACCTTTTTAGTTTTTTATTTTATCTAATTTATTAATTTTATCTTTTATTTTATAATTTATATTCCATTTTTTATATCATATATAATTATTTAGATTTTTATTTTTGAATTTTTTTTTTAATTTTCGTTGTACCTTTTATATTCATTTCTATTAATTTTTCTATTTTCTATATATTCTCTATTCTCTATATTCTATGGATATTTCATCATTATTTCGCCATCGATTGAAATAGGAAACTCACCAGCCTGTGTCTTGGAGACTCCGCTTGCGATCAGGCACAAGAATATGGCAACGCTGGCAATCGGCACCCATCGTCTGCTGCTGCTGCCGCCGCCGCATGTGCACTGATTTTGATGTTGCTGTTGTTGTTGCTTCGACACGTTCTGACGATTTGAATGCATTTTTGTTGTTTTGCTTCTGCTTCTGAAAGAGAGATGGAGACATTTTTGTAAAATAACTTGATATTTAAATTTCAGCATTTAATATTTTGTTGATGGAAGGTTTTGTGATTTCTTTGTGAATTGTATTTTTTTATTTAAAAATTAAAAATATTTACTTATTATATAAAAAAATCGAAAAAATAATATGTAAAAAATCTATTATCGAAACTAAATTCAAAAATCATAATGAACGTTTCACATTAAAATTTATAAAATTTTTTTACTGATTCAAAGTTTATTTTTATTATTTTTTCTAATTTCTTCACTAAATACATTTTTTTTTTCTTTATGATTTCAGATAAATTTTAAAACCGTTTTCACTTTCCCAACTTAATTAAAAGTGAATTATTTCGAGTTAATTATCTCGATGATCTCTGAAGACAAAAGTGAAAATCATCAACTTTGCCTTCAAATCAAAGTTGAATCGGTTTCCGACCGGATTCAATTAAATTTCGCATTTAATTTTCGATTGTTTTTTGTTTGTTGCTTTTGTACTTGACTTTCGATGCCTTTTTCGATGACGATTTCCAATTCGGGATGCGAATCTGATGAACAGAAACTAAATGAAGATAATAAATGAGGTTTTATTTGCAAACAAAAAAAAACACACATACAAAATAAATCGAAAAAACTCTCAAAATAATAAAGAAAAAAAAAACAAAATAATATAGAAAAAAAAAATCAAAAAACTATAATTGCAAAGACAAGAGGCAAAAGAGCAGAAACAACGAAAATAAAAACGAAATTAACTTCATTTTACATCAATTTTACTTTCATCCGCATTCACTTTCAAGCCAGCAAACATTCGAATTAAACACGAGCCAACAAAAATACAACAACAACTACGACAACAGAAGCAGCAACGAAACCAAAAATTACCAACAAAAATAATAATAAAAAAAACTCTACAACAACCACAAAGACAACTCAAGTCGAATGTTTGCGCTCAAAACACTTTCTTCTTCAATGAAAAATTTAAATATCGTTGAGTGTATGAAACAACAACAATAACATTAATAATGAGAATTACAAAAACAATGGGAATTGTAACAACAACAGCAATGAGAATTGAGACAACAACAACGGCAGCAATGGGAATTGTAACAACAACAATGGGAATTACAACAACAACAGCTAACAGTGGTCGAAACAAAAAAGAGTCGAAATTATGTTTGCGAAGAAAGTGTCAAGTGTGACGAATGCCGAAGCGAAAATTGACGACAAACTACAAAAACAACAAAAGGAATAACAACAACAAAAATGAGCCAAACCCCAACAACAATAGCAAGACCAAAACCAACAAGTACACATACTACAACAACAACAACGACAAATCAGAAACAAACCAAGAAGAAGAAAAAAAACCGTCGAAATAATTAAATATCGTTAAATTCTACGCATACAAATGTGTTGACCGCGAGCGTTCAGTTGGCAACGCCGACCGGCAAAAGTTGTCGACTTTTTTTTCATTCTTTTTTTGTGTAATTTTTTTCGTCTTTGTCTTCGGCACTTCATTGACTGCTGTCAGCGACGACACCGACTCAGACAACGACGGCGTCGCCTCCAAAACACAGCTGACGTGACCGACGACCGTCAACCGAAGACAACGACAACGACGACGACGTGGTGGATTCGTCCCTCTGTCGTCCCCTCCGCACCGGCAGCTTGTGTAATCGATGACGTTTTCTCTTTCTTTCTTCCATTCATCGGACAAAGTTTTTTGAATTTTGGATTTTTATGAAATTTTTGCTATTGGATTTTTGATATGAATTTTTGCTTGAATTTTTTCTATTGGATTTTTGTTTGGATTTTGGCTTTAGATTTTGTTCGAATTTCGGTTGCAAAAACTTTTATTTGAATTTCTGTTGTTAAAACTTTTGTACGAATTTCTGTTGCTAAAAATGTTTAAACGGGGAAAAATTCGAACATTTTTGAAGAAAGTTGAGCTTAGGGAGGGAGGAAGTTAGAGAAAAGATTTCGCTGTCCCAAAATTTGATAAAATATCTATCGATAAAAATGGAAATTTCAATTTCGTTTCAAAGAATTTCAAATTTGTCTCTCTTTTTTTCTATTTTTTATAAATTTAATAAATATTTTATCAGAGGAAAGAAATATTTCCTGGGGATTTAATTTTAAATTGTGAATAGTAATAAAAGTATCTAATGAATTAAATTGAAATTGAGAGTTAAAATTAAAATTTTTTCCAAGAACCACAGGATCACGAGAACAATTAGCAAGGACATGAACCGAAAGCAAGACGCAAAATATCAGAAGAAGGAAGTGAATTTTAAAAGAAGAGAATTTTACAATTATATTTCCTAATCAATGTCATAATTTAAACAGATACATCAATAATATTTCATAATTAACCACACAAATTTGTACAAAATAATATATTACATAATTTAGTTAAGACCCAAACCAGTTGAAGTATTTCTTGTCATAATGACAAAAATATTAGTCAATAAATGTTAATCAATAAATATTAGTCAATAAAGTTGTCGAACACAAACAAACTATAAATGAAATAACAATGAACTTCATTTCGCATTCAAATCAGAATTTTATTTCAAATAAATTAAGTTATTAAAAACTCATTAAACGAATAGAACGTATTTTTAGAACACGCCTCGCTTCGACGCCACACAAATCAATTGCAGGCAATAAAAAAATAAAAATGCATGGAGACGCGAGAGGATGCTTCAAAAAAGAAATGAATCGAGTTCATTGAACAATGTTTTGAAATTTAACACTTAATACGAACAATTTAATTTGCATATATAAATTTATATCGCACTCGGATGGGACGAGAATCGAGAGCTCTTAATTATTTATGCAACAGAAGCACCAATAAAAACAACAAAAATAGTAACAACAACAATCACAGCAACACCACCAACAACCAGAAGAAGCAGAACGACAATCACTCTATCAACAATTCTCGCTAATTAATGAATTAAATCCAAATAAATTCGATTCGCACGAATTCAACATTCAACAAGTGGTGAACGAGAGAAATTTCAATTATTTATGCAACTCTATTATGCCATTGTAATTGACACAGAATTTACAATGATAATAATAACAACAACAACAACAACAACAAATATACACAATCCTCAATTTATCCGGGAGATATATTTCACTGAAATCTCAATTCATGGCTGTCAGCAACGTCGAACTCTGGCTAGGGCGAGGATTTTATCAATAAAATCTCATGAAATAATTGAAAAACTGATAAATGTCCGAAAGACAATCGCATTCAAATCGACGATGATGACAAACATAGAGAACAGAGAGAGAGAGATAGATAGCATACGGATGGATATTAGTGGGAGTTTAGTGGAATAGATTTCATTTCATTGTCGTTCTCGAGATCATTTGCATTTTCCATTTAATGACGAGACATCGGTGCTGGAATGAGATGTAGTTACATCTGTTTTGATGGTCAGATAATAGATACAAGGTGAATAATATGAATAAAAAAGATGAATAAAAAAACATAGGTCAAAATCAATCAATAAAACAATATATATAAAAAAATCTATCAAAAATCTATAACTAAAATCGATGAAAAAATAAAAATTAATTGAAAAACGAAATTATCAAAAATTATTGAAATAGAAAAATCAACAGAAAAAAAAACAATCAATCTAAAATTCAAAAATTATTAAGAAAAAAATCAATCAGAAAAATCAAGAGAAACATAAAATCAATTACAGAATTCAATCAACAATTCAAATACAGAATATCAATAGAAAAACAAATTCAGTAACTTACAAAAACCAATGAATAATCAATAAAAATAATGAATTAAATAATCCTCCAAATATTAATATTACAAGCCCTTGTATAGAAATATGACTCACGATATTTACAGACGGATATAATGATGAATTTACATGCCAAACAGAAGTCAAGTCAGCCGACAAAAATAGCGACAAATATGAGGATAATTACATATTTAGAGATGTCTGATTATAATATTATATTATGCACATTCCACGAGATAAACAGGTAGACAGAGATAACGATCGAGGGATGGACAGGGAATGATGGAGGATCGTTTGTATAATTTGATTATTTTATAATTAGCGTTCAGTGTGCGCATCGGGACCAATTAAAAAATTAAATTTCACACCGATTTGTCAATTAATTAAAAGGCAATCAGTCAATCAGGCAGGCAAGTGAGCAATCTGTTACTTGTCTACACTTCGCCCCCTTCCCCTTCCTTTCCCCCTCATCCATCACTGATATCCAAGCAATGTGACGGCATCTGTCTGTCTCATTAATATATATAAATTTATACATTCATTCGCTATTTGTCTTTCGCTGATGACACGGAGTTATTATTTGCAATTAAAATTTGCAGCCAAACAATCGACTCTTGAATAAAAATATTTATCCACAACATACAGATGGTGAGTGAAAGAGAGGGAGGGGGAGAGAGAGAGAGAGATAGGGAGAAAGAGAGGTAGGATCAGAGAGAATGAGTAACAGTTATTTTCCGGTAATTCACCTTAACTCCTCCCCTTTCTGCCCTCTTTCACTCCCTCTGACACAACATGTTAATTATTTATCGAGAACAAAGAAATTATTTTCAATTATTTTCATCACGCGTCGTGGCTTCGGATGCATTCGGCTGCATTTGCAGATGCTTTGCGCGTATCCATGCGATACAATTCTTTTGCAGTCATCATCCTTCATCAGTTGGAGGAGGAGAGTCGGAGAGAGAGGTGGAGGAGATGAGAGGGAGAGATAAATTAAAATTGAAGTCAAGTCGAGCCAGATGCAGGATCTCACGGGACTCAAGGAAGGAAATCGTGAGAAAATGTTGCGAATGATATGAGAAGGAGGGAGGAGGAAGGGAGAAAGAGAACGGAGTGAAAAGGAAAGAGACAGGCTTTTGGAATGGATTCCACGCATGGGAAGCACGAGTGGGAAGCACGATCGGCCCCTAAAGAGAAAAAGTAAGTAAAAATTAAAAGAACAAGAACTGAAAATGATGCGAGTAAGAAAATAAAATAAAGACAAATGAATTGTAAAGAGAGTAAACTGAAAAGTTAAAAAAAACTAAATTAAAAGAAAACAAATAAAATAAAATAAATGAAGTGCTCCAAATTGAATTGTTCCTTCAAGTCAAGAATACTAAATTAATGAAAGAAAATAAAATTTCAAAAAAAATAAAAATTACTAAAAAAAAAATGATTTGCTAAGAACTTCACTAAATTAAAAGAAAGGCAAATAAATTACAAGAAGAAATGTTATATACAAAGAAACAACTAAATTATACGAAAAATACAAAACTAAAGTAAAAATAACTAAAATAAAATACCAAGAAACAACAATATTGAAATGAAACCAGAAGAGAAAGAGAACCAGAGGCTGTCAAAAAAGGAGACCACGGAAAAGAAGATAATGATGATAACGGGAGCAGGGAGCACAATAACATGCCCTTTAAGATGGTTCCAGAAGACCCCCAAAATGTGAGCAACAACAACAGCAAAAAATATCAAGAAGACCCTTAAATATCTGCCTCAAGACCGTAAAATATGTGATCAAGAATTCGATCCGGAAGAGTGTGAGGAAGACGTTCACGAAGACGACGATGGTCGATGATGAAGAAGGGTGAGAAGAAGAAAGACTTCGGTCCAAGAAGTTCATTCTACCATCTTAGTACGGTGGGAAAAAATTCCCACACATGGTCAGATTCTTCTCCTCCTTAGCTTCATCACCTTCCATCCTTTCCCTCCTCCTTCTCATCTTCCTCCTTCTCATCTTCCTCCTTCTCATCTTCCTCCTTCTCATCTTCCTCCTTCTCATCTTCCTCCTTCTCATCTTCCTCCTTCTCATCATGCTCCTTCTAATCCTCCTCCTCTTCTCGAGATCCCACGAGCCTGAGTCGCGAGCCAAGAGTCTTCGTCAAGAGCCGCGAAGGCATCTGTGAAATTCCTACCAACGGAAGACAGACGGAGGCAGAACCTGAACCAGAGTCAGAACCAGATTCTTGCGCAAACAGCGGTCAGTCGCATGGAAGGAAGTCAGAGTCACCGTCGAAGTCACCGTCGCAATCGCAGTTGAAGGAAGGAATCGAAGGCTCAAGATTTATCACGGCAGTCGCCTTAATGACGATTCACTCGCTCGCTGTCTCTTTTCCTCTCCCTCTCAGTCGTTCTCTCAATCTTTCTTTGTCGCTCTTTCAACACTGTCTCATAAGAACTCGCTGTCCCTTGAGGCTCGCTGTCCCTCGTCTTGTTTCCTTCGTTTGAACCCACTTCTTGTGGAACCTTTCGCTCATCGTCCAGCACGATCTCTTCTCGTGGCCTCCTTCTTCGGCAGGGAAGATTCTTGGCTTCGATTCTTCTCCTTGGTTTCAAATCTCTTCTTTGATATCTTCCCTTCACCTTGGTGTCTCTTGTCTTCCTCCTCTTAGTATGTCCTCCTCTTCTCCTTGATGTCTCCTCCCCATCTCCTTGATATCTCTTCACCTCCTCTACCTCGTTCATTCTACCTTCACTCCTTCTTCTCCTCCTCCTCCTCTTTTTTTATTAACATTGCGTATGCGATTTTCTTGAAGAATTCAAACGTTTGTCCATCGCTTCGTCCGGCGTCGCATTCCATCGCTGGCCGATGACCGCGTAGAATGTTGATTCACCGGCAGAGATAGAGGTGGTGAAGAAGAGTCTGAGAAGAAGGAGGAGTGTAAGAGAAGAAGGAGTTGAATCAGAGGAGAAGGGGGAGTTGATGGGGAGAGAGGTGTGAGGAAGAACGCCAATCAGCTGAACTGAAGACTGGCATTCGCATCAGGACGATGAGCAGGCCAATGGAATGATCATGAAGAGCAGAATGGGAATGGTGATGATGCAAATGATGAGGTTCGACATGATGAGGATGGAGATGATGAGGATGGAAATGAGGAAGATGGAGATCATGAGGATGGAAATCATGAGGATGGAAATCATAAGGATGGAGCTGATGGGAGCGGTGGAGGACATGGTAATAATGTTGAGAAGTATGGAAGACACAATAATGAAAACGATGGAAGAGATGATGAGAACGATGCTTGAGATGATGAAGAGAAAAATGAAGATATGATGAAGTGAAGGATGAAAAAGATGATAATGTGAAGGATGAAAAAGATAATGATGTAAAGGATGAAGTGAAGAATTGACGTGATGATGATGTGAAGAATGGAGAAGATGTTAATGAAGCGCATTATGAAGTCTCTTGATCGATGATGAAGAAGTGGATGGTAATGATGTCGTGACGTTGGATGGCGAGGATGCTAATGGAAATTGTAATGCAGACAAAGATAATGGAGTTGAGGAGCAAGAAAAAGAATAAGAAAGAAAAAGAACGAACAACGAATTAGCAACGAAGAATGAACAACGAAGAAGGAACAACGATGACGCTTGACATGACGCTAATGACAGTGATGATGACGTTGTGCATGGTACCAGATCTCGTTGCCGATGGCCGATGGTTTTTCCTCTCCATCAGCTGCCGCCTAATTTAGATTCTTCCGTTCTATTTTTAGTCACTCCATTATCGTAGTCTCCTGTCGTTCCGAGTTTTTTTTTCTCCGCCCCAGTGCAAATTGTTAGTTGCATCAGACCATCCATCCATCCATCCATCGGTTGATGGCGATCCATCAATCCAGAGAGCCATCAATTGCTCTCGCTCCATCAATGGCAATTTATTCTCGATCCTTTTATGGTCCATCGGTTCATCGTAGACCATCGTCCATGGTCCATCGTCTCCGCTGCACGATCCATGGTCATCGAGTGTAATTTGTCTATTTTTAGATAATTGATTTCTATTTCGATCTTACGATCGCCAGCCTGATCGATTCCTTGCGATCCACAGGAATGTGAAAAAGTTCTTCTAACTAAGGCTTGGTGGACTCTTGATGGAATGCGGCGATGGTTTTTCAGTTGATCACCTGATGGTGATCGATGTAATGGGAACTGGATTTGTATTCATTGGGAGTAGCATAAAGTTTTTAATTTATTATCTTATATGGTTTGCCCGAGGTATATCTATAAATAGATGTTTCAGAAAACCATATATGAATTATGGTAGGTAGACTGAATAAAAATGTACTATTTTTATAACAATGTATCTTAGTCAATTATGCTCTAGAAAAATATAAATTTTTTTGTATTGACTACATTAGGTTTTTTTGCTTAAGAGATATTACAAACTTTTATAAATTTAGAGATAAAATTTTTTAACATAAAAATAAAATTTCTTTAAACTAATTTTATAATTTATGCCTCGAAAATGTATGTTTTCTCGAGAAAATCCTCAATCCAAAAAATTTAATTTTTTTTTACTTCCTTTTACACATTTTCTTAATAACATATATATGAATATCATTTATATCATAAAAGAAATAAATTATGTAAATTTTTCCCCTAAATTGAATTTTTTAACTTATACAATAAACTACATAATTTTATAATTTTTGTAATTTTTGCTTAGAATAAATATGTTTCTGACAGAAAATTCTCAATCCGACAATTTCTACAATTTATTTCGATTTTTCTTTTCTATATATACATAATAAATAATTTATATATACAATTGCATTATACATGCATATGTGTATACATTCGAATAATAAATGTTAAATATAATAACAGATTCCATTTTATTATTTTTACATAAATGCCTGATTATTACTTTAATTCATTTCATCGTATAGTAAATATTTCCTCTTCTGAGCAATGGAATAATCCATAAAACTAATGGTACTGCTTTTTCCACATCATTCAATACCCATTACCAGTGCTTACAAAATGCTTCCCATAAAAACCCAGCACTTGATGAAAACAACTTCCGTGACATTTTCAAAGATGAGACTTCAGAGAAAGAAAGAATCTTATCTGACATGAGATGGGCAGATTGTATGTGTGAGAGAGAGAGATAGACAGAGAGAAAGAGAGAGAGGGCAAGTGAATGTTTTTTTATTCACCACACGTAGATGGAATCTTGAGAGAAATTGCATTTTGAGGGCAGGTGTGTGCAGAATTCCAAAAAGCCGAAAAGAGGAGGAAAGAAATCTTTGGAAACCGGGCTGAAAACGCATCGATTCAGCGAATGGATCTCAATAATTGGCCAATTGAAGGGTGGGGGAGGGGAGGAGCAAGGGAAAAGAGAGATGAAAAAAGAAGATGAACAAAGAAAAGGAAAAAAAAAGAAGAGGTAAAGGGGAGTAGTATGAATAAGAGTGAAGTTAGGAATCTTATAGGGGCCCATGTTTCTACAAAACGAAGTAGTTCTGGTGTTTGCAGCATTGTGCCATTGCTAATATCTTGAAAGTGCGAATAAAAGCTCAGCAATTTATGGAAGAATAATTGAATCGATGATTTTTTGTGTGCCATAAAATCATAATGTGCCTTTAGTTGCTTTTCCTATTTTAGATGTTCATTTCAATGCAGACAAAATCTGATTCAACAACAGACTTGGGAGGGTAGAAATTTTCAACAATATAAAGTCCAGAAGTACTTGCTGCGCTACTATAAGCAACATATAGTGCCGCGTGATTGATTCCACTTTGAAGATGAACAGCCATTTGGAAATATGTAGCTCCCTGACTTTTGTGGATTGTGATCCCATCAGCAGGGATTGTATTCTCTCAATCGTCACCTGCTCATTACGTTTATATTGAAAAGATATAATCAATTTTTATGGGCGTCCATTGAGGTTCAGTTGGATGTGGTCTCTTTCTTCTTGGATTCACTCCCACCTTTCATCAGCTAATAACATCCATAAAGTAGTTGGATTTCTTGTAGATCTACGATTTTGTATGGAAGGTGCTCGTGTCCTATAAGAGATATTTTCCATTTGATTCTTGGGAACTCTTAGTAGCAATATTTAATCTAATAACTGTCTATATGGTTTACCATATCCAACATTGAGCTGTAGCTTTTGAGCTGTAGCTTGTCAATTTTTAGTATGTAAACTGGTATCGGTGGTACATGATCAGACGCAAAAATTCATCTCTATATATACCATAGTTTATCATATATACCATATTCAACTTTTGCGTTATATGGGAGGGCGATGTTATCCATTTTTGACTTGTAAACTCGTATGAGTGGAACATGACCACACACAAAACTTTATCTCGATATATACCATAGTTCACCAGATATCCCATATAAACCTTTTGCTTTATATGGGAGGTGGGCGTGTCCGATGGGCGATGTTTTCCATTTTTGCCTTTTAAACTCGTATCAGTGGAACATGATTACACACAAAATTTCATCTCGATATATACCATAGTTCACCAGATATCCCATATAAACCTTTTGCTTTATATGGGAGGTGGGCGTGTCCGATGGGCGATGTTTTCCATTTTTGTCTTTTAAACTCGTATCAGTGGAACATGATCACACACAAAATTTCATCTCGATATATACCATAGTTCACCAGATATCCCATATAAACCTTTTGCTTTATATGGGAGGTGGGCGTGTCCGTTGACCGATTACGTCCATTTTTACATACAAGTAGCTTATTAATATAGAAATACTAAATCCAAAATTTCAAGTCAGTATCTCTTACCGTTTCTTCACAAAATCTATTTCCACAGACAGACACACAGACACACAGACAGACAGACAGACGGACAGACAGACAGACAGACAGACGGACATAGCTAAATCGATTCAGGAGGTGACGCTGATCAAGAATATATATACTTTTCCATACCTACAATGCGAAACGGGCACAGATGACTAGCAGGATAAGAAAGAAGAAAAAAAGAAGAGGTGAAAAGGGGAGGATGAGGAAGGAAAACGAAGACGAGGACGAGGAAGAGGGAGGAAGACGATGGAGGAAGAAGATAAAGGAAGAAGATGAAGGAAAAATGGAGAAGAAGAGGGAGAAGAGGAAGAAAAAGGAGGGAGGTCCCAAGTGAACACAATTTTCTGTGGTTTTTATTTTTCTTCGTCGATAGCGAGATAATAATTTAATTGAGTGAACGAAATCCGTCCGTGCAGAAATATCTTCTCCATCTCTAGCTCTCACTATCTCGCTCACTCTCTATTCCCCCCTCTCTCTCTCTCTCCTCTTCCACCTCTCTTTTTTTTCTATAGTTTGTAGTCGTTGTTGTTGGACGCGAAGGAGCGAAGAAGTGAATGCACTGACGTGATTACGTGACCAGCACATCGCATCCCATCCCATCTCATCTCATCGTGCTCGATTTCAACTCATTTCGCAACGCGACGCAACAGAAGAAGTTCATGCGGAACAGAGAGGGCAATAGAGGGGGAGAGAGTGACAGCAATAGAGCGAAGTAATGATAATAGAGATGAGAAGAAAATAGAGAGAAAGAGAGATAGTAGTGTGGGAGTGAAAAAGTTGAAAAAGAGAGACAAAATTACAAGTGGAATTTTGGTAATAGAGAACGAGGATCAATTTAATGATCTATTCTCTGGAGAAAATATGTCCAGAGAAGATGAGATGCCCAATGAGGGAGAGAGTACAAGATAGAGGAATGATAAAGAGAGAGAGTGTGAGAAGGGAGAGAAAGGAGGAGAGGAGGAAATAGAGAGATTCAGATCTCGTTCTAGAGGGTGAAAAGTGAGAAAGAGATTGGGAGAGAAAATGCATGTTTTGATGGGGAATTTGTAAGAATTAGAGTATTTTCAAGGATATAGTTTTATAAATAGAGTAGGGGAAAGCAACATTTTAGAGGATTTGTACCGAAATTAACTGGAATAAAGACTGGAGAAATAAAAATGAAAGAAGATAGTAAGGAAAGAAGATAGTAAGGAAAGAATAAAGAACTAAACAAAATAATGAGAAAATAAAAGAAGGGCGTTCTTGAGTTTCTTAACTCGGGGGCGATTTGGATAAGAATTCGCACCTGATAAGAATGAGAAGGAATGAAGAGAAATCGATCTAAATTAGATGAAACTGTAATAAAATAAATTTAAAATTTTCGGAAATTTAACATGGAGAAAAACATGAGAAAAATTTTAATAAATAAAACCAACAAAAAAAATTATAAAATAAATATAAATAAATTTTATTATTTATTAATCATTTTTTGATTTTTTAATAATCTTGTCTTTTTTAATTTCTATTTGAAAAAGAATATCTATCTCATCAAGTACAAACAAAGAAAATAAATAGGAAATAATTAAGTATTTTGTTATTTACTTTATTCCATTTTATTTAGAAAATATAATCATATAAAATATTTAACTATAGACATCGATTACAAAGAAAGAATAGGAAGAATAGAAACAAATTAGTAGGAAATAATTACGAAGTTAACGATTTATTTTATTCTCATATTGTGAATTTCTAGTTGAATAAAAAATGTAAAACAACTATTTATCGTCGAGTGTAAAAAATATTATATTAATAGGAAGCAATTACGAATTTTTAATAAAATCAAGAGTTTCTGGGAAATGAAGTATGAGTAAATAAAGACTGAGGTATGATGAATGAAAAAATACCCTCCTTGATTGGAATTGGGAAATTTGCAGTTCTGAATGGGGGGGACATTCATGAATGGTAAATTCATGAAGCGGCTTTGGGAATTTCACGAAATCGAACGAGGCACAAAGCACGACGACCTCGAAGGCGAGGGCGAGGGAAACGTCAGTGACAACAACAACAACAACAACAATGATAACTACAATCATACCAAAAACCACAAGAATAACAACAATAATAATGACCATAACAACAATCCCAAACCACAGCAACAACAACAATAACTACTTCCGAAAACATGCAAAAAACCGCGAAAACATTTTTGGAATTTTTCAATAGGCCTGACGACAGAGGGATGGACAGACAGACGGACACACAGCCTTGAACGAAAGAAAGAGATGGTGATAGATCGATTGAGGAGGTTGAAAGAGAGAGAGAGTGAATGAGAGAGGTGCAAAATAAATGAGAGAGAGTGAGAGTAAATGATGGAGAGAGAGAGAGAGACAGAGAATGATGTTGAAAAGAGATAGAGAACGTCATTCGGAATGTGGACAACGTTTTGGCCATTTGTGACGAACACTTTTGCGAAACGCATTGCGAGGTGTCTTCGGTTGTGTTGTTGTTAGCATTGTTGTTGTTATTGTCATTGTCATCGCACGACATCCGAACAACATTTTTCTTGAAGGTGTGTTCAGTTGACAACAACACGATGTCTTCACTATGTTTCTCTTGTTGTTGTTTTTCTTGTTGTTGTCAATTTGTAATTGGTTTCGAGCAATTTAAAGCATATCGGCAATAACAATTACAACAACAAAAATAGTGGTTAACGTTGGCTAATGATAATTTGGACAACAACCGAAAATTTAATGGATAAATTATACTTATGTATGTATAATATTTGACAATTACGTTGACAAGCACAAGAGGTAGAGGTAACAACAACTACAACAACAACAATTATAATAAAAATGACCATAAAAATACACCAACAACAAAAATCACAAAAATTTATTGTAGTTTTTTCTTCAATAGCCACAAATACAATAACGATACAATAACAATCGCATTTGTTGTAACAACAGTAGCCAAAGAAATAGTCAATAATGACATTAGAGCGACAATGATGACAATGAAAATAACAATAAAACCAACAACAATGATAATGTTAGTGACAATGACAAGAACAACAATAACAACACTATTGACAATAATATCATGAACACTATTGACAACAACAATAACAACAATTGGCAAGACTAAACACTTGCGCAACCCACGCTATCGGGGACCCCCGTCACGTTTGGCTAAAAAAGGTCAATACTTGATCAAGGAGAAGGTAAAGAATGTCTGTCGTTGCCAATTTTAGACTATTGGACTCGGTTATAATAACACAACAACTATAACTATAGCAATAACTTTAAAATCAGCTACAACTTTAACATTAGCAACAAATAAAGCAATAAAAATATCAACAAATATAAATATAAAAAAATATAACTAATACCAAAAAAATTAACAATTAAAATAGAAAAAAATTTACACAAAAATAGCAACAACTATATCAACCAAAATGACAATAACAACAATAGCAAAAATAGGAACACAATTGTCAATATATAATAGCAACAAAATTAGTCATAAAAATAAGAACAATAATGACAATGACAATAACAATAACAAAAAAATGGCAACAACAATAAGAAAAAAACAACATTAATATCAAAAAAATAGCAACAATATCAAAAATAAAGTAATGATCAAAGTAGCAACAACATTAAGACGACAGGTCTCTCAATTAAACAAACGCATGCGACGTGTTGTCCCGCAAGGTCGTCGTCGCCAGCGTTGTCGTCACCCTTGTCGTCATTGTTGTCAATACCGTCAACGTCTTGGGAGAGGCGCCTGACCTTCCTCCCACCGCCCTCCTCCTCCCGCCCCGCCCACTCGAGGTCTCTGATCTTTTCGGCCAGAACTTTAGTATTACGAAATTCGAAGTTCGACCCTCAACTCGGGCTTTCGGGGTTCTTTAGGTTATCGCATTCGAAGATCGACGGACATTTTTCGATCACCTGTTGTTGTGAGTGTTTTTGTTGTTGTTGTTATTGTGTTTGTTGTCATGTGACAACTGTCATTTATTGTTTTGTTTCGTTTTGTTTTTGCTTAATGATTTCATTTTGTTGTCTTCATTGTTTCTGTGCTTCTTTATTGTTTTAGTTGTTCTTAGATGTTATTGTTGTTGTTGTTACTATGGTTGGTATTGTTCCCAGTTGTTCTTGTTGTTGTTATTACTATTGTTATGCAAATGATCGCATTTTGTTTCTTTCATTCATTTGCTTCCGGCTTTATACTATAGTTAGTGGAGTGTTTTGTTGGGATTTGTTTTCTCTCGATTTTTGTGTCAAGGTCATTTCTAAAGCAACTATTTAGGATTTGGTGACTATGTTCTATGAGATAAGAAACGATACCGATAGCTTTCGAATGTGTTTGAATTTATTTTAGAACATTTTCTATTTAGAATGAATCAGAATTTATTTGATTTGATACACATATGTATATAGTTTTTATTTAATTTATTTATTTCTACTTACATATTTCAAATTTATTTATTTTTGACTTTAAATTCTATTGATTTTATTTTGCAAACAAATTGATTTGGAATTCCCAAATATTTATTATTATTTTATATTTTTCTTCAGTACTTTTTTGGCGATTTTCATAAACAATCTGTACTCATTGTTAAAATATATAACTAACTAAAAATATATATTTATTATATTTTTATTTTGAGTAAAAAATGATTATTAAAACCTCCAAAAAAAATTATAAAAATAAAAAAGTTCGTCTTTAACTTCAACATCGTAGAACATTTTTTATAACACATTATTCTTCTTATAAATACTTAACATTAAACAATACAATATACAACAATACTTGTCATTTGTATTTAGTATTTAAAAATTTTCATCCCCACAAGAAGAAAAAAATATTTTCCTAACTTTTTGCTTTAGTTTATATTTCAAAATTAATTTAAAAATAATGTTATTGCTCATGTTTGCAAAAACATTCTCAGAAAACTGCATCGATTGTCGTTTTTGAAATTCAAAAACCCTCAGTTACCAAATTTTGCTGAATTTATTTCGACGAAATTCGAAGAATTTTTCGATTCTCCACAGTGGATCTCGATTATGAAGATTGATTGCGGCCTAAATTGAAGCCTCAACCGAAACCACGAATCAATGCCATAATTGACTGAAATTTTGTTTTGAATTTCGAAAATTCACGGAATCAAGTGTTTGATTTCCATGAAATTCCTTCATTTCGAAAAATCATAAACAAACGATGGTCGGGCGAAAATCCAAAATAAAGCGGAAACATATCGAACACTAATCGATAATGATGACAATGCAATGATGATGATGATGATCAAACAACTGAGGTTGGATGAAGTTCATTATGATATTTTCGATTACGATTGCGATTCGGTCAATAATAATGTCTATCGATTGTCAATAAACAACTGATGTGAGTGGTTGAAGGCGGAAATTTGTTGTTGCTATTGAACTTGTTGTGCCAAATTGTTGTTGTTATTTCAATTGTTGTTCTTGTTCTAATTGCTTCAGCTCCTCTTGTTTTCGCTGTTTTCCTTTTTATTGCTCGCTTTACTGTTTGCTACCACTGATGATGTTCGTCCTCGCTATTTGGGTGATTACAACAACAAAATCAACAACAAGAACTACCACAATCGACATGAGATGCAAAATTCCATTTAGCGGTTGCTACAGTTGTTGTTGATGTTGTTTTTGTTGCCATTGACTGAATTGCCAATTGGGGAAAATTGTCTAGCAACGTGAATCGTGGGCAGAAACAACAACAAAAACATATATGGCAACAACAATAAAAACAACTATAACAACTACAACAAATATGAATACGACTACTACAACAATTATGACATTCGAAACAACAACAACAACAACATGACAGCAACAACAACTCCAACGACAATTAGGCAAACTCACTTTTGTCCATCGATGCAACTGTTTATATGTATGTGTATTCGTTTCTATGCATGTCTGTGTGTCCTGATGCATTCACATGTATTTGTTTGAATTTTCTACACGTGCTTGAGTCGCGGTCGAATTATATGTGTGTGTGTGTGTGTCTGTTTATGTATTTGTAAATATGAATTTTCATGCATTTCCGCTTGAAAAGCATGCAAAACGAACAAAATTGTTTCCGCTTGTTTGGATTATTTTTCTCTCTCTCTCTCCTCCTTCCATTTACTATTCATTTCATTCTCTCTCCTTCTTTCACTCTCCCTCCTTCACTCTCCCTTCTCCCTTTCACTGTCTCTTTCTCTTTCTTGTTGTTGGGTATGGGGATTACTTTTCTTGTTATTGTTGTGAATTTTGTTATTATTTCTACAGACATTTTTAATCCATGACAACGAACGAAGTCAGAATCGAAGGTGACTTTGGGAGTTGGGGAGGAGTCGAGATGGAGTTGGGGGGATTCGAGTGAGGGGAGTGGAGAGAAGGAGGGGTTGAAGAGGGTGAGGGTGAATTCATGTAGTTTGGGCGGAAACCAAAGTAAACAAAGCCGACATTTGCATGGCTTCCACTGACTTTGAAGCGATTGGCGCGAATCCTCGACGCGAATTTCGACAGATAAAATTGACGTTTAAGTTGTTGTCATTTGTTGTTCTTGTTGTTGTCATTCGTGTTTTTATTGTTGTCGATGTTGTTCTCGTTGATGTCAATTTTCTTGTTGTTCCAGTTGTTGTTACTTTTCTTGTTGTTCTCGACATCATTGTACATGTTGTTATTGTTACTGGAACAAAACCGAAATTTCGGCAACGAACATTTTAAAATCCAATTTCTCGCTTCTCACGCTTATCCTTCGAACGAATCGAAGTTTCGAGTATGACTCAGAATAAACACGAATTCAGGAAGTTCTGAATGAGAAATTTCAAGATGGAAACAATTACTAAAAATCATAAAAATACTTTTACATAAAATTACTATATTAAATTTTAATTTTTCAATTTAATTCAGTATTTTCTTCTATTTATTTATAACTCTAAGGTTAATATAAATTGGAATAATAATTTTTGTCACTATATTTTATAATCTTTAAATTTCTTGTTTTGTTTATTGTTCTTAGAATTTTTAATTATTTATTATTTTTGGTTTCTATTATTATTAACTTTGTATTATATATTATTCTTAATTTAATTAAGTTTAAAAATTACTAAATGTTATTGATTATGCAATTATTACATTTTATTAAATTTATCATTTGTATATATTTATTTATCATTTAATGTTATCATTTATAAAAATGTATTTATCTTTCTTGTTATATAAATTTTATGTTAACCCACTTTTTGAAAGTTATTTTTTATTTAATAATATTTAACATTTTAATGCTTAATTAATGTTCATATTTTATTTATTTCATGTCTTGTTACTTCATGTTTTATTTATTTCACCTTTTTTATCGTATTGTTTTTATATATTTTATTTTGTTTTATTTTCTTAACTTATTCATTTCTGTTGTCATTTGTTTATTTATTATTGTTGTTGATTTTTTGTTGTCTTATTGTATTTGTGCAAATCTGGCGAAATCCGACAAACGGAACGGATTTCACGTCTGATCCATTAACTTAATTCATTGAGAAGAACACGCAAAGTGCATAAATTTTAAAGGACAACACCGCTATAAGAAGAAGAAGTCGAGAGGATGGGAGTGGCGAAACGAAGATGAGGAAGAGAAGAAGGAGGAGGTTGGTAAATATTAACTGAGAAAACAACGACTTCAAGAGACACCGAGTGGACGAACGACGATGACGACGATGACGACGACGACGACAATGAGGAGAAGGAGGAGCAGAAGGAGTCGAATGAATGGAGGAACAAACAGACCGATGGAGACAGGAGAGTGCGACAGGGACGAACGATAAGAAGGGAGCGAGAGAGTAAATAGTAATTTATCCAAACACTGAGAAAAATCCATATGGCGATTGATGAAGCATCGCGAATTCCGAGAAATTCTCGATTCGATTTAAATCGGTTTCGGTTTTATTCGATTCTTTCGACATGGGTCGGTTCGACTCAACTCAACTCGAATCGTTGGTGAAATCGATGAAGAGGTTCCATTAGCTTCCATCGAAGTCGATGTTAGTGAATCATCTAATGGATGCAAACGCTTTTCATTTACCATGAGTTGGGGTTTTTATCTCAATAGATTTAGTGGAATGTGAGCACTAGAATAGAATAGAATAGAATAATGGATCTAATGGATAATATAAAGCATATAATGAATAAAATCAAATAGATATGATGACACAAGTTCTTTCGTCTGATGACAGAAGACATCGTGTTAAGTGGTTTTGAAAATATGTTAATATTGATAATTGTGATGCATTTAATGGATTTTATGATTTATGGATATCAACAAAAATTTATTTAACGAAATTTATTTAACGATATTTATTTAACGAAATTTTTTTAATGAAATTTATCTAACAATATTTATTTGTCGAAATTTATTTAACGACATTTATTTAACGAAATTTATTTAATGATTTAATGACAACATTTTTTTAATGAAATTAATCTAGAATAGTTTTTCGTCTGAAACCTCGAAACGACCCTGAAGTGTTTCGACCTCAACCATATGCATTTCGGTCACTGTGCTTGATGCACTCCTTAAAATTGCGAGTGCAATGCGAAGAAACTTAAACAACAATGATGTTAAGAATAACAATAACAACAACCACAACAAGAATACCAACAATAAAAACAAACAAACACAGTAACAACGACAACAACAATAATAATAAAAAGCAACTACCAATAACAACTAAAATTACTAACAACAACAATAACAAATACAAACAACATCTACAACACCTCGTTTCTGATTCTTCGCCATAATTTCATGCTTGACATAAAACCAAAAAAAAAAAGCAACGAAAATGCCAAAAAACAACAACAAGGGCAGTGAAATAACAACAACAAAGGTAGTGAAAATAACAACAAATAACAAAAACAACAAAAAATTAACACCAAATCCACAAAAAAAAAAAAAACAATAAAGAAAAAAAAAACTTTAAAACAAAAGGAGGAAAACCCATAAACAACAACACAAACAACAATAAAAACTACAACTCAGAGTCTTTGAGTGATGATGAATCCGATGGATGAGTCAAACGTAAATTAAAAGAAAAAATAAATCAACCAAAAAACACAATCAACCAAAAAAAAGGTCAAAAAAAGTAAAAAAAAAAAGAACCGACAACTACAACAAGAAGAAGAAGAAAAAGAAAGAGAGTAACAAAAACAATAACAACAGTAACAATAACGAGAGAAACAAAAAGAAGAACAACCAGAAGAATGAGAGCAACAACAACATTAACAAAAAGAACAAAAACAACAACTGCGAAATCATTGACTGCGACAAAAATAAAAACAATATCAAAAACAACAAGTTGAAGTTCGATTTTAAGCCACCGGCACCAAAACACGTTACACGACACCTCCATCAATCTCCACCCCCACCTTCCGCCCCCTCTGCCGACTGGGTGGCGAGTGACCAATAACAACAACAACAACAGTAGCAACATCAGTAGCAAGAAAAAAAAAAACATAAACAGTAGCAATAACAACAACAATGATATCAACATCTCAATAAAGTCTGACCACACCGAGAGATCGAACAAGCGATCGATCGATCGATCCAATGATCGAGTGGACGATCCGATGGATCGATTTCATTCGAATGAATCAATCGAAGCGATCGATTGATCTACAAAAAGAAAAAACAAAAAAAAAAAGAGGTGGCGCACAATTTGTCATTGTTGTCATTGATAATGATTACAAAGAAAAAAGATAATAATAAAGGTAATCAAAACCAAAACAAAAACAGAAACCAAAACAACAAAAGTAGCCAAAACAACTACCAAACCAATCAAAACAATAACAACACATGCAACCAAAACAACAACAATAAGAAAAACAACTATATTAACAACAAGAAAAGTAACTAAAACAACAATAACAACAAAAGCAACTACAACAATAAAACCATTTAGTTAATGTGTCGAAAAAACAACAACGTTTTCATTTAATTAGCTCAATTTTGTCGTTGTAGTGGATGATGTTGTTGTTGTTATTGTTGTTGTTTTCGTTATTGTTGTTTTTGTTTTCATTACTATTTTTGTAGTCGATGATGCTCAGGTGTCACATGATGCACCGAACGTCCGATCGATCGATGGATCGTTCAGTGGAGCAACCGAAAGCTGTCGATTGCGCAAGCACTGTGACACATCTCATCACACACAACGGCCTCCCTCACACCTCCTCATCACACTCTCTTCTCCACCGCATCCCATCGTTCCAGCTGGTTTTCCTCGTTCGCCTCAGCGTGGCCTAAATTAGTCATTAAGACGAAACTTCGTCGAAATCGTCGTCATCGGGAGCTGTGCGTACTTTCCGCGATCATGTGGCTACCCGAACGTCCTCCCCTCCCTCATTCACTATCTCCCTCTCTGTCCTCTGTCAATGTCAAAGATTTCGTGGAAATTTCTCAGATACCTGTGTGCATCTTGCAGCTACACCTAGCAACAGTTGGAGCAGCATCACTAACAACAAAAAACACAATAACAAAAATAACAACAAAAAATAAACAACAACAATAAAATAAACAACAATATTAAAAACAACAACAATAGCAACAATAACAAATAACAACTACAATAACATTAACAAAAACAGTCAACGACATCGATTTTCTGCTTAATTTTGCGGTTGAAGGTTTTTCGTTGTCGTCACTTGTTCATCTGTCTGTCCAACTCTCTGTCTGTCCGTCCATCCATCTGTCTGTCTGTACATCTCTCCATCCATCTGACCATCCACCAGTAGTCGTCGTCGTTTTGCCGGCCTGACCGCCTTCTGTTTTATCTGTTGTTTTTGTTTCAGACGCATTGCGAAATATTGGGAAATTCCTCTTGCGTAGTTTCAGAATTCGCCGGAATCCCAACTGAACTAAGTTGAACAGAGTTGAATTCAGTTGAACGAAGATGAATAAAACTGAACGGAGCTAAATTGAGTTGAACTAAGCTGAACCGAGTTGAATGAAGGTGAATTGAGTTCAATCAAATTTAATTGAGTTATTTTTAGAGGTGAACTGATTTGAATTTTGATTCTGAAATGGGTTGAATGAAGCTGAATTGAGTTGAATGCAGTTGAATTGAGGTGAACGAAGGAGAATTTAGTTGAATATATTTTAATTAAGGTGAGTTTAAATTGAGCCCAAAATCAGCTGAATTGAGTTAATTTTGACGCTGAATTCTTGCTTTCAATGTAGTCAACTGTTTTATTAAGTTTATAAATCACGAACCCAAAAAATTTCGCCAAATCGTTCGAATTTTGATTTTATACTCTGCTGAATGGAGTTATCGACGGAATTTATCTTTAAAAAGCTTTAAAAACTTGCTGAATTCGTTCAAAAATCGCTGAATTCGTTGAAGTACGTTGAAAATCCACTGAATTGAGTTTTAAAACTACCTTATTTGAGCTGAATTCGCAACGAACTTAGCTGAAACGAGCAGAATTCGCAATAAATTCTGCAAAAAACACACTGAATTCGCGACAAAGCTCTCTTCACCACCAGCTTGGAGATTCTTCGAACAGGTCTCGGCGCCCCTCTTTTGACTCCCGGCCAAAGTTGATTGACAAGTTACCAAATTTGTATTTATTCTTCTATTTCTTCTTCTTCTGCTTTAGAAGCAATAGAAAAATGAACAAGCCGAAGAGGAGGATGATGAAGAAGTAGAAGAAGAGAGTGAAGAGAAAAAATATGAATTGACAAACAAAACATTAAAATTTTCGAAATTCCTTTGAATTTAAATTTAGACAAATTTATGAAGTTGTTATTGGAGTTGGTGTTGTTGTTTTTGTAGTTGTTGTTATTATTTCGATAGTTGTTGTTATTATATTGATCGATGTTGATATTATTTTTGTAGTTGTTGTTATTAGATTTGTATTTGTTGAGATTAAAATTGATTTTTTTTTTGTGGTATATGAATTTATTCGAACTTTGATCATTGATTCGCACGGCGAGACATCGAAGTTTTTTTTTTGTATGGGCTTTGAGGAGGCTCTAAACCATCCTCCCTTTTCTACCACTCCCCACCCCTCGTGTTTTCGCCACCCTAGTCTCGTGTTATTTCGAGTTCAAAGTGTTTCTCATCGTTTTTGTTGTTTTTTTTTTTGTTGCTTTTTTTCTCGTTCTTGTAGTCGTTCGTTTTTTTCCCAACTACCAAGTGACAGTTAAAGTGACAGAAACAGAAGCCATTTCCCATCTCACTCACGCACACGATGAATGCGGGGGACGACGTCGGGTTTCTACAAAAACCTTTTCCATGTAACAGGCGGGTCTTTGCGAACTCCTGGCTTTTGTTTCGAGGAGGCCGTCGTTTAATGAATTTAAAGGACTTGGAAAGTTGAAGGTTTCAATAGATTACATATACTAATATATCATGAATTCATCATGAATTTTGGATAATTAACAAATTATATATTATAATTGTCTTATAAAAGAAAAAACAATACGAATTGGAAATGAGAAAAAAAAGTACATACAAATTCGAAAGAAAGATAAAAAAATCGCGAATGGAAAATATTTCCCATAATTTAACTGGGAGACAAAAATTACGGCCACCCGCCTGAAGGATTCGAAGGCGAAGCAGCCGACGTTCGAAGTTGTGAAATTCCGAAACCCGAGGGAATTTCTGCAATCGCCATTCCGGGTAATTGTAACGAATAATTGGTATTTCAGTGGAAATGACGATGATCGTCTGAATTAATTATTGATCGTTTTCTTGTTGTTGTTGGGAGTATTTTCAGATACAGTTGGTAATATTATTGTTGTAGTTGGAATTTTTGTTTTTTCTTATTGTTGTTTTTTCTATATGTTTCATTGTTGTAGTTGATATTTTTTTGTTGGGGATTTTTTTTTGTTGCTTTTTTTGTCGGTAGTATATTTTTTGTTGCTGGTATTATTTTTGTTGTTGTTGGTATTAGTGTTGTTGTGGATAATAAATGGAAACAGTACAGCAAAAAAAAAAAACAAAAGAAAACAACAAAAAAAATTAATAAAAAATTACTCACTTTCTTTGAAGAAAATAATATTTCAGTTGAATAATCGTTGGTTTCCTTCCTGAAGCGCAATCGACTGAGGAAGATGTTGTTGTTGTTATTGTTGTTGTTGCAGCAGATTGTTTTAATTGATTTAATTATACACTCTTCTTCTTGCTTTTTTTTCGTTAAATTTTATTATTGTTGTTTTCTTAGTTTGTTGTTAATTTTTAATATTTTTTTGCTGTTGGTTGAATTTTTTTTATTTGTTGGTTTTTTTCTCTCTTCATAGATTGCAGTTATTGTTATTTTGTATTATTATAATTGTTGTTGGTTTATGTTGCTGTTGTTATTTATATATGTTGTTGTTGTTGTTGTTATGAGCGGTAACAATTCATTCATTCATATGTATTCACTCACTATTTCACTCACACACGCACGAATCGACGGTAGCAACAGTTTTTTTTGTTATTGTTTTTTTCTGATATTGTTGTTATTATTGTTGTGCTTCTGTTGCTGTTGCTGTTGCTGTGATTTAAGCCAATTTAACACGCGTGCAACTCGTTGGCCAAAAGCGAAACGTGATTTCGGAATGCAGAGCGCGGAAGACGGCGACGACGACTGCAGCTCTAGAGTGCGGTAGAGGGAGACAACAATAGCAAGAGCAGAAGGCGACAACGTGAGCCACGACGACGAATTCGAATTCCTCAAGCGTGTGGGCGGAGAGTGGGGCGTGGGCGTGGTCGGGGGCGGAGACGGTCAGATGGACGCACACGAGTTGCAAATTATTTATTTTAAATTCACTTGTTATTCTTGCACTAATTGTTCTTGTATTTGTTAATGTTGTTGTTACACTTGTTGCAGTTGCTATTTTTAATTTATTCAATTATATTTCATTTTATTTTTACTTTTAGTTTTTCGCCTTTTTCTCAGTATGTATTTCTATCTCTTTTACACACGCTCCAGAAGTTTCCTTTTGATATCACGATTTCTACAAAGTAAAAGAGAGAGCAAATTAAATAAATTACAATAATAGAAAGAAAATGAAAGGAATGAAAATGAAATGAAAGAAAATGAAATAAGAGAAAATTAAGTAAAAAATTTAATAAAAAGAAAGAAAATAAAATACAAAAATGCATGTATGTAGAAAGAGAAAATTAAATAAAAAAAAAGTAAATAAATAAAAAAAAATTTAATAAAAAAATAAAAAATGTAATAAAAATGTATGAAATAGAGTAAAAATAAAAAATGTTAAAAAATAACGTTAAAAAAAAAATTTGAAAAAGATCTCGATATCTTGTGGATACAAATTTCGTATCCGACGAATATCGTTCGAGTTTAATGTGTCAAAACGAGTTGTATTTGTAATTGGTAACGCTTTAGTTATTGTTGTTCATATTATTGTTGTTGTTATTTTTGTGAACGATTGTGAATTTCTTCAAATTCGTTACAACAATAACAAAACAATTGCGAATTCAAGGCAACGCATCTCATAGATACAAAGATACACAATTCGCACGAAACGAATGAATTTGAATGAAGAAATTGCTGGCAAAAATTTTGGCATGTGTCGATTGGGTTTAATTTAATTTTGCTGTCAATTGTTGTAGTTTGTGTGGTTGTGTTTGTTGTTGTTTTTGTTGTTTTTTGTTGTGGTTGTTGTTATTGCATTTTTCAATATTTCAATTGTTACCGTTTTCGTATCATTTCAACGCTTCCAATTATTTTTATTGATTTAAATATAAATATAAAATGTTAAACATACTAACAACTAACAATAATAATAATAATAAACAACAACAATAATAACAACTACAACAACAATAATAATAACAACTACAACAACAACAACAATTTCACAAGTGCAAATTGTCATACAATGCGACCAACAACAACAATAACATTAGCAACAACGACAGTTGGCTTTCATTTCATTCATAAATTTAAATGAAGACCCAAGCGAAGCTTCAGCGAATTCAAATTCAAATTTAGTGAACGAAATTTTTGCGCCACACGCGCCACGGGTTCGAGGCGGATGAAGCGAAGGCAGAGAAGAGGGAAAAGGGGGTAGGAAAGAGAGGTGAGTGGAGGAGGGAGGGAGAGAAATAGAGAGAGAGAGGGAGTAGGGTGGCAAAGGCGAAGGAAACTCGTAGAGGGGTCTCGAGGTTTTTTTTTTCGCCAATCGCCGATCTTCAATCGAGGCGTCAAAGCTCATGTCGTCGTTGTTTTTTTGTTGTTGTTATTGTTTTTTTTTTTTGCTATCATTGTTTTCGTTGTTGTTCCTGTCGTTTTCGTTGCCGCTGCACATGATTTGGTTCACATTCCGACCGACCAAACGCCCCTCACAACAACTCACCTCACCTTAAACACACTCCTCTTCCTCTTCATCTATTGCTCTCTCTATCTCCCTCTCTGTATCTCCCTCTCTTTCTCTTACTCCCTCACTCTCTTTATTCCCCTTCTTCCACTCCCACTACAGTGAACTCGAATGTGATTGAACAAATTTTCGTTGCTTATTTTTGGCTAGTGTTTGGGCCAAGTTTTCGATGTTGTTTAAGACAGGATTTTGTTGTTGATATTTTTTTTTGTGTTTATTTTGTTGTTATACTTAATTGTAGTATTTCTTGGTTGCAAATGGTTCTATTTAAGGTTTATAATTATAATTATTGATCTAGTAGTTAATGTTCTATTTTTCTATATTTATTAATAATTTATTGTTATTTTTTATTTAACTTATTATCTTGAGTTAATTGTGTTGTTATTGTGATTGGTATTGATTTAATGTTGTTGTTATTGAGGTATAGTTCTGGTTATTGTAATTATTTTTGTATTATTGTTATTTGTTTTTTATTTTATTAATTTAGTTTTATTATTCTTCTAGTTATAGTTATTGTTTTTATTATAATTATTGTTATTCTTATTGTAATTATTATTGTTATTATTATTGTTGTTATTATTATTATTATTATTGTTATTATTTTTATTATTCTGATAATTTTTATTCTGTGCAATTGTGTTTATTGCCTAGTGTCATGACAATAATTCGCTACCAGCTCACGAAATGCTCCAAAAAAGCAAACAAAAACAATTTAAAAACAACAATAATAACAACAACAGCTACAGCAAAATAAACTTATTGTTTCTGTCGTTGTTTCTCTTATGTTTTTTCCCTTTTCCATCTCCTTTCCGCCCCTTTAGTTCCTCTCCACCCCTTCTCAATACTACTTCTTCTATGATTTCTACGTCTTTTGGCCTTTGCTTTTCGCGTTTTCCATCAAGTTTCGTATCGCAGGAAGTCGTTGCCAGGGCGCTGCAGCTTTAATTGGTGTTGGTATCGTGTCCGTGTGATTTTGAAATTATGTTTGTGTGTGTGAATTACTGTGGACATGTTTGGGTACCTTTGATGCGGGTGGCAAAGTCGACAGAGGCTAAGGAACTGTTTACAGAAAAATTCAGGTCATCGATTTTACAAAATCAAGAATGGCAAATTATATCAACTAATTAAGAATGGATGAAGAGGAAAAATTAATATCTGTGAGAGCATAAGGAAAAATAAATACAAAAAATAATTCAATAAATAGAATAATAAATAAATAATTTACAAATTACTGAAAATAATACATTTTTTGTTAAATGTAAATTAATGTTAGTATAATTTATTTGAAATAATTTTACTGTAAATCTTTGAACTTCGAATTCATGGAAATGTAACAAAAGTTTACTCGACTATTAGTTTAATTTTGAAACGTTTATTTTCTAATTTTCACGTCACAGTTAAAAATATCAATAAAAATGCATTTCATGATTATTGTTTTCATTTTTATTTTTGTTTAAAAAATTTTTTTAATGCAATATTGAATTATTATTATTTGATTTTATACAAATAATATTTTTTTAAAGGTGTTTATATTAGGTGTTATTTATTGTTTATAAATTTTATTTAATTTTTCAAAAAACCAATAAATATTTAACTAAAACTAAAAATTAACTAAAAGGAAATCTATTTATAATTTAATTTTATCAATATTGAAATCGATAACCTTTTATGAAGAGAATTCAATAAGGAAAAGTATTTTGCAATTATTACTTTTAATAATACCTCTTAATTTTGTTGTATTTCTAATTAAATTGCATTCTTAATTATATGGTATTATTTTTTTAATAACTGTCATTATTTTCCCCGATAACAAGTTATTGAATTGATTTCACAAAACACCGTCGATTTACTCGATTTTTGATTCAATCACCAGCTGTCGCTGTCGTATTCCAGCAAATACACGCTAGGCCAGAAGCAAACGATCGGTAATCGATAATCACGACGATCACTCGGACGACAAATAATTATAAAATAAATACGATGTTTTCGTCGAAGTCGAGGCGAAATGGGGGAGAAATAAACACAGCTCAATGTGATCCGACGACAAGGTTTTAGGAAATGCATTGATTCGGGATCGATTACACGATTAACACGAATCGATGCGAAATCGAAATGGAAATCGAAACGAATCGCATTTCGTTTGAGGAATAATCGACCGCCAGAGGGGAGGAGAGATGAGTTCGAGCCATTATCAACTGATTTTTCCTGCAACAACAGCCTTAGATCGATATAACAACAATTTATATGTAGTCAAATAAACACTGAATCAAACTATTAACAATACACTAAGTGAGAAAAAATAAAAAAATGTATACCATAATCGAATTTTTTCACAGTTTGTTGTAGTTGTTATTAGTGTTGTTTAACTATTTGTTGATTTATTAATAGTTAGTAATATTAATTTTTTTGTTCGATTATTATTTTTTTGCATTCTGGTTTTTGTTAGGTTTTTTTTATTATCTTTTTTTTTATGATTTTAGTTCGATTAAGATTTCTCATATTTTTAATTTTTTATTATGTGTTTTTTAGTTTGCTTTTTTTCTGATTTTTTTTATTATGATTTTGTTTTATTATAATATTTTTTTTATTATGATATTTTTAATATTATTTTTTATTCTGACTTCTTTCCTTTTGATTACGATTTTTTATTTCTCGTTTTCATAGTTATATTGTTATTTTTTTTATTGTTGCTCCTTTTGCAGAAGTTTTATGAATTCAACGACCGTAGCTACAGCTGAAGCTAGATTCACAAAGAATGACTAATTAAGACGCTTGTTACCGCGAACCGGGCTCGCCTTCAACTCGGGGAAGAAAATAGCAAGAATTTATAAATAAAAAATAAAAAAATATAATTTTAAAAAATCGTATAATAAAATAAAAAATTAAAAAAATATATATGTATATATAAATGACAATTTAATGAAATATGAAAAAATACCAATTAAATCGGATAGAGAACACCCTGAATCGGTTGCCAGGGTTTGTCAAGTAGAAAAATAATAAATCGAAAAAAAATCGAAATAAAAAGATCTAAACAATCAAAATAAAAGAATCGAAATAAAAAATCGAAATAAAAAAAATCGATATCGAAAAAGATACAAAAAAATGAAATACAAAGAAATTAGCAGAAATAGCAAAAACTCAAACAATTAATAAAGTCGAAAATATCGCGAAAAAACTTTGTATCCAGCAGCTAAAAATCAAGTGCAAAAATCTATTCAATGATTTTCGGCAACAACAACTACAATAATCGCATGCTAAAAACTCAAGCAGAGCAAAAAAAAATAGAAAAATCAAATCAATCAAAAAATGTTTTCGCTTGGCTTGAAACGCTCGTGCGCCATCGAGTTACCTTAACGGCTTCGCTTTCAGCCAACTTTGGAGCCACCAGCATTTTTGAGTTTTACTTGAAAAATTAAAATTTTTATTTGGATATTTATTTATATATCATTTCATTATTTATTCATTCATTAGTTATTTGTTTGATTATTTAAATTTGACTTTTAAATGTCTTAAATTTTTAAATGTCTCTCATTTTTGAATGTTTTTCATTTTTGGTTATTACATTTAAGCCAATTTATTTGTCATTGTTTTAATGACTGTGATAAACGAAATCATTGTTTAATATATTTCTTTTAACTAAATTTGTATGATTTATACATTTGGTTTTTTTATTTTTGTAATTTGGATGTTAAATTTTTAAGGAAATGATCAGAGTACTTTTTAGGTAAAACTGGAACCACAAAATAAATTAAGTTGTACCAGATATTTTTGTGTTCACGATTTATTTGCGTATTTAATTTTGCTAATTATTTATTTTTGGTGTTGAGTTTGTTAATGAGGATACATTTTTATTCTTTGATATTTTATTTTTAATAGTTATTTATTAAATATTTTTTTAAATGTAATTTTTTTAATATTTTATATTTTATTTGCATTTCTATTCCTGTTATTGTTAATTTTAAAAGCAACAAATATAAACTCATCGAATCCTCCAAAGGCCGCAGGAAATACTGTCAAATCCTGATCATAAAATAAAAGAACCTCCTTCAGCTCCCAGAACCTTAAAAGAACCCTCTCATTCCTTCACAAAACCCTCTGATAACCCTCTCAATCCCTCCTCAATCATCCTAAAACCCTCATCGTTACCAAGAACTCTCGGCCATTGCAATAGAACCCTCGACCAGGTCAACAAACCCCACTGTGTGGCGTTCGCGAAAACCTTTGGTCAAGTCGTGAATCTTCTTCGTCTTCGCCCCTCTCCACTGGCCAGTGGCCGCCCCACCCTGACCCCCAACACCTTCCACCAACAACAACACTGTTAACTGTACTTAGCACTTGGCTCAGAGTAATTAACAAACGTTTTTGCCAAAAACAATAGCACGAACAAACGAACATGAACAAAAACAAAAAAACACCAAAAGCACGATCGACGAACGACAGACCACGAGCAAATGTTGGTGAATTACAACAACAAAGATAACAACAAAAACAACACCACCATCGAATGCAACGCGCCAAACTCTCTTCTTCTTCTTCTTCTTTTGCTGCTGTTGCTGCATTCGCTTCTGCACTCTTGATGCAGTCACAACAAAAACAACAACAACAACTACAAATATGATACCAACTAATTTTTGTATTTTATTATTATAATTTTTTTTTTTTGCATTATTACCAACAATTGTTTTTGTTGTAATATATTTTGGTTACCATGTAAACGAGACGAGCCGAAGTCAAACGAAGTCGCGGAAGGAAAACGAACGAACGAACGAACAATCGAACGAACGAACGAATGAACAATTGAACGAACGAAATAAACAAAAACAATTCAATACAACGAAGAATTTCTCTCGCAGAAAAAGTCTCTCGTCTTCGTGTGTTTGTTGTTTGCTGGCTTCTTCTGATTGTCTCTGATGTTTGTTTGTGTGTGTGTGTGTTTGTTGGTTTGTTTGAGTTTCGCGTCGTACCGTGGTCGCTGTTTGCGTTTTGCGTTTTTTTTTTGGGACGGGGGAGGAGAACGTGTGTGTTGAACGCTCGGAATCTCGCCACTGACTGAACGGGCGTCCGACGGGCGGCTCCGAGTTCGGTCTCCAACTCGGCTCGGGCTCGATTTCGGTTTCGGTCTCCGATTCTGTCTACGTTTCCATCGCTGTCTCTGTCTTCGTCTCTCTTTCAGTCTTTGTCTCTGTCTTGGTCTCTCTTGCGGTCTCAGTTTTGGTATCGAAATCGAACTTGGGGGGCGCTCAGGTTCGATGACGCCGCCTGCGACGCTGACTGAGACGTCGGCAGAGTGAGTGAGTGAGAGAGAGAGATAGAGAGACAGACTTCGTTCATTGCTCGACTGTGGCCAGGCAACGACGAAGAGAGAGACTCACGAAGGGTTTGTGCATCAAGAACCTCCATTGCAACAACAAGAATTACAATAACAACAAAAAATTACAACAAAAAATTACAACAACAATGATCACAACAACAACACCATGTCTCTCCAACAAGTTCAAGTCTCAATGGCAGCTCGAGTGCTCCGGTCGGCAGCGTCGCTTTGAGCCAAGTTTTCTCGAAGTCGCGCTGCGGCGGCTGCATTTAATTGAGCTTCCTCTCTCTCTCGTTCTCTCTTTCATTCTCCCTCGCACTCGCACTCGCACTCACGCTCAGTCGCTCTTTCGCTCTCTCTTTTAGTTGTTGTCTGCTTCTTCTTAGTTGCAACTTGCAACCTGCGGCCGGCTCGAACAAAGGCTGAGCCGAGCTGATCCGAGCCGAGTCGAGTCGAACCGAGCTGAGTCATGTTTAAGCCGGCTTTTCTTGGTGCTATTGTTGTTGTTGTTGCTACTGTGAGAATCATCACTATCTTTATTGTTGTTGCTGCTTCTGTTGATGCTTGGCTTCAAGTTCTATCAAGATTTTTTTTTTATTAATCTCAATCTCAAACCGCGATCTCAAACATACAATAATATTCGTAGCTTTAATTTTTTATTTTCTCTCTTTTTCTCTCTTTCATTTCTCTATTTCTCTCTCTTTCATTTGGCTCTCAATTTCTCTACTTCTCTCTCCTATATCTCTTATTCTCTCGTTCTGTATTTCTCCCCATATATTTATCTATTTTTCTCCCTCTTCGCATACATTTTTCTCCTTCTCTTCCTTTATATCTCTCCTTCTCTGCTCTCTCTTTCTCGATTTCTCTTCCTCTGTTTATCTATTTCTCTTCCTCTCTTCATCTCTGTTTATCGCTCTCTCTCTCTCTCTCTCTCTCACTATTACCATCGCCTTGGCAACAGAATCAACAGCTCGGTTCAGGCGTCTTTTGAGCCCTCAGTTGCTGTTATCCTTTCTATTGTGAAATTAGTGGTTGTTGTTTTTTTTTTTCTTAGTTCTAGCCATGATCGTAAATGCTGTTTTTCTATTTGGAGTTTTCTGTTTGTTGTTTTTGATATTCTAGTTCTTGTTGTTATTGCAGTTTCTTGTTGCAACCGCACTCAACGACGTCTCTTAATGGCCTTTTTATGGCCTCTTAATTTGGCTTCTAATCGGCTCTCGCTCAGCTGACTCATCGGCCGTGAAATGCGAGGAATGCGTCCTGAGCGACACCCACAGTGCTGCCGGATTGTGGGAATTTTTATTGTTTATTGGATTTTTATCTATTATTTAGATTTCGATTTTTATGTGTTTATAATCAGAAAATTTTAGTGGACCAAAATAATTTTATGAAATTTTTTAAATTTTCGGATTTTGATTTGATTTGAATAGATAATTATGATTTCGTATTTTGATATCAGTTTTTAGATTTGGCATTTGAGTAGATTTTTAATGTTGAAATAAAATTATAATTTAAATTATTATCGAATTTTTTTCTTTCTCATTAGAATTTTTCTTAATATTTTCCTCATATCAAAAAATTTTATAAATTTCTTTTTGTATTTTTTTTTAAATTTTTTTTCCTTTTTATTATTTTTTATATTTGAGAAGAGTTTTATAAATGTATTCTTGAATTAAAAAATTTTTTGTTTGTTGGAATATTTTATCATTTTTCAATTATAAAGATTATAGAAATTATTGTATGCATAACTGTTTGCTGCAGGTGGCACCACTGCGTCAAACGTCCTTCATTCTCCTCCGCCTCGTCCCACTCACTCTAAAACTCTCTCTTATCGGTCACAATCGAAAGCTCGCCGAAGCTCGGCATCGTGATCGGCGTCGTCGGCTCCCGCCAAGGCTCGTTCGGCTTCCGTCGATCTTTGTTGCATTCCGCGCAGACTCACGGCAGACGCTTGGCGCATGAGTCAACGGCAAAATCAGCAGCAGCAGCAGCGGTTGAGCGCAGCAGCCGACGTCGCTTGTGACGCAGCAGCTCGAAGTTAATTATGCGGATTTGGTTGAATTGTTGTAATTATTGTTGTTATTGTTGTTTAGAGTTATTTTCTTTGGCATCTTATTATTGTTTCTGTGTTGATTGGCATTGTCATCAAGCGCGCCGGGCGACTGCGCAGAAGAAACCGGTAGCGAACCAACCAAAGAAAAATACGTAGAAATTATAAACAAAATCGAAAAACAAGTGATTTTCTAAAAACAAGGTTTTGGAAAATGCGTCATTAGTTATTTGGGGGTTTTCTTATGGGGGGATTCCTATTATTATTTTTTTCATTTTTTTTGTTACATTTGAAGTTATGACATAAAAATTAGTCACAAACATTTTTTCCATAATTTTATAAATATTTATTAAATAATTAATAAATTTAATATTTCATATTGATCTTCACTATTCTACATGACTATTAAACATAAAATTAAAATTATTAGTTTCTATTATGAAATGATTTTGCAAAAACTTATAAATATATACCTATTTTTTATTTTTTCTAAAAATATAATTAATTTAATTAAATTTAAATTTAAAATTTTTTAATTAAATTTTTTATTATTATTATTATTATTATTATTATTATTATTATTATTATTATTACAAAATTTTTTGTGATATTTTATATTTTCAATCCAAGTATATTTTTTTTATATTTTTGGTATTTTATTTTTTTGCTGTTAATACATTTTTTATTATTATATTATAGTTTTTTACATTATGTTAAATATTTTTCTCCAGTCAGCGCGTCGCCGACTGCTCCAAATTTCGCCAGACATCACGCCACCGACAAAAAAAAAACAAGAAAAAGGTTTAGTTAAAGAATTCGATACCACAATTTCAAAATTTCAGGAAAAAAAATCTCTACATCAGCAGGTCGTCGTGGTTCGTAGAACTCTTTCACTAGACAGGGTCGGAAGAGGGCAGAGAGGGACAGGGAGATAGGGGAAAAGAGAGGAGAACACTGGAAATGAGAGAGAGAGAGATAGAGATAGTGGAGCTCCCTCGGTCGTTGGCATCGAAGATAAATTGTTGGACAGACGGACGAACGAACGAACGAACGAACGATTGAAAGGATCGACAGCAGCAGGCGACACTTTGTCTTTGACATTGTTGTAGTTGTTGTTGTTATTGCTGGTATGGTTTTCATTCTCATTGTTATTGTTGAATTTCGTGTAGTTGTTATTTTTGTAAATATATCACTTACCACACTTATTGCTGTCGTAGTCTAGAATATATTTTCTTGTCGTTGTCCTTGTTGTTTTGGCTATTGTTGTTTCTGTTATTGTTGCTATTTATTGTTGTTTCTGTTTTGTTGTTATTGTTATATTGTTGTTTTTTCTATTATTGTTTTTGTTATATCACTTACCATCACTTCTTGTCGTCGTATCAATTATTCTCGTTCTCGTCTCCATAGTTATTGTTGTATCACTAATTGTCGTTGTTATTGTTGTACTTGTAGTTGTTGTTATCCTCTTCAATTGTCTTTTGGTCCTTTTCAACTTCTTGTTTTCCCTTTCCCACTCATTACTGCTGCTGCAATGGTTTTTGTTGCAGCTCTTGCAACCAATTCACGAGTGCGACAATTGCATTTGGTCTTCTTCCTCATACCGAGGTCCTCTTCGGCTCTTGACAATGTTCGTCGTTCCACCTTCGTCACTCTTCGACCCTCTTCATCACTCTTCATTCCAAGGACTTCGTCATCCTTCGTCTCTTTTCGTCTCCCTTCGTCTAGCCTTCGTCACTCCTCGTTCCGGCTCTCGTGACTTGAGAATATTTCCGTTACAATTGCCAAGGGTTTGACTTCGATATCAAATGTCAATTTTCATATTTTTTCTCCATGTTGTTGTAGTTCTTACTGCTATTGCTCTTGTTCTTATTGTAGTTATTGTAGCTATTGTTCTTGTTGTTATTGTTGCTACTGTTCTTGTTGCTATTGTTCTTGTTGTAGTTGCTGTTACTTCTACTGTTGCTGATGTTGTCATTTTGGTTGAGGTCATTGAACAGGACGTCAACGAAGTCGCCCTTGTCGTGAACGTCGTTGGCCTGGTCAGAAGGTAAAAAAAAAACAATTTTTTGCTGATGTCCGATGGATGAGAAATTTTCGACATCGATTGCAGCAACAGAAGGTAGTTGTTGTTGTTGTTGTTATTGTTTCAGTAGCAATTTTTGGCGGGCAAAGCAAATGACATCGAAACCTGTGGGGCTTTCATACTCCAATGAAAATGTTAGTAATGAGAATTTAGTAGAAGTTTTATTCTCTAAAATTTAAAATATTCTCAAAAGTTGTTTGAAATTTCTTCAAATTCCTATATTTAATTGTTGTCAATAAGAAAGAAATTTACAAATATTAAATCAAAATATATTAAATATTTTTATATTATTTTTTAAGTTTTAATTTCTAGTTTATAATTCATTTCGACATCGCATAATCATATAATTTTTTATTTTTGAAATATACTTTTTTTATTTTTAATATTTTTGTTTTTCATATTTTCATTTTTCATATTTTCTTTTTTCATATTTTATTTTTTCATATTTTATTTTTTTCATATTATACTTTTTCACAAATATCAAATTTATTTATTTATCTTAATAATTATTTAATATTAATATATATTAATAATAATTAATTTTTTAAAATATATTATTTACTTTATAGTCCAGAATTCATTTTTTGTTATTATATTTATTATTACAAATTGTTATACATTTTTATTTATTTTAATTTTAATATGTTTCTAATTTATATTAATTATATTTTTAGAATATTTTTCGGCCCACTGTGCGTTAGCGTACGTTAGCCGCCGGGTCAGACCGTCACACGTTTTATGCAAATCCAGTGATTTACAACTGCCCCCAACGAACACGAGGAGCTGTGAAATTCTTCCACCTAGTGTCAATCATATTACACTAATAACAACAACAACAACAAAATTCCCATTGGTATACTACAACAACCATCTTGTAAAAGCCACAAAAAAAGAGAATAGTATCTCATGGATCTGTAGTATCTAAGCTTTAGTGTGACGAAGACGAAAAAGAAGTAGAAGAAGATCGAACTATTAAAATCATTGTTATTTAAATGTGGCTTCGTGTTTGAATTGATTGAGTCTTTTATTTGGAGGAATCTGTTTAGGACAACAACAGTTACAGTAGTCAACAAGAACAACAAACTGAAGACGACAACAACAACAACAATAACACCATCTATGTATATTTCTCAGATCTGCATAATTAAACGAGCTGTCGTTCGATATGGAAATTAATTTATTCAGATTCCACGACCGCACATCCGAAGATGTCGATGCCGATGTTTTCATTGACTTCTCTGCTCCCGTCGGCGACTCGGCGAAGTGGGCGGAGGGCGTGGTGGCCGTTTCACAAAACAGGTGCTCGGCTTGGGTTCTTTCAATGGTGAAATTCGAGCTTCTATTGGAATGCAATGAAATCGTTTTTTTTGTTGTTGTAGATGTTTCTATTAATTTTTGTATGTTTTTGTTGTTATTAGCTTTGTTGTTATTATTATTTTTGTTGTTATTATTGTTTTTGTTGTTGTAATTTTTATTTTGTTTTATTATTATTGTTTTTATTGTTTATTATTATTGTTGTTGTTGTTATTGTTATTGTAAAGGGTATCTCTTTCCAACATCGAGAAATTCTTCCGGAAGCAGCTGCATCTCAAGTTGAAACTTTTCACTCGGACATAATTGAAATTCCAAGGGAGAACGAGAGAGAACTATAGAGAGTAAGAGAGGGAGAGAGTGATATGGTGACAGAGGGAGAGAGTGATAGAGGGAGAGAGTGGGAGACACATGATGAGGATGAGAGTGAAAGGGAGGTGAAGAAAAGGGCAGAAAGTGAAGTAGAAAGGCAGAAAGATAGAGAATGGATGAACGGAAGAAAGGGAAGGAGTCAACGCCAGATGGAATGTAGTAAAGCCAGAAAGAGATGAAGTGAAAGCCAGAAAGAGATGGGTTGAAGAGGCAGAATGTTCGCGAGAAAAAAAACAAACACAAAGCCCGAGAGAAAGAGATAATGCAATTGACGGATTTTTGTGGTATCTCTGTGACATCTCGGACACAGAATCCCAGTGGAAATCTTTCAAATGCAACACAATACAAAAGCCTCACATGCGGATGTGAACGAAGGCAAGAGAAGAAAAAAGCGTGAGCAAAGGAGAGACAAAGAAAAAGAGGGGAGAGAGAAAATGGCCAGATGAAATAGAAAGTATTGTTGGAAAATGTCAAAGATACAGATTAAATTCCCCCAGATGCGCATTAAATTCCACAGATACACTAGAAATTCCCTAACAAGAAAAGTGACATTCTTAAGATACAAAACTAACAAAGTTGTCGAACTTCAGAGATAGTTTTCAATTATTGTGAATTGCATTATAGATACAATTGCAAGGCTTAAGATACTTTGAGACTGGTAGCAAGAAGGGAAAATTCCATGGGAATAGGATTTAATGAAAGAATTAGTCTTTACGATAAAATTCTTATAAATGGAATAAATAAATTGTTGTTAATATAATTTTTCATATTTTTATTTTTGATTTAATTGTTGTTGTTATTATGTTTTACGTGTTTTTTTTTATATTTTAATTTTTCATATTTTTATATTTTATTTTTTCATATTTTAATTTTTCGTATTTTAATTTTTTTTATTTTCATTTCTCTATTTTAGTTTTTTATATTTTAATATTTAATATTTTAATTTTCCATTTTTTTATTTTTTTATATTTTAATTTTTCATATTTTAATTTTAATATTGTATTTTACTTTTCCCCTACAGTCAATTCTCTCCAAATTTGATTGCTGTTTTCAATATTTTCTTCCTTCTTCCTTCGTATTTTTCATTTCAATTAATTTTCCATTTATTTTCTATTTTCTCCTCAATTTCCTTCCATGTCAAATAAAACAACTTTTCTTGATTTGCAACTATTAATTTGATTAAAACTTTATTGATATGATATGAAAACTCCAAACAGATACAGACAAAGTTAAAACTTTACAAATGATCGTTGGGTTCTCTATAATAATTCTCTATATATAATAAAAGATATATAAATTGATAACAATAGTAATAAAATAAATCAATAGAAATAATATAAAAAAGAGGAAACATTTCAACAATTTTTGCGAAACAATGTTAGGACTAATTTTAATTATTTGCTTCAATAGTTTTCAATTTGAGTAAAATTTGCAAGAATAGATTTTGTATTTATTTTTCTTTAGTTTGTTTTTTTTTTTGTTGTGATATTTTTCAATAAATTTTTTGATTTTGAATCTGTTTCTCAATTTGGATTTAAATTTGAATGTATTAATTTGGTTGAGATGAGATTTGTTGAGAGATTTCAGAATGTTTGAAAACTTTTCCAGGAACCTTTTTCTTTCACGTTTCCTCTTCGCTCACTATTCCTGTTCAATCCCTTCTCCTGATCTCTCCATTGACGTGCTCGATCTCCATTATCGTTCTCTCCCCATTGACGTGATCTATTTCTATTATCGTGCTCACTCCATTGACGCGATCTCCCTCTATTATCTTACTCTCTCCATTGACGCGATCTCTCTCTATTATCTTGCTCTCTCCATTGACGTGATCCTTCACTTCTCCTACTTTCTCCCCATCATTGTTGCTATCTCTTTCGGTCTCTGTCTCTATGGCTGCGAAGCCATTCGAATTCGAGCCGTTGCTCTCGACTTTGTGTGAATTTCCGCCGTTCGAAGTGTGATTCCGAAGATGTCCTCGTGATACCGGCTTTCGTCCTGCGAAATAAAAGGAAACGTTAGGAAAAAATAATAAGTCATACAAAATAACAAACATATAATACATAAAATATATAAATACAATAAAATATAAATACAAAAATACTAAAAGAAAATATAAAAAATAAATTTAAGTAGTTTAAAAATAATAAAATAAATATAAAAATAAATTAAAATAAAAAATGCGTTTATATAAAAAAATATCAAAAACTAAAATACATAAACCAAAAGACCTAAAAAATAAATGAAATAAATTAATTCGATATATACAAAAATTATATAGGTTAAATAAATAAATATATATAGATTAATATAAAATAAAACAGTAAAAACCAGATTTAAGGATAAACTGGAAGATGTCCTTGTGGTAGCGACACTGGGACTGAAAAATAAAAAGAAAAAAATATAAAAAATAAATAAATCATAAAGAACAAAATCAAACAAAAGAAATCATTTAAAATTATTTAAATAAAATTTATAGAAAATAAAGAAAAACCTGAAAATATCATGATATAAAAAATATATCAAAATAAATTGTAAATAGTAACAAAATAGAACGGAATATCATGAAATAAAATAAAATAGCACAAGCGATATGTGAAGAGAAAAAAATATTTTTATGACGTTTCATGCTGTCGCTCGCACGACAGCCCTCGAGTTGAGTTGAGTTGAGTGGGATGTCTTTCATGCGACAGGAAGTGCCGCCATGTTGACAGTCGCCATGTTGGATTGCACTGCAAGCGACTGCTTCACCGAGCGCAAATAAATCGCCCTGCAACATGCGATAGTGCGACTTCTCTGTCACATCCTTCACTCGAGCGACTCCTGAAGATTTCCTCCCTCCCTTTTATTTTTCCCTCTCACACTCTCTCTCTCTCAAATACTCTTCTTTGTCCAACTTTTACCATCTCGTTTCTTCGCATGACTCGTGACTCTGTTTACTTACTCTTAATGTCAACAGGAATTTCTCAACTTCCGCCTCGCTTCGCTGCTCCTTTCCGGCGATGCATTTCCTGTGAGCGGATAGAAAGAAATAGAAAGAAAGATATGCTAGAGTTAGAGTGCGGTCTCAGGTCTATCGATGTGAGTAGAATCACGTCTACGGTAGGTGAAGTCATTCCTTAAGGTCAACTGATCGATCTTAGGATGACTCTGAAGGGAATGAAAAACTCCTTCATTCGATTCAGAAAATATTGATATATTTTTTTACTTAATACAGAAAAATACAACGTTCCCTCTCTCTTGAACAATTGTATTTTCCAATATCTCCACATCATGTTCTTTCAATAGTTTTTTTCTACCTAAAATTTTTCACAATTTACTTTTACTTCGATAATAATTACCGATTTATTTGTTTCTTGATTGCAATATCTTAAAATTGTATTTTAACCCATATTTTCATCCTTCTCAAAATTTGATGAATATTTTTGAATCTTTGTCAAAATTCCCTTTTCACCACTATATTTCTTGCTTGTAGCTGCTCTATTATTTTTCTTCAAATAAAATGTAATACCGAAATATGGGTTTTGTCATTTTATTTTGTAAAAATAAATATTTATCTTCTGCCTAAATTTTCATATCTCTACAAATTTACTATCTCGGCTATCCTCCATTCTAATTTTATCCTCATCTTTCATTTCCATTCTCCCTTCATTCCACAATCCCTAGATTCCTGTAAGTTTCAGAAGAGTCTCCTTCACGAACAAACGTTTAAATCTCAATGGAAATATATTTAAATCGATCGATTGCCAGGAATCCCAACACTAGAGGATGAAACCAGCTAAATGCACATAACACATCTCCTAATCTATACACAGTGAAACCACACAAATCAAAGAAAACTGATTCAATAGAGAAATTCCTGGGAACTCGATGCAACAATGGAAAACGTTGTCGTAACTGATGGCGATGAGGATGATGGGATGATGAGGATGATGATGGAGATGAGGATGATGATGGGATGATAATGATGGGATGATGATGATGGGACGATGGGGATGGATGGAGGATGATTGAAACCTTACCGTATCGTCTGGTAGACGTGCTCGGCCATCGTCACATCGCCGCAGACGTAGATGTGGCCACGTTCCTGGACAATCAGCTCGTAGAGAGAATCGAATTCCTTTTCAATCAGATCCTGAACGTATGTCTGCGGATGGAAGAAAGGAAAACAATCAAATAGAGAAAGGGAAACAAATAGAGGAAGAGCGATAAACAGTGAATGGAAACCAAACAGTGAAAGGGAAACATATAGAGGTAGTGAAATAAAAAGAGAAATAAACAGAGACAGATAGAGAAATAAACAAATGAAGAGAAACAAAAAAAGTGGAAGAGAAGCAAATAGAAGAAGCAAAGGAGTCAAACAAGAAAAACAAAAAACAAAAAAAAGAGTAAAATAAAGGAAGAAAAAGAGACAAACAACGATGGTTAGAGTTGAAATCGGGACAAATTGATTTGCCGAAGAGAAGAAAGAGGACGAAAAACTCAAACTTGGGGTCAGGAGAACTTCTGAACATAGCTTGAGAAAACCACAAGACTTGGGTTGAGGAAGAATTGGGTTTGGAAAAAATCTTCAAGACTTGAGTTGAGGAAAAACTCAAAACCTGGATTGAGGAAAACTTCATTTCCTCCTCATTTCCTTTTACCGGGATTGAAAAAATAAACTCTGGACCTGGATTGAGAAGCAAGTCATTGAACCTGGCTCGATTTAAAACTAAAGACATAGGTTAAGAAAAAACGCAAGATCTTGGTTGAGAAAAACCTCAGAATCTCGATTGAAAATTTCCTCCCTTTCTGAGACCATGTCGCCGACACTCACCTTGGGTATGTTGGGCTCCCTCGACAGCGCGAGGAATGTGCGATCGAGGATGCCGGCGCGGCAGAGCTGCTCCTTCTCATCGGCATAGAGATCGACATCGCGATTGCGGCAGCCGAAGAAGAGCCAAACCTTGGGCAACCGCGATTCGGGATCGCGTTCGCGCATCATCTCGAACTCCTGCCAGAAGGAGCGGAAGGGCGCGATTCCGGTGCCGGGTCCGATCAGCACGATCGGCTTCGACGTGTCCGCGGGCAGATGGAAGCCGGGGGCGCTGCGGACGAACATGTAGAGCTCGTCGCCGGCGCCAACGCGGCCCAAGTAGTTCGAGCAGACGCCGAAGCGTTCGTCGCCGTTGCCGTCCTCGCTGCGATAGCGAACGATCGCGACGGTCAGATGGATCTCGTCGGCGACTTTGCGCGGCGACGATGAGATCGAGTAGAAGCGCGATTGCAGCGACATCAGGTTGGCGAGAACGAGCGGCGCCGGCGGACGACACGACGGGAACTCCTCGAGGACGTCGAGCAGATGGGGCAGACGCCAATGGCGCCAATCCTCGTAGGCCGACGAGTCGTTGACGAGCAGCTGCAGACGCTCCGTGTCCGCGTTGTCCTCGCAGAAGCCGGCGAGCAGGGTCAACATCTGGCGGCTCGGCGGCGTCGTGATGTCGAAGTAGCGCGTCAGGAGGCCGCGCATCGTGTCGGGCGGGATGCGATCGTGCGGCTCCCAACACTTGAAGATCCCGTTCGACGTTTGCTTCTCCTTGAGCAGCTGCAGCTGGAGGATCTCGTCCGGGTCCTCAAAGCCGGTCAAACGCCGCAGGATCCCGTCGACGATGTCGGCTCGATTGGCCGGGAAGATGCCGACATGATCGCCGGGTTCGTAGTCGACACCGGGAGCGCGAATCTTCAGCAGGATCGTCGACTTCTCGCCGTTGCCATTGGTGCCCTGGTTGGTCAGGTTGATGGGCGTGGCGGCGACGTGGCCGCAGCGAACTTTCTTGTTGTGATACTTCGAGAGCAGCTCCTCGAGCGAGCCGCCCTTGGCCTTGGCCGGCACCAACCGGACCGTGTTCACCGTCAGCGAATCGTTCTGCAGGGCCATCGAGGCGTCCGAGAGACTCTCGTCCGGATCGAGACAGAAGGTCTCGCAGGCCAACTAAGTGAACAAAGAGAGAGAGAGTGGGAGAGAAAGAAAGGGAACATGATAGTTAAAATCAAAAAGAGCTGAAAGGATGAACCCACCTTGAACACCTCGGGCGCCCACTTGCGGAAGGTCTGCTCCTGGCCGCACATCTCGTCACCGTAGGCGATCTTCAGCAGCCGCTCGCCGCCCAACTCACCGAGGATGTTGTCCACGTACTGGCCGAAGGCGCAGAAGTTCGGGTAGGCCGAGGAGCCGAGCGCGAAGACGGCGAACCTGGAGGGAGCAAGGGGAAGGAAATTAAAGAGTTATATTGACAAGAGGTCAAAAAAAAGCTCTAGAGAAGAAAAGATTCCCTTAGAATGAATTTATTAGAGGGATTTTTTTCATCAATCAAGTCCAATCAATTATATGTAGATTTTATATAAAAATCACTTTCTAACAATTATTTTCTGATCGGCTTTTTTCAAATTTTGGTATGTTAGAAAAAAGCTTAAATGTATGGGAAGAAAAGATTCCTTTAGAAAGATTTATAATTGAAAGTATTTGAAGACCTCTGATGAGCAATTAGTTTTTCCACCTCCGATATTTGATTAGTTTTTCCACCCCCGATATTCGATTTATTTGAGGTCCTCTGATGCATGATAATTTAATGAACCTTGATGCATGATTCTTCGATGATCCTCTCAACTCACCTCACGTTCGACAGCGGTCCGAAGGTTTCCTCGGTGAATGTGTCTGAGGTGGAGCCGCGCAACGAATCCCAGCGATCGATCCGTTTCACTTGTTGCAACGGCAGCTTGATGAAGTCCTGCCGCGAGCTGGCCTTCATGAAGGACTTCGATGATGTGATGCTGGAGGAGAAGAGGAGAAAAAGAATAATAAAAATAACAATAATATTAACCAACAAGAATAATGAGAAGTGGTTGGGGTTTGAGTTGTGGCGGAAATGATGCGAAGGACATTTGGAACACAAAAGCCAACGAGATGCAAGGCTCATATTTCAAAGGGAACAAAGCAGTCACTCTCTTGTCTCGCTCACGTCCTCTTCCACGGTCCCTTTCTCTCTCTTTCTGACCCTCTCTTCCTGTCTCTCCCTCTCTTGCTCCCTCTCCTCATCTTTGTCAACTTCTCGCTCTCTCTATCTATCGTTCTCTTTTTTATGAGCAAATAAATGCGAACCAGAATATTTATTACGCTTGTCAGAAGAGAGAGAGAAAAAATATAATAAAAAAAAAAAAATATAAAGAAAAATAATATAAAAGAAAAGAAAAAGAGTACAAAATAAAAGATAAAATAATACAAAATAAATTATTATAAAAAAATACAAATAAAAATAAATACGCAAAAAAAAAGAACAATAGCTAGAGAAAGAAGAACGCCAGACGAGTGAGTGAGAGAAGGATAGAGATAGAGTGAATAAAAATTAGAAAAGTCTAATGAGGAGCGGGAAAGAGAGAGAAGATAACAAACTAACTGCACAACTGGAAGAAAGAGATGGAATAAGTGAGAGATTGTTGTTGTTGTTTCTGCTGCTACTCATGTTACGAGTGAAAATATTTCATCAGCAACATTGCATGCGATGACAACAACATGAGTTATTGTAACAACAACAATATAATTTGTTATAACAAAAACAACATCACCACGAAGGACAACAATTGTTTTTGGTGCTTTTTTTTTATTTACGCCATTTTTCGCCCTCAAGCCCTTGTCCTATTTCACCATCATTCGCTTTCATTCTCCATCCTTCACCCTCCTTCGCCCACCCGTTGTTTCCGCTCATTCATTACGGTCACTTGACGGTTGGCAACCCTGACACCCACAGCATCCACCATTCGGTCGCTGCCCCGCCGAACCGCGAATGCGACCCACTCGTGATCTCTCAGAGCTCCAACGAGACAATCATCATATGGAGCCCTCCGAAACCTCCTCTGAACACTCTTCTGAATTCTGCTCCGAATCCTCCTCCGAACCCCTCTGAACTCTCCTCAAAACTACTCTGAACACTAGCGAACACTCTTTTCAAAACCCATCCGAACACTTTTCTCTTCCTCTATGAACACTTCTCTCTTCTCTTCTGAACATTTCTCGCTTTCCCATCTGAATAAGCTCTCTTTACTTATGAACACTTTTCTCTCTACCCTTCTGAACATTCTTCCCCTTTCAACACTTTTCTCTCTTTCCTCCTTCACCACCACCCTCCACGCCTCCCACATCCGCCTCTTCCGGTGCATCCTCCCACTCGTCTAATCGCATCCTTTTTCCACTCGTAACGGGCGAGGACAGGAAGTGGAAATGACGAAGAGTGAGAGAGATGGTGAGTGAGGGAGACAAAGAGTGAGAGAGACAAAGAGTGAAGGAGACAGAGAGTGAGGAGGAGGTTAAACTAAGGGGAGTGGCAGAAGGATGAGGAGGATCGCGAATTGCACAGCATTATTTTTGCTCTGTCGTTCTCTCGTTTTATTTTGTTTCAGGAGACGAAAATGAGCTGCTGCAGCCGCCTCGTAATTAGAGCTGTTGGTTTTCTTGTTGTTGATTTTGTTGTTGATTTTGTTGTTGGTTCGTTTTTGTTCTGGGTGTTATTGTTGTCACTGTTGTTGTTATCACTGTTGTTGCATTTGTTGGAGAAGTGGTTTTTCATGTTGTTCTTGCTTTTGTAAAAGTAGTATTTGTTAGTTTTGTAGTTGTCTTTATTTTTGTTGTTCTTGTTGATGTTGATATTTTTGTTGTTGAAATGAGTATTGTTATTGTTGTAGTGATTGTTTTCTTGTTGTTGTTGTAGTGATTGTTCTTGTTGTTATATTCCTTGTTATTGTTGTAGTGATTGTTTCACCAAAGTGCACAACTTCAACAATGTAAGTTCAACAGCAGCAAACGTGAACTTAACAGAAAGGAAGGGAACAACAGTAGCAACAAAAACAATAACAACAACTTCCAGAACAACAACAACACCTACAAGAACAACAACAACTGCTTGAACAGTAATAATAATGAGAGCAACAACAACAACAATTAGTTCTACAACAATGAGTATAACAACAAAAACTAGAGCATAAACGATGCAACGTTGAGTTCGAGGTTTTTCGGTGAAAATTCTCGCTGGTTGCGATTGCAATTATTTTTTACACTTGAGTTAAATGGTGGGAGTTGAGTCTCTTGTTGTTGTTATTGTAGGGTGTCTTTTTGTTGTTGTTGTTGTGGTAGTGAATGATTTTGTTGTTGCTCTTTGAGTATTATGGTAGTGAATGTTTGTTTTTGTTGTTGCTATTATTGTTATCCTTAATGTTGTTGTTGATCTTTTCGCTGTTGTTTGTTTTCTCATTGTTTGTAGTTGTATTAACTTGTTGTTGTATGTGCTTTTGGAGTTGTTGGTTTTGTAGTTGTGATTTTTGTAGTTGTTTTTATAGTTATTCATTATTTTACTAACTGTTTTTATTTTAAAACTCCTTGTTTTCGCTTCTCTTATTTCTGGAGTAATTTGGTGAAAAGCTTACGAGAGCCTTTGTAGTTCTCGTTGCCCGTGCTCGAATCCTTTGAGTGCCGTTAATCGCTTTGAGTGTCGAAATTAGTCGAATTAAGAGTTAAAAGTACTTCGAGCAATTGCCGAAAGAGAGATCCGGGCAAATGATAGGAGGCGTTCGAGGGGACCGAAGCGGATCGAAATTGTTCCCAAGGTCCTTAACGAAGATCAAAGTGGAGTTTTCAGCGAAACTAAGAGGATCCACAAGTTGTTGAAAATTGCTTTCCAGAGAGGTTTACGAGACCGTTTAATCAGTCTGAGAGGTGTTTCAGAAAAAGGAGCAGAAAACATGGGAAAAGTAATGGAGAAATAGTGGAAAAAAGTAGTTGGGAAAAGTGGGGAAAAAAGAAGAAGCGAAAGGAGCATTGAAAAAACTAGTGGAAAAAAGTAATGAAAAGTAGAGTGGATGAAAAAAGTTAAAAAACGTAGTACAATAGTTATAGGAAATAGGAGAGGAAAAAGGAATTGAAAAAAAAATTGAAAAAATTATTACAAAAATAAGTAAAGGTAGTGGAACTGGTTAAACTAAGTAGTGGGGAAAAGTAGATGGAGAGAAAAAAAAGAGCGTAAGTAACTAAATCAATTACAGTAAATATTATAAAATTTAAATTAGTAGTGGTAGAAAAGTAGTAAAATTTATAGTGAAAAGTAGAATGGATAAAAAATACTCCCATTTGTAAAAATTGTATATAAGTGCCAGAAAAAGGAATTAAATTATAGTACTGATACTTGAGGATAGGCTGATAATCCTAAAGTCATAATAAAGAATATCACAATAGTAATATAATTTAACGTAAACGCATCAAAAAGTTGAATTCATTAATTCCCAGCAATTTAACAAATTAAAAATAAAATCAATTAGCGGTTGCCTTTCATTTGCCCCCACGACTTGAATGGATCGTGTTTCTATTTAACGCAAAAATTGTGTCACTTCCCCCAAGTCATCGCCATTAAATATGGTGTAAATGTTCGCTACTATTTTGTAAGGACTTTCGCAACAACGCGTTCGACGAAATGCGAACCTCATTGAAAATAATGAACAGCCACTTGAAGGAAATGAGATGGAGTGGAAAGAAAGTAGGATGAGACCAGAGAGTGTGGGATGGAAAAACTGGAAGAGGGAGAAAGTTTGAAGAGGGAGTGAGTGGGAGAGGGACAGAGAGTGGGACAAGGAAAGAGAGTGTTGAAAGGAAAAGAGTGGAAGTAGGAGAAAACATTTCAAGTGAACGAGCGATGATGGGGAAAATTCTCGAAACAGAAGAAAAAGAAGAGGCCAAAAGTGGGAAAGTTTTGCAAACAATTAGAGTTTCATTTTGAGAACCATTGAACCTTCTTGCATCTCCCTCACTCCCGATCTATTTCCACTTATACTCATTCACTCACTCTCTTTATTTTTTCCTTCTTTTTTCTCTCCATCTTTTTCTCTCCATCTTTTTCCCTCTCAATCTTACCATGATTTTTCCTTTTCTTCCCAATGATGTTGGAAACTGAGGGCCAGAAAATTTTTTTTTGGATTCGACTCAACATCATTTTACCCATTCTTTTTCATTTAAATTTCGACCAAACTCTTTAACCCTCATCCAGCTGGAGCTCAAAAAAGGATTATGCAAATCATTCTCAGGCTTAGTCAAATCATCCCATCAAACTGTTTTCAGAACTTTATAAACGTCTCACAGATTTAAAACTCTAAAGGGATGAAAGGTATTTTCAATCTCAATCTCTGTCAATCTTCTTGACCAATCGATGTTCATGCTTCACCTGTAGTAAATTTGTTAAGCTTTTTGGTCTAAAAGAGTGAACTCGGTAAACCTTTGGTCTAAAGGAGTAAACTTGGTAAATCCTTGGGCCGAAAGGAGTGAATGGTATTCAATCACCGAAGCATTCGAAAAGTTCCTGTCAATCAACATCGGTTGAAACTTCAAGGAATTTCAAATCAAATCGATTTGTGTTCGAAAATAGTTGTCCAGGAGCACGGGAAACAGAAAAAACCACCCACGGGACTCTATTAACCAAACGACCAGGGATCCGATTGTGTATGAGTATGTTCATGTATTTCTGTGTGAGTGTTCGTGTATTTGTTTCTGTGTTTGTGTCTGTGTGTGACCTCAACAACTGTGGAGCAATTTTAAAATCCTGGCATACTTTTGGGCGGTGAAACTTTTAGGGAAACCCATGATTGGAGAGAAAAACTCAGGGATCGCAAGAAGAGGAATGTTCAAGAGGGAGTGGCAGGGGCGGTGAAAGAATGGAACCACCTGCCATAAAGTTTCGGAATAGCATTCGTCATCAAGAGTAGCAACAGTGTAATGGCAACAACAACATCTGTAGCAACAGGATCTCGGAAAAACTTTAAGGAGAAGTCGGAAAGAAAAAATCACAACAAACGATGCGAAAAAGTTCTCAAAGTAAGAACCATGAGAATGAGAGGGAAGGTAACGAGAGGAAGAAGGAGAGAAAGGGAGAAAGAAGAAAATGTGACAAGGGAAAGAAGAGGAAATTGGAAGGAAGAAGGCAAAAATAAAGGAAAGAAAAACCAGAAGATGGAGGAAAAAAGGAAGCTCTATAGAGAGGGGAACAAAAAAAATATGTTGTCTGAAAACACGTAACAACCGAGAAGAAACTTTTGAAAAATGCATGGAATGTTGAAACAACGTGTCATCGCCAGACAACAAAACAAGGAAGACAAAAACAATGAAGACAGAAACATGAAATACAAAAACAAATCTGAAATATACAAAAAATTAAGAAAAAATCTTAAAAAGGAAAAAAATACTGAAAAAATATAGAACTAGGAAAAAATTTAAATATCTATAAAAACAGAAAAAAAACAAAAAAAATACAGAACAAAAACAAAATAATATACAAAACAAATACAGAAATATACAGAAAAATATACAGAAAAAATGCAGCAAAAAAATAGAGATTACAAATATATAACAAAAATCCCGTCTTTTTCTGTCCCTAACAAGGGTGAGAATTTCCCTCACACTTCATCACCCACCTTAAAGCTTGAAGTTGTGAGAAATTCTTCGACCATCCTCAGCCTTAAGGTGATAATGGGGAGGAGAAGATGAAAAAAAGTGCGTGCTGACATAGATTTGGGGAATTACATCATTAGAGACGGCATTGTTTGGCCTCATTCTTTCATTCATTCATTCCTTCGTTTGTTCGTTCGACCATTCATTATTATCTCATTCCCTGTGATGCCTCACGGATTTATTTCCTGTGGTTTTCTTGCTATTTCTATTTATCTCCTTATTTTTATCTAGTTTTCTACTTATTGTTGTTTGCTTTTCTTTATTTTTCGTATTTTTCGCTATAGATTTTTTTCTCTTTATTTTATTATTTATTTTTTGTACTTCACATTTTTCTTTTTTGTCTATAATATTTTTTTTCTCTTTATTTTTTGTCCTTCAAATTTTATATTTTTTATTATTTTTTTTTTTTTTGTGTCGTCTTTTATTTATGTTCCTATTTATTTTATTTTTTTATTATTATTGGCATTATTTTTTTTTTTATGAAGTTTCCATATTTCTTTTCTTTATTTTTTGCCCTTTATTTTTATTCTATTTTGTAATTTTATTTTTTTTTTCATTCTAGTTTATTCATTACTCTCAATTTGCCTTTATTTTTAACGATTTTTGTCTATTTCTGTTCATTTTCCCCTTCACTCCCTCTTTCCACTCATTTAGTTTCACTTTTTTCCCATTACTCCCCCTTCTTTTCACCACTTTTTTCTCATCCTCTCCTCTCGTTCTACTCGTTCTCAGAATCCTCAAAAAAGCCTAGCAAACAATCTCAATAAATCACATCGTTTATTTCGCTCCCATCAACGCCCAGACGACAACCACGCCCACTGCCACGCCCCCTCACATTCTTAATTCATCTCCTTCACCTCTCTTCCTAGAACTTCTTCCTAGAACTTTCCTAGAACTTCGTCCTTCATTCCTTCCACTTCAGCCTTTCAGCCTCTCCACTCCTCCCTCTTCTTGTTGCCAAGACGGCCGAAACCCATCGCCATCAAATGAATTCTCACCACAATTGTCAACTTAACTGTTTATGACACAATCCGCTAGTCGACTCCCACCTCCCTCTCTCTCTCTCTCTCTCCTATCTCCATGTCCTTATCCACATATTCAAAGCGTGTCCTTGAGGCTGATGTGGTGGGGTTGGTTTGAAGTATATTTTGGGTTTTCTCAATGAGGCTCGAGCTCGTGGACGACAGGAAAAAAGAAACCCAGAACTCAAGGAGTTTAATTTTCAAAGGCTTTCCTTTGAAGAGGCTGCTTTTGCAAGCCACAATTCGATAATTCTATCTCTTTCTCTCGTACTCCCTCTTTCACGATCTCTGTTTCTTTTTCACCACTTCAAGCTCTCTTCATATCCTCCTTTCACTTTCATTGCCATTCATTGGGAAATTGCGACATTTTGATGTAGTTGGAGCGTGTGCGTGAGTTCCCAATGTTAATGTGTGCATGAGTGCCTACTGTGTGTGAGTGTGTGTGTGTGAATATGTGTGCTTAGTAATACATTCTCCCTACAATGTGCGCGTGTGTTCATCGTCAAAGTTGTCATCGGAAAATCCCGCTGCCGCAGCGAGAATAAATATCGAAATAACAAAGTTATTGTTCGCCCATGATATCGAGAAGGAAGGAAAATCCCCTTTGACTGCCAACCAAATAGCTGAAAGAAGGTGAAGAGGAGAAGAGAGAGAGAGGTGGAGGGAGATGAGAAAGATGGTGCGGATTCAGAAAATTAGAGATGGGGAGTTTCCAAAGCGCATAAATTAAAATCGTTTCTGCCTCATATATTATCAGAACAGCGACAGCAGATAAATATATTGAAAATCCATGGATATATGGGGAGAGGTCTTCATCATGGCTTTAAAAGTAATTTCGGAACATGGTGGAGAGAGGAAAATTTCCGCGAAAAGTGAAACGAATCCCATCCCTATTGATATAATCTGCCTTAGAGTGGTTTTAAATTAGAATTTATATTCTTTATGTAATTAACGAATTAATTTAAAAAACGAACTTTCGTATTTTCTGAAATTAATTTGAGAATTTTTAGGGATTTCAAATTTTATAATTAATTTTATAAATAATTTGTTATAATTCTAAATTGTATTTAATAACCCCTGTTAAAGATATTTTAATAAAATAATTTGTCGATTTCAATATTTTTTTTTTTTTATTTATTTTATTTTGAATTTTTGGTTGTGTTAAAAAAATTAAAACAAAATTTAAAGGATTTAATATTTACGATTTATTGATTTTAATTTTTTCAAACTCTGGTATTTTTTAGTTTAAAATGTGTATTTTTCATATCTAACGACTTTAAATTTAAAATTTATTAAATTTCCATCATTTAAATTTTTGATTGTAATTTTTGAAATTCCAGAATATGATAAATTCAACGGCTTGAAAATTTAAAATTTATTAATTTTCGGTTATTTAATTCCGGATTATTAGAATACAAAATTTGCCACATAGCGCAAATAAATTAACTCATATTTATGAGCCCCACCCAACAATTTATCATGCGCCCAAGGCACGAAAATCGATTATGGTCACAACGATAATCCACAGAAAAAAAAAAAAAAAAATAATAATAACAAAATAAATTATAAACGCTGCGAAAGGATCTCCTTACAGTTTGCGGCCAAACAATTGCCGGGCATAAATTTATGATGAGGGCTCTGCTAAATTTTGGACCCTCCCCCAACCAAAGTCTAACAAAATCTCTCGATCCGAACCCAAACCTTGGTCGCTTGGCAAATGTAAATTTTAAAAAGCGTTTTAGCGATTGATTTATTTCCCACCCACGCTCACTTAAGGATTCTCGGAAGCTCTCGGACTTGAAAGGATGTTCCCGACCATGTTCACTTTGGGCTCCCGACCGAAACCCAAGAATTGGTTTTCCTTTTTTTCACCTTTTTTTCTGGTTTTTTTATCCAATTTTTCGTTGAAATTAATTCAAATTTTTCCCTGATCGGAACTTTTACAAGTTCTTTGATTGCGTTTCAAATTTATGCAAACCCTGTCCGAAACCACGCCCCACCCCTTGTCGACCACGCCCCCTCGCTTCGGTGAAACAACAGATGAAAGGCCGACCCCCAGGTGACCTCGAGAGTCCTGAGGGGCCGATTTAGATGCGTTGAGAATTACACAGAAATTCGTATACATTTCACTCACCTGGACTCGTGACCATTCTCGCCGCTCTCCTGCACCCGCAGCGCGTACAAATCCTGCGAGAACAACTGTGAGAGGAAGAAAGAGAGAGAGAGAGAGTGTGTGTGTGAGAGACAAGGATACATATGTCATTAGAGTAGTTCATGTTAACGGACACATTAACGAGACGAAGGCTTTAACAGGCTGACAGGTGGATGGAAGCAGATGATAGTGAAGTAATATGGACATGGTTGGAATGATGGAGGATTTGGATTGTCAGGCGATGGGACCACATATGATGGTATCGGAGCTTTGATGAATCATGGAGTAATCTCTGGGGAAGTTGATGGCGAAATACAGAAGTACTGCCAAAGTACTTGGAGGAGATGCCAAAGTATTTGTAGATTTGTATTTGTACACAGGATAATAAAATTCATTCTGACTAATTCATCATAGTTCAGAATATAAATTACTAAGGTTTAAATTTTATAGTAACTTATCGAATTTATGTAATGAAATTTTGAACTAAGAAATTTTGAAACGTACAAATTTTAAAATCTTAAACTTTTCAAAATTTTCATTAACAATTATTGAAATTTGTTGAATTAGAAATTGAATTTGGGTATTTTAAAACTTTAGAATTAAGTAATAAAATAATAGTAATATGGAATATTTAGTATGTATTGCATTGTATGTTACATGTATTTTGAACTTATGATTTTTTGAACTTTCGAAATTGAACTCAAGTATTTTTAAATATTTGATAAATTTAACTTCCAATATTTTGAGTCCTGAAAATGTTACTATAAACATTTTTAGTTAAGACATAAATAAGTTTTGAACTCTAGAAATGCAGAAATTTTTGAAACTTTTGAAATTAGCCCGCATTATTCAACATTAGGTTTATGTACGATGGAATTTCTATCGAATCTAATTACGGAAATTCCTGTGGCAACCGAAAACAAATATATATGTATATATGTATTTGTATTTATATAAACATTATACAAACCTCTCCGTTTTCCGGCGGATCCCCATTGCCGAAGGTCGATGCGACCACAATCAGCAAAGCCTCGTGCTCAATGGATGAGATATCGTAGTCCGACATGCAGTAGACCTGTCGAAGACAGAAGAAGACAAGACAATGAGTGAGAGAAAGAGAGAGAGAGATATAGAGTGAGTAAGAAAGAGAGGATGAGGGAAAGGAGACATGACACGGAAGTAATTATATTAAAGAGATGTCATTAGCAATGCTAATGAGAGGCTCAAAGAGAGACGGACGGAGTGTTGAAGGGAGAGAAGAGTGAGGGGGACAGAGCAATGAATGAGATAGAGAAATGATAAAGACAAAGGTTTGAGGGAGGAATGATAGAGACAGAGAACGAGCGATGCCAATAGACGAGGTGATCCGCAAATAGACAGGCGGAAACACAGACAGACAGCAGCGAAGAAAGGACGAACTGACAGGCCTCAAGCAGAGACGGACAAATGGACAAAAGCACGGACAGACGTACATAACGATAGAGAGACGGTGAGGTGAGACGAAAGCACAAACTGACAGATGGACGGTTGGACGTGCTGCGGATGGGAGGAATGCTAAATGGTTAACTAACTACATTTTAATGGTCATAAGCAGCTGTTGCCGAGCATGTCTCTGGCTCTCACGAGGACGTGCTCGTATCAGTCGACCTGTCGTCTATCGTCCTGTTCACTCGTCCGTCTGTCTGTCTGTCTATCTGTCTTGTCTTTCCCGAGGAAATGCGTTTAATCTCGGCGTTTGTGGGCAAAGTGGCAACTCATGCAGCAAGTTGTTCGCATCAGGCGGGCATTAATGAATGTCAAGGTGATGAAGGCTACGCAATGATCCACCTCGTGATTTCCTTCTCCCCCTCATGCTTTTCTCCCCCTCTCCCGCTCTTCTACATTCAGTTGAAGGAGCAGGAGAAGATTTCAAATTTGTATGGCAAGTCATCTGCTTGGCTTTGATTCATTGGTAAGGACCGTGGTGGCTACGAAATTAATTTCAAATCATGATTAGATTTAAACGCAATCGTTGAGAATGGACGATGGAAGGAAGTGGTATCGGATGAGATCCTGATTTAAATACTCTGGGTTGATGGGAACCGGTATCGTTATCAATTTAGGGAAGGGTTCTCGGGACACCGAAACATGGAGATGAGAATGATTTCCATAAATGGGTTGCAGTTTGGTTAAGAGATTACCGAAGGTGACTAAATTGATGGACACATACTTGTTTTTATTTCAACAGAAGAATTCTTCGAATATAAAATGAGGAAATAAGGGAAATTAAGAAAAAAATTTGAATAATATTCTATATCAATTGGATAAAATAAATATTCAGTATTTAGATTTATGACAATTTTTCAATTAAAGGCAAAATTATTAAAAGCGAAAAACAATGAAATCAAAAACTAAAGAAAAAAATAAAATAAAAATAAACAACAATTATATAAAAAAAACAAAATTAAATGGAAGAACAAATTATTAAAATTTTTAATAAACTTCAATTAGTCCTATAATGAGTTTTTTCTTCATTTTGAACATACAATTATTGGATAATATTATTGGATAGAATTAAAAGTGTTCGAAAATAGAATTAATTATCATCTCCAAATTAATTACCTCACTCATGAAGGTCGAATGTTCCCTTTGCACCCTTTTCCCCACCCTTCTACACCAGTCGCTTTCTATTTCATCACCATGTTCCAATATTATCATCCTCAGAGTTTTTGTGCCACACATGACATGACATGTTCATGTAACGCCACATGAATGCTATTCCACATCGCTACCCAAACTAAGCGTGCTCCCTTCGTCAAAATATTCTCAAAACATGGAACCCATGTGTTTGCACCCCTCACGTTGACATGGATCCATCGGTGATGATGATTTTGGCTTCAACTCACCTGTGCATTGAAAGCATGGCCAAAAAGTTCGCACAGTTGCTTCGCATATTGCTCTGACTTTCCCGTCTCGGTGGCGTAGAGAACTGTCGCCTTGATGCGCTTCGACAGGGCACGTCCGAATAATTTCGATGTAAATTTCACAGCCCTGCAAAGGGAGAGAGAGAGACGAAGGGTTTTTAAAAATAAAATCGCAAAAGTGACATGTGAAAATCATGTGAGGGAGTGAAGAGAATTGAGTGTGAGAGGATGGAGGATGAAGAGATGGGACGATGGAGTCAAAAGTAGATTGGTATAAGTGAGAGTGATAAAAGCTCTCGTCATAGAATAAAAGAAGGAAGCGATAAAGGAAGGAAGGAATGAGTAAAGCATGGAAGGAACGATGCAGTAAAGACAGGAAATAGCAAGGCAGGAATAAAAGAAGGAAGGAATAAAAGAAGGAAGAACTAAGGGTAGATAATTTTGTTAGAGGAAGGAGTAAGAATGGAACAATTATGCCTAAGGGACGTACAACGTAAAAAGGAAAAGAAAAAATTCTGTGAGCATAAAGTCAGAAATATTTTAGAAGACAGATTCCCAAGACAGATTCCCATAAAGTGACTGAGTCAACGAAATAATGTTCCCTTAAAAAATGGAGACACATCGATAGAGGATGGGGGATGGAAAGTCATGAGAAGATTATAGGGTGGTGGAAGAGGGTGAAGATAGAGGGAAGTTGTAGAGAAGTTGTAGAAGGATGAGGAAGTGGAAGAAGGCTTCTAATAGGAAAACAACCAGCAGATGGCAGGAACCGGCTGATGAAAGAGAATCAGGAGATGAATGAGAATCAGGAGGTAAAAAAACGGAAAAGAACTAGGTACGGTCGAAGGAAAAGAACTGGAGGTCGAACAGAACCAGAAGAAAACAGGAGAAAAAGTAGAACCAAGAGAATGGAAAATTACCAAAATACGGAGGAGAACCCAGAGGTTGAAGATAACAAGGAGATGAAAGAAGACCATGAGGAGGAAGAAAACCAACATATGGAAACAACCATCACTAGAAAGAGGAACCATCACCAGACTCTCATGTGTGTGACTCCCCCCATAAAGTACGATGACTACAAACTGTCGACACACCAGGGGTGGCCAAACAGACCTGGGGAGGCGCCTGCAAAGAGGCTCGAAGGGGGGTCCAAAGGGGGACGGAGGGATTCGTGCCTAGAGCCACGTCAATGTTTATTTATTTTCTCCAGCCGTTGAAACACCCCATCCTGCCCCTTGGGGCCAACCAACAACCCCACCCCACCCCGATTTAATGACATTTCATTTCGAATTACTTGACGACACCTGAGCATTTTCTCAGCCGACCTTCATGGAAGAGTGAGAAAGAATGACAGAGAGAGAGATGGGAGAAGTCATAGTTATAAAGGGAATAAGAGAGAATGGGAGAATGTTTTATTTGGGATTTTTATGGATTTTATTTTTATTAGCTCTCGAGTTCATGTTATTGGTTGAAAGCACGTTTTATTGATAATATGTGACGTCGGATTCGATCGTTCGTTGCCTTCTCAAATTGTGGAAAAATTAATTATTTATTTTTATGCTTTTTTCGATATGGCGCCATAAAGAAATATGGCCCAAGGCATCCATAAATATCGAATGGAGATATTTTTTAAATTGATATTTCAGTATTTTTTTAGGAATATCAATTGAAGGGATTTGTTTTTGATTGATTTTTGTTTTGATTTTTATTTTCTGATTTTATATGATTTCTTCAATCAAAAATATATTCATTTAATTTTCTGATGTTTTGTGATTTATCAATCAAAAATTTATTCAACCTATTAAATCGGTATTTAATTGATTAAAGTCCTTTAACGAAACCGCGAAATTTGGAACTTTATTTATTAATTAATTTTTATTGAAACAATTACTTCAATTTAAGGAAAAATTAAATAATATCACTTCCTTGGTAGTCTCCTCTGGAAATTCAAATTTTAGAATTTCTTCAAATTTATCTTGATTTCTGTGGTTTTTACACTCTGTTCAAAATGAAGATAAAAAATAATAATACAAAAATAATTAAATAATATTATATGCTCTATATGTAGAAGATCATTAATCATTATAAAATTTCTCCCATTATAATTGGGATGTTACTTTACAGTTTATGATCCTATATTTTTTTTTTTAATCATCATTATTATTAATCACTTTTTATTAATTGATTTTTAAAGATTGTACACAAATAAAATTTGTATTATTATGTATTATGATTATGAGCATGATTATATATATTTTGCAATCATTTGGATCAACACGGAATTACTTTTATGAACAAGTACAAATTATAAACCCCAACCTCCATGCTACATTACTCCAACTACCTTCATTACTCCAACTACCTTCATTACTACCAACTACCTTCATTACTCCAACTACCTTCATATGTTTGGGCGCGACATGAAAAAGCGAAAATCCAACTCAATCAGAGGTCGGCGATAAATTCGATCGTTTAACCGTCGATCGATTCCGATATACGAATACATCGTCGTCACTCGTTTAAAACCCAATTTCCGAGTCGCAAATTTAATCACAATAAATGTACGTTTTACGACAAAACTGAGTGCGGGTCGTGCCACGAATAAAGGCGTGTCCATCGACGAACTATTAAAAGTAATGAGTGTGGACGGGGACGCATTGTTGTTATTGTTATTGTTGCTACAACAACCTCCGCTACTTGGCTGCTGTTCGCGTAATTTTTGCACATTTGTTTCAGTTAGTTTTCGACTTCTTTTATATATCAATTATTTTGGTTTATTTTATTATTAATACCGTTTTTTTCACTTCTTTTTATTTATTTTTTTTTTTTGTTTACTTTAAATACACTGTGCTCAGTAAACGTTTTTCTTTCTAGAAATTTTTTTAATTTTAATTTTTTATTTCTATTTTATATAATACTTTTATTTATTTATTTTTCTTCTATAAATGTTTATATTTGTTTTCCTATTTCGTTATTTTAAAAATTTTTGTCTAGAAAACATTTCCATTTCTTATTTATTCTATTTCTTTGAAATATTTAAATGTTTTTTAAATTTTTTTATAATTTTTATTTTATGTCTATTTTTTATTTTGCCTTCTTTCTATTCATTATTTATTCTTTATTATTATTTATTTTTTACATCGGACTTTATTTTGTTCATTTCATTCACCACTTTTTCCATTTTTTTGTGTTTATAGTTACGCGATTTTTATATTTTATCCCATTCTGCCTTTTATTATTTTGATTATTTTTTACACCCAGTTCACGAGGCAGACTGCGGAAATTTCCGTCACGTTCAGCGATGGATTAAATTAATAACTGAGTTTCATTTAATTTTCGTGGACTTTTTTACCCATTTTATATTCGAGAGGGAGGAGGAAAGAAAGATGTAAAGAGCTGATTGTTTGGGATTGTGTGGAAGAGGGGACGATTTGGAAGAGAGGTAAATGATGGTAAACGAGGTTTCGGGGGAAGTAAACGCTGACTTTTTATAAGGCCGAGATAAGCAGACGATGAGACCTGTGAGTGAAACAATTAAGTCGAGAGTTTGTGACGAGACTCTGGAGACTCATCTGACACAGGGTGGGTCACAGAACTCCAACCTCTTCTCTCCACCACCTCTTTCTCCGCCTCCTCCTCGTCTTCTCCGCCCCAATCGTCTCCATCAACGGCAAACGGAAGCTCAGTCTGGGCTTCCGGTCGTAAGTCCTGGCACAGCTTTACATTTGTACCCTTGTAATCCACTTAACGGATGATCCTTTCTGATTCATGAATTCCCCAACACCATCAAACACACACACACAGACACGCACAGAGATAGAGAGAGAGAGAGAGAGTCATGAGGCTGTCACGGATTCGTAGCAGATGTGAACGAGAGGGAGGGATTGATAGAGAGAGAGAGAAAGAGAGAGGTGGAGTTAAAGCTAGAGCCGGAGAGGAATATTTAAACAAATACAATTACAATGTCGTCAGCAACAGCCTCCTCAGTGGTTGACATGTCTGCCGACAGCTGTGGGAGTGTGAGTATTTAACACAGATATACACAGAGACTCTCACACACACACACGCGCTCCCACATATACATTGACGCTGAGTTTACCGGCAGGGCAAACGAGTGAGATTTTGAGAATACGTTTTTCTATTGTTTTTCGATTTATTCGATTTTTTTCTGTTTTATTTTTTAGAGTTTTTTCTCCGATGAACCAAATTCGTTTTTCCTCAGTTTTGATTTTTGTTATATATTTTCTTATAATTTTGGTTCCGCTTTTTTATGATTTTTATGATTTTTTTCATTTTTTAAATTTTTCTTATTTTTTTAGTTTTTTTTAAATTGTTTTTTTTTACATACCTTGCGATTTGTTTGAAATTAAATTTGCGCCTCGGCTTCTTGCTCTTGCCCTCGCCACGCCCCTTCTTCCAGACGTGCGTGCGCCAGGCTGGATCCTGATACTCGAACGAGGGCTTCAGGTAGTAGAGCGCCATCTCCTGGTGGAAGACCGGCGTTATCGAGCTCGACAACGGCGGCACGATCCAAATCCAATCGGCCGGACAACCGTTGCTGCGGAGAGAGAAAGAGAGGGAGATCAGAAATAGTCAGAGACACAAAAAATTTAAAAATTTTAGAGCAAATAGAAAATCAGAAATAAAGGGTCAAAGAAAATCATAGGAAAGGTCAGCGGAAGAAGGCTAGAGGAAGGAGAACCGAGATAGTCAGAGGGAGATAGAGGTAGTCAGAGGAAGATAGAGAAAAGGAAATAAAATAAACCAAAGGAAGTTCGAATAAGAGAGAAAGCGCGAAGTAATCATTTGAAAATCGGTCAAAACGATAAAAATAAACACGAAATCGGGATTGAGAAGAAGACGAAGGTGAAAGACACGGAGGGTAAAGTGAAGAAGAGAAGAAATCTGAAGAGGAAGAAAAAAACAGATGAAAAGAGAAAGAAAAACTGAGGTGAAAAATAGGGCTGGAAAAAGATGAAGAAAAATAAAGAGGTCGAAAAAAGCAGATAGACGATGAAGAAAACGATTAAGAAGCGAAGAAGAAAGGTGAAAATGAAAAAAGAAGGAATTGCCCCATAAAACTTTATTGAATTTTGGATGCGATTAAAGCGAGACAACCAACGAACGCCACCCGTCAAGTGGAGGGAAAGAGACAGCAATAACGGAAGGAACGGAAGCCGAAAAGCTTAAAAATCAACCGTCAGGACTCGAAGGAGCAGGAAAAGAGTAGAAGAGAAGGAGATGAAAAATATGGTTGAATGTCTTTCTAATTCTAGGAGGCAACGTAGAAATTGAAGCTAATAAATGTAGCAGAAAAAAGTGGGTGCCGTCAGCGGTGGAGGATTCAACTAAATAATGAATATTCAAATTTTCTATCTGAGTTGTTTTAGGAACTTCCAGGTGAAAATGAATTTCAACTAAATTAATTTAGAGCTGTTGAATTTTAAAGCGAGTTGTTCGACAATTATTAAACTTTTCATGGGGTGAAATTTTTGATTCGATTGATTATTGTTTTTATTTAAATGATTGATAATATTTGTTATAAATTTTTCAATTGAATGATAATTTTTTTAAATTAATAAATTTTCGAACAAACTTCCATTTTTTCAATATTTTTAAAATTATCTATTAAATAAAAAAAATTGATTACTTTTTAACTAAAGAATTATTATTAACTTAAGAATTAACTAAAAGAATTGTTGATTTTAATTACATGTTTGTAAAATTAAATTTTTTGAAATTATTTTCTGTATTTTTTTTATCATACTTTTTCATTTAAATTAATATTAATTCATTTAATTCTTGGGATTAATTAATTCATTGGAAATTCTTGGGATTAATTTCTGATTGTTCATGAAACACTTGACATACAATTGTCTACAGATGATTTACAATCTCATTCAATTAAATTTTTACTTTTCGTAATTGATATAACTTTTGCTTAATCGTTTAAACGCCTCTCACATGAGGTGGGTTTCAGAAAACTCGCTTTTCTGCGGAACCGCAATTTAATCTTAATTCATTGAAATTGCGAGATCGAGAGGAATTCCCCGGAAGTTTCATCATCTGTATCTTCAATATCATCATAATTTTCTTTCTTTATCATCATCATTGAAACATGATGATCAACGTCTTCATCATCCCAATCTTCATCATCACAATCTTCATCATCATATTCTTCATAATCGAAATCTTCATCATCGTCATCGGCATCAGAAGCCATCGGCGTTATTGAAAGCATAAATTTATTGGCCACATTTATAACCTCCAACCAACTGCAACTGTAGACAAGAGCGGCAATAACATGGACACCACAAACAACAACAACTGATATATGGTAACAAAAATAACAACAACAATTACCAAAATAACCAAAACAACAACGATCATCGTCAGAAGTCGAATAAAGCACGTTGCTTCATAAATTGCATGCATTTTGCCATGAAAGGAAAATGAAACGGAAGCTCCCGAAAGAAATCCCCAAAACAATCCATGGATGAAACAAAATTACAATAAATTCAACAAAATGAAAAAAACTTCTTGTAGTATGAAAAAGAATAAATAAAAAAAAATCATAAAACAAACACAGAAAAAATAAATGAAACACAAAAAAATGATATAAAAGAAACCGCAACGGAAGTCAAAAAGTCGAAAGAAAACTATAAAAAAGAAGAGTTGAAAGAGTTTAGAAAAAACTAAAAAAAAAAATTGTAGAATAAACAACATGATAAGCAAATAAAGTGAATGAAAAGAAGGAAAACATGGAAGTAAAGGATGAAAGCGAAAGAAAAAGTAACAAAAGTAAGAGAATGAAAAAAAGGAAGCGACGGAAAAAAGAAAGATAATGCAAAAAAAAGAAAGTGAAAAATAGAAAAAGACAATGCAACGTGATGAGCGAAGAACCAATAAAACAGAAACAACAACGATCCAGAAACAGCAGCAATCGTGGCAACAAAGGACGATGGAAATATTATTGCCCATACGACCCGAAGCTCCAATGTTCACAAAATCGAAAAAATTCGACAAAAAATCATGGGGAGAAGCAGAGAAATCAAAAGTCTTCGTCGAAGAGTAAACGAAAAAAAAAATGAGATAACGAGAGAAGAGAAAAGGAAGAAAGGAGAAATCAGTTGTAAAAACGCAGTAAACAATAGAAGAAAAAGATAGAAGATAGATCACGGGAGATTCAATTCCTTTTGCATCAGCAGTTGAATCGCAGATTTGGAAATCATTTGCCAAAAAGAAAGCAAAAAAGAATGAAAAATAAAACGAAAGGAAAATTTAAAAAAATACGAAAAAAAATTAAAAAAGAAAGAAGAGAATGATCCAAAAACTTACCGTAATTTCGATTCGTTCTCGAAATGCTTCATGAAGCTCTCGCTCGCCGTGTGGTGATCAACGATTGTGACGTTTCGACTCTGGTACGAGTGGAGGACGGCGATGTTGACCTCGACGACGGCCTTGTCCTTCCACAACGAGGTCGGCGTCCTCGTGTCCAACTGCATTTTCAAAGCGACCGTCTGATGAGTGAGAAAGAGAGAGAGAGAGAGAGAGTGAGAAAAAATGAGTGAGAGATGAACAAAAGAAGAAGAAAAGTTGAGATTGCATTTGACAAGTTAAACATGGAGATGATGTAAAAATGATGAGATGGGAAAAGTCAAAGTGCAATTGAATTGGCGCACATTGAAACTGATTGAAAAGTGCCAGACGATTTTCCGCCTGCCACGCCCCTCTTTTTGGCCCTCTTACCATGGTCCATCCATCAATTATTCAACCACCTTCCTTCTCTATTGGGAAATAGTTTGACTATTTTTTGCTATTAGTTTCACTTAAATTTTATTGGCTACTCCCTTTATTCTTTCTTTTTTCTTCATTCATTCTTATTTTTGTTCACCCATATTTCGTCTCCTTTCATCACGACCATCTCTTATTATATATTCCCACCATTTCCTTCGCCCTTTGTCCTTTATCTTCTCACACGAACTTCTTTGGCAAACAACTTCCCTCAACCATTCTTTTCCGATTATCATTTGTCTTATTTTGGTCTTTTATGTCTCCTCCCTCTCACTTTCCTTTTAGACTTCTTTCATTGCCTTCGGAATGCTTTTTTCTCTTTTATCTCTCTTTCTCTTTCATCCACTCTTCAGCTTCTTCTGCACTAACATGGGATATTTTTTATTGTTGCTGTCATTTCTCTCGTCCATTGTCATCGCTCTTTCTCGCTTATTGTCTTTCTGTCTAGATGATTTCTGTCTGTCTATCTGTTTCCTTTGTTTTTTTTTTATATATTTTTTTAAATCTGTCTTTTTTTTCCTGTCTCTCAATATTTTTGTGTCACATTCTGTCTGTTTTGCTTAATATTGAACTTCATTAATTTCTATTTGCAACTTGGGTTTTTATGAATTTTTATTTTAATTTTTTTTATTATCCTGCATTTTGTGTTTAATTTTTATTCGGTAGTTTTTATCTTATATATATAAATATATGTATATATATTTTTTTATTTTTCCGGCTTCTCCCTCTCTTAGCATGTACTTTCTCTCCAATTATCGCTATATATCAACGATCTTCTGGTCAGATTTTCTGTCTCCCTCTTTTTCTCCAACATCGTCCCAATTATTTGAAGCAAATATTCGTCTATTTCTATTTCTCTGTCTTCTCCATTTCTTTGGTTTAGATGATATTTTGTCTGCTAATTCCGTCTTTATATCTTTTTATCGCCTTTTTTCGCTCACTCCTTCGCACCCCTTTTTCATTCACTCTTGCTCTCACTTTCTATGTGCTTCAATCTGTTCTTTCATGAACTACTATTTATATCCTCATATCGAACTTTGAATCTTTCGACGGAATCCACGCGACCGACCATTGATTCATTCATCATCCAACGATTCCTTTCTCGATCCATCCATCGATTCCTTTCTCGATCCATCCATCGATTCCTTCCTTCCTTCCTTCCTTCCTTCCTTCCTTCCTTCCTTCCTTCCTCCACTCATCCATGGTTTTCTTCTTCCCTTCATCCATCGATCTCTTTCTCCCTTTGTCTATCGATTCCTTCCTCCCTTCGTCTATCGATTCCTTCCTTCTTTGACATATCCATGATATTTTTGTCTTAACTTCTTCTACTGATTCCTTCCTTCCTTCATCTATAGATTCGTTCCTCCATATCTTCTTGATTTTCCTTCTTTTGCCGATTCTATCGATTCCTTCTTCTACTCATCTTATCCATCGATTCCTGCCATTCATCCATTCATTGTTTCCTTCCTTCAACCCTTCTTTCGTTTCCTTCCTCAACCCTTCCACCTGGGAGTGAACCGAGTGCATCGGGTTGATGTCGACACCTCCAGATCCCAGTCAGACCCCTCCAGACCCACACCAGATCCTCTTCAAAACTCACTCCAAACCCCACCTCGTCGAACTCACCTCAAGCATGTTGCGTCGATTCGTGTCGCAGAGGTTCCGGCAGCCGATCTCCGTGGACATGTACCAGCCGCTGAACGTGGTCGCCGTGAACTGGATGCCGCCGACATCGAAGAGCATGCTGGAGACGGCGGGCAGGGCGTACCAGCGGAGTCCGAGTTCCACAAACCAATCGAACCTGGCGGGGGGCGAAAGAGATGGCGAGAGAATGAACGATAAATGATGACAGATCGACACTGTGAGTGAGAGTGGGCGAAAGTCCAAAGAGCGAATGAGGGGGAGAAAATTTCCGAGTGTGAGAGAAAAACGAAACACATCAAAGAGTGAGGTGGAAAACATTCCACAGATTGAGTGAGAGAGAAAGAATATTCGAGAGAGTGAGTGAGAGCGAGAGAATATTTCAAAGAGTGAGTGTGTGAGTGAGATAGAGATACCACTTCAGTGTGCGAGTGCGAGCGAGAAAGAGTGTGTGAGCTCAGTGAATGAACGACGGAAATAAATATGAAAAATCGAGGAAATTATCCTCAATGAGGTATCTCCTGGTCTCATATTGTACCACTCATTCTATTTCTCACTCTTTCTCTTACTCTCTATCTCACTCTCCATTTCACCCTCTATTTCACTCTCTACCGCATTCGCCTTTTTCTCTCCCTTTCGCACTTCGCCCTTCCGTGTGGTTTTCATTCCCTCCTTCCGTCGTCGTCGATGGAGCGAGTAAATAGAAAAATTTGTCAAATATTGTCGAGTGTTCGACGTGTTGTTTATAACTCGTTAACCAGACGACACACTTGTTATCTCCTCGATGAGGAGTTGGTTTAGGGTTGAACAGATGAAGGGGTGGACGTGGGTTTAGAGGATGTGGACTGGGAGGAGGATGAAGAGGAGGAGGATGAAGAGGAGGAGGATGAAGAGGAGGAGGATGAAGAGGAGGAGTATGATGGTAAGAAGAGAAGCAGGTTAAGGACGAGAAGGTTGTGAAAGAGTGGCTTGCGCCAGTTGAGCATGTGATGGATTGTGTGAAACGGGCGGAAAGAGATGTATGTGGGGGAGAATAAGATGGAGAATTATGTGGAGAATTAGTTGGAGAATAAGAATGAGTACCAGAGGAAGAATCATAGAGTGAGGTAAAGAAAGAACTAAAGGATGAGTTAAAAGAAGAATTAAAAGAATAATTAAAGAAAGAACAAAAGGAAGAATCAGAGGAAATATCTCACGAAGGGTTTGAGAAGGAGGGAATTGGGAGAAGATAGGGATACAATACAAGTAAATCTATTCCATATGGAATCCACTCGAATATAATAAGCTAGAACATTTGTCCAGAAACGTCGGAAAAAAATATCCATAGAAGTTTCAATTGATGAAAGTATTGAAGAAATTCAATTGAATTTAGTTCAGATTAAGTAAAGTTCAAGTTAAGTAAAGTTCAGTTGAATGAACTACACTTTAAATAAAATTTACATTGAACAACCTACACATTAAAAAACGTTCACATTGAACAAACTTCACATTGAGTGAAGTCCACATATGTTAAATTTACAACAACAGTAACCGCAGGCGGTAATAATCCGCACTTCCGGTCTACAGTCGACCCTTGACCGCAAATGTCAGCGGTGGCAAAACCACTTCCGGCAACAGCAACACCATCTGCATCAACAACAAGAGAAGCAACAACATCATCACCAGCAACTATAAAAACAACACTCTATCCAGCAACAATAAAATCAACATCCTCACCAACAACAACAGCATTAAAAATACCAATAACAACAAAACTTACTTCGGATGACTTAATGGTATTTCCAAGATTAATTCCGGTGGATAATCGAAATAGTCCGGATCGTGCCCATTGGCCGAAACGACCAGGGGCAAAATGTCCCACTCGGTGCCTTTGCCTTTCCAGCCGAGTTTCGTGCAGACCTTTAAAAGAAAAAAACAACAACAATATCAACAATATCAGCAACAACAATAAAATCAACAATAAAAATAAAAACATCAACAACAATTTCATGAACAAATTCATGAAGAACTTCAAGAAAAACATCATGAACAACATCATGTACAACAATAAAAATATCAGCATTTAAATTTTGCGAGTTTCATATGGAAATCATATGCAGGACGAAGAAGGATAAAATGAAGACACACGCACAAGTGTTGCATGTGTATGTGATTGAGTCTGTGTGGGTTCGTGTCAAAGGTCTTTGAGGATGCCGAAGCAGTTGGACACAAGTGTTCGTGACATGGCAACATATGGTAGTTCATATAGTAATGGTAGAAAGACTTTTCGTATATTTAGTTTATGTTAAAAAGGAATCTAGAACTTTTCCCATTTTACTTTCTTTCCTTCGAATAAATTCGAATAATTTCTTTACCTTTATTCCTTCCACATATTCTTCCTATATTTCTTCGCTCTCATCTTCTTCTCCCTCATCTGAAGTCATTTTTCTCCGCATATTTTTAAATCTCTTTCTCACCCGAAGGAATATTTCTTTCCTATCCTTTCCATTTTTATAATCCGAAAATAAATGACTTGCCTTGAAAATTTCAGACCTGTGATTTGTCTACCTCTATCTTGCGTTCAATATACCCTTATCTATCTCTCATCATTTTCTTAAAATTCTCCAGCCTCTCCTTCTCTGCCTCACATTCTCCCCCTCTCACAATCTCTTCCTCACATTTTTTTCCATACATCCTCCTCCTCTCATTCTCTTCACCCATTACCCTATAGTCTTCATAGTCCTAAAAAAATCCTGTTCTCCAAATTGGAATCACTTCCCGCATATGTTTTCACCCCACCTCGTTGTCGGACAGACAAAATCCCACAAGTGAAACAACCCGAAATGATCACCATTAACCCTCCACCACCATCATCGACCCCTCCCTCGACCTTCCCGCCCACACTCACCTCGGTGAACTCCACATTCATCGGATCGCCAATAATTTTGCCATCGATTTGCTTGTATCCGGCGTACGATATCAGCTGACTGTTCCAAATGCGGTAATCATGCCGGCCGTCGGTCCTCTGCGGAAATATGGTAATGGCTGACCTGGATATCGCCAACACACAGCGAGAGTGGGAGAGAGAGAAAAAAGAGTGAGGTTGAAATACAAATACACGTGTGGCCTATTGATACAAGGAAAACAGGAAACAATTGAAAGGGAAAAATTTCGACCCAACGTTGAGTTTGAACTCAAAAATCAGGAAAAGAAATCGGAAAACAGTGAAATGAGAAAAATATTTGCCCAAACCGGAAGGTTTTATAAACTCAATGGAAAAAAATACATATAAACTAAAAAAATATAAAATAAAGAATATAAAGAGTAAAATAAAAAATTATAAAGAACGAAATAAGAGAATAAAATTGTAATTGTAAAACGTGCATACAAAGTAAAAGATTAATACATGTACATAAATAATATTTGTATAAGTCTCGTTCTTTGTTTTCAAAAAATAATTGCACCAATATTTTATCGCCAAAAATTAAACATATAAAATAAAATTTATTAAATATAGAATAATTTAAATATCATATAAATCAAAATTTAAAAATTGGAACTTAAAGTATTTAATAAAAATCAAAGAAATTCGTAAATTAAAAAAAAATAATAAACAAAATAAATGATATCAATAATAAAATATAACAATAGAAAAATATTACAATAGTAAAAATAAATATTTATTTATTTAAATCTCAGAAATAAAATTCAGGAGAACCTTCATAATAATTAAAAAAAATATTATAGTGAATAAATTAAAGAAATAAATATACTATATAGAAATATACATATATTCACAGAATTGTAAAATAGTGAATGAATGAAAAAAATTACAGGAAAAAAAAGGTAAAAAATATGAAAACTAATATCGAGATGGAAGTGGATATGAATGGAAACTGAACACGACGATTGTCGATGTACGAGAGAGCGGACATGTGTCTGGATAAATGTCGGCGATTGCACAGAAGTCTCGTGGTTCGGGTCCGAGTCTAGCTGTCTGTTCGTGTGTCCTTTTGTTTGTCAATGTGTGTGGATTTTCAGATGCACAAAAAACCGATGGCGAAAATTGGATTATGTTATTTTTTCATTCATGCTTCAAATTGAATTTTAGCCGAGGGGGATTTCATATCAAATGTGTGGATTTTTCCAGTGGCCGAGCTTTTGATCCTTGAACCCGTTGAAGGAGAATCGAATTTGATGTTGAAGTACTTGTTGCTTTCACGGAATATACATTTTGTGGATTCAGTCATTGAAAGGGTGAATATTTTGTAGTTCGATTATTTGGAATAATTTTTTTGAATGGTGGTATCGTTTTTTTAGTATTGACAGTGTTGGTATCGGCTTTTTTGTTATTAACTTTTTTAGTATCGAATTTTTCGAAAATAATATTTTGGAGTCGACTATTGTGGTATCGTAATTTTTTGTAGCGAGTTTTTAGGAGCTAATTTTTAAAATTTTAGTTTTTTTTATTGATACCATGACTTGAGCTCCCTTGCACTCTATCTTGCACTGAAGACTCTCGAAAAGACTAGATTTATATGTATTTACTCTTTGAGCAATAAAAAGCACAAGTTCTGAAGTTCAGCAATAAAACTACACACCTTGTCTACTCTCAAGAACGAAATAAATCCCAGCAATTAATGGTAGACTCATCGTCTTTCCCTTCGCCGAACCCAGAGTATCATCCTATAGAATTTACTTCGGGCCTTTCTAATGAACCCGCAGACAAAATACTAACAACTACAAGTTTCAACCCGATCAAACGCAAACTCGTAAGTGCTTCTGTAGAAGAGAAGGGAGACAGGAAGGGGAAATAGAGAAAGGGAGAAAGAGGAAGAGAGAGAGACACACATAGAGCAAGTGAGGGAGAAGAGAATGGTTTAGAAATTCGGTTCAATGTGAATTCCTCTGCTGCAACGTGAATGCCTTCAGTCCAGTGGAATCTGTCTCTCAATTACGTACTTTGCCCAAAAGGTTTCTGGACTCAGTCAGTGAGAAATAGACAAAAAGTGAGAGAGGAAGGGGGGTCGAGTGAAGGGAAGTGGGTGGTAAAGAGTGAAAGACGACGTAATGGACTCTGGTCTCGGGCAAAAGGAAAGAGAGGGTGGTGTAAGAGAGACAGAGCAGACTCGTTGTTGCATTTTCGGAAGTCAAACTGAGAGTTTCGTGCACAAATTGTGAATGCAACAGGACTTTTGAGAGGATGTTCGGAGTTTTCGGTTGCTATCGGGAGGTGTTCGAGGGTTACAGAGGGTCTGACAGAGAGTGTCTGCGGTCAAGGGTGAGGGTACAAAGTTGGTTCTAATTGAGGAGGTGTAAGGGAGAAGACCAAGTGTGTAAGTGCGATAGGTGATAATGATGATGATGACCCCGGAAACACTTAGTATATGGATATTGTAACCTCGTATATTAACTTGAAGTAGAAATATTTAAACCAAATGCTTTTTGGGAGAAGATTTTGAAAATCAGGCTCAAAGAATTCTCATCTTTGGCTTCAACTATTTTACATATAAATTGGAATAAAATATAAAGAAAATAAAAATTACATTACAGAGAAAAAATTACTTTTTTTGAAAATTGATTTAATTAAAATTTCATTTTAATATCCAACTACTTGTAACCTCAGACAACTCAACAGCAAAAAGCGGAAATGATATTGATTTTTGAGCTCAAAGAATTCTCATCATTGTCTTTAAAATTTCTATACATATAAATATAATTGAAATACCAAGAAAATAAAAAATAAATATAATAATAAAATACAAGTAATAAATATCAATCATTAATAAAAATAAATTACAAATGTTACGCATAAATAACATACATAAAAAGCAAAAAAATATACTTCATTCACGACTTATTCACCAAAGTGCAATAAAACGAAAGGATCCGAAAAACAAACCACAAAAATAAAAGACAAAACATAACCCAAGTCAAGAGAGATGAAAAGAACATCGCAATCAGAGATATAAAGGAAAGACAAAAGGAACCAAATGCACCAAAAGGCCAAAGAAATCAAAGGAAAAGGATATTCTGAGAGAGAGAGAAGGAAGAAATCTGAACTCACCTGAGGTTTCCTTTGTTGGTCGCATATTTAATGTGATTGCAGATGGCTTCGAACATCCCACTGGTTGTGGTAACGTAACGACAGTCGAAGACCTGAAAAGACACCAACAAAAACACACATATATATAATAAAATACAACAACATCGACAAGGAAAACAAAGCCAGTTGAACACGAATATATACATATATATATATATGTTTTAAGAATTAAATTCAATTTTATGCGAAAGCAAAAAACAAACGAATCGTAAACAATTTGCATTTCAAATAAATAATTTCCCTCGAAAGGAAATAAAAATATGGCATTATTCATACGTGTCCTTCTCGCTCGCTCGCACCCTTCCCCTATTTCCCTCCTACTCTCTCTTTCTCTTTCATGTCTTTTGCAGAACTCACTCATTCGTGAGACTCGAAGTCGGTGTTTGAATTAACGGCAGGTGAGGTTTTTGCCAAGAAGAACCAGGCGATTCCATGAATGACTGAGTTTGACTTCTTCTTGTTCTTCAAAAGGACCTCCCGGATGTGGCTAACAAGAAGAACAACAACTACAAACATCCGGGTTCTCAAGTAATGACATGGAAATTTCTTTATGTTCCGCCTTCTTTTCGTTTAAATAAATTTTAAATAACAATAAAATGTCTTCGTAGATTTATGTCATGGTTTCTTTTTGGATAACTTCAAAATTTTATTGAGTTAATGGAGGATTATTCGGGATGATCATCCATTTTAAGGAGACTACGTCCATTGAAAATTATCGTCAAAGTATTTACTTAAATTGAGCATTAAATTGTTTACATATGGATTTTTTTTTATTTTTGAAAATGATTTAACATAACTTCAAGTTTTTTCATCAGAATACTATCTTAAAATAATTGTTTGTACTGAAATGACATCAGAAATATATGTTAATTAATAAATTGATATTTTGAATATTTGAAAATGAATGTTATCGAAAATTTTGAATTTAATCGAAAAATTTGAATTTTATCGAAAAATTTGAATTTTATCGAAAAATTTGAATTTTATGGAAAAATTTCATAGTAAATCTTGAATTTCATCGTAAATCTTGAATTTTATAGAAAAATTAAAATTTTATCGAAAATGGTGAATTTTATCGAAAATTTTGAATTTTATCGAAAATTTTGAATTTTATCGAAAATTTTAAATTTTATCGAAAATTTTGAATTTTATCGAAAATTTTGAATTTTATCGAAAATTTTGAATTTTATCGAAAATTTTGAATTTTATCGAAAAATTTGTATTTTATCGAAAAATTTCATAGTAAATCTTGAATTTTATAGAAAAATTAAAATTTTATCGAAAATGGTGAATTTTATCGAAAATTTTGAATTTTATCGAAAATTTTGAATTTTATCGAAAATTTTGAATTTTATCGAAAATTTTGAATTTTATCGAAAATTTTGAATTTTATCGAATATTTTGAATTTTATCGAAAAATTTCATAGTAAATCTTAAATTTTATAGAAAAATTAAAATTTTATCGAAAATGGTAAATTTTATCGAAAATTTTCAATTAAAATTTTGCTTCAATCCCCATTAATTATGTTTTCACTAATTCAATTATTTATTGCTAAAACATGGGTTTTCCAAGGAACTTTCGTTACCACAACCTTCACATTTGTTGAATTTTATTAAAAAGACATAACATTTCTTGAAGACTCTTGTCTCGAATGTCCTCTTCAACATCTGAAGTCAAATGAATATTCCTAATGGAATCTTTGAAGTCCTCCAACCATTTAAATACCTTTCCAGGAATCATCTCCACAGTCAATTAAGAGAAGTTTTTGAATAGCCCAAACCTTCACTTCGACACGACTCTTCACCCGAAAATTTCCGATTAGTCCGTTTTAATTAAACTTTGAAGAGGCTTTTGAAAAGTTTCGGGTCGAAAACTACTCCCAAATCTACTACAAATACTACCCTCATCTCCTACAATTCCCACATGAGAGTTCCATCAGCTGATGGAATTAATTTGAAGCTCATTCGAGCATTTGGAGCAAAATAATTAAATAACACTTGGAATCGGAATTAGAATCAAAATCACAGGCCCGTGAGAATCATTTGAAATATAATTTCATGTTGTTTGTTTCTTCGTTATTTGTCGGTATTAAGAGAGAGAGAGAGATAGAGGGAGAGAAATTGTGAGAAAAAGAAGGAAATAGTAAGAGAAAGGGTGAGAAATAGAAAAAGAATATGTATGTAGTATATTTTGGTAACAGTGGATGACGAAGCAGAAGAACCTATGATTGCTTGCAGGAGTTGGATTCAATTCACGATTCCAATTCGAACCCATCATCGTCGTCATCGTCATGTGGAGATGGAGGCTTACTAAAGGGGGTGAAAAGGGAGGGATGGTGAGGGGTCCCATAGGACGATCGGGTCCTGAAGTGGTGGAGAAGGCCGGAGGAGCATCTGCTGAAGTGTAATGCATTGAAGTGTTATAATTGAAATGGGTGTCGATGCGAAAGAGTTCGAACAGTTGTATCGGCAGGATACACGCACTCACACCAATACACAAAACATAAAGAAACATACACTCATTCACACAAACAAATACACAGTCATACAGTCACACACTCATACAATCACTCACTCATTCACAGCAGGAATCATTCACACACACACGGACAGTCAGACAGAAAGACAGACAGGCATTTGTTTTCTATTTCGAGCAGATTAAATCGAATTTCGTTTCAAATATTTCTCAATTCTCTATGGAAGGAACAGGAAGAACAACAAAAATAACATCGAGAAAATAATATTCCAACAAAAACAACTGTATAACATTACAAAAACAACCTAAGAAATAAACTTGAACAACAAAAATCATCAACCTTAAGAAGAAGTTGAATCGAACCAAATGAGGAAAAGCAAAAAGATAAGGATGGATGAAACAAAAGTGAATGAGCTGAACAAATGGATAGAGAGAGATAGATAGATAGATAATGACTCCGTTGATGAGAGAGAGAAGGGGAGAGGGCGATAGTGAGAGAGGGAGAGCGAAATATAGAACGACATCGTGCTTCTGAATATTTAAGTTAATTTAAACTTTTGATTTGTTTTCCGCATTCTCATCGTCATCGACGTCAATTTCCTTCTTCTACTCCTCCTGATCCTGCTCATTCTTCGCCTCTTCATCCTTCACCTTATCCTCCTTCTTCTTCTCCTCATCCTTTTCCTCCTCATCCTTCTTCCCCTTCGCCTTTCTTCTCATTTGTTCCAATTTCTTTTTCTACTCTATTCTGCTCCCATTGCATTCTACTCATTTCCATCTTCCAGCTTTTGCATCCAGATTCGCATATGCATCTGTGTTCGTTTACGTGTTTGTGTCCATGACCGTGTACGTGTTAATGTCGGTATGTCCATGTCTGTGTGTGTGTGCCTCAGTGAGTCTGTGTTTGTGCATCGCCGACCTGGCCTCCATTTCGCCCCCTGGCTGGATTTGTTTGCTCGATTTCGACTCCGAACTCTTTCGAAATTCCACAAAGTTTCTCGGAGTTTTAATGAAAGTTCAAAACATCCTCTAACTCTCTCTCTCTCTCTCTCTCTCTCTCTCTCACTCTCACTCTCACTCCCCCTTCCTCTCACCCTCCATGGGAATGTTTCTGTTTTGGAATTTCAATTCTCGCCCCGGGAACGAAAGCGGAAGTGGAAGCGACCGGAAGGAAATCTCTCTCAACTCGAATTCCAAACTCAAGATTTCCTCAATCGACGTTTTCCACTCGGGATTTTCCTTCAAACTATTTTTAATTTCTTTTTTTTTTTCTTTATACTTTTTATTTCTTTTAATGATTTTCTAATTCTAATTTAAAATTGAATTAAAATTGAAAAAACATGAGCAAATGAAACTAATAAAAGAAATAGTGCAAATTAAAATCCAGAGTGGAAATCGTCATATTTCTTTCCATATACCTGATTTTATTTAAATTTATGTTTGATAATTATATTTTTTTCTTATTTATTGTTTTTTCTTATTTTTTTCTCTTTATGTATATCCACAACTACTTTTTTATCTTCAACAATTTGTACTTCTTCTCAAATTTTATTTTATTTTTATCTTATTTTATTCCTCTCTGAATTAATTTAATTGTTTTTTATTTACTTTACTTGGTGATTTTATCTATATAATGCATCCAGTTTTACCCTTGATGCCTTTTCCCGATTTCCCCCAAGGATTCGCTCACCTGCAGCTTCGACCACTGGATGCGCCCGATGCAGCGGGACGAGTTGCGCCAGGCCAGCTTCGCCCCGTAGATCAACTCGGTCTCGGTCAACTGGTAGTGGCCGCTGGTCTCGATGCTCTGGCGGACCTGCTTCCAGCGGGCTTCGTGAGCTGCACTCGATGATCTGAGGGATGGAGAGAGATAAAGGTTGATAGAGGTGAGGAGACAACGATTAGGAAACAGGACGGAAGATCAAGGTAAGTGGCAAGGATCAGGGTAAAAGATCTAGTTGGAAAAATCAAGTTGAAAAAAGACGAACCCACCTCTTGATCGATGCAAAATACTGATCGAGGAAGTCCTTGGCATGGTCCAGGACGAGGTCGGGCTTCCGGGCCTCGACTGCGGCGGTGCCGAAGTTCATGATGCTGCTCATGCAGGTGCCCTTCGAGCAGGAGAGGATCTGGAATAGAAAGAGAGAGATAGAGTCAAAAATTAGTTAAGATAAGAGATACAAATTTATTGATTTTGATGCCATACTTTAGTCAAAAAAAAAAAACTGAATTATAAATAAAAAATCAGAAAAAAATTGAATATAAAATTAAAAAACAGAATAATGAATAAAAAATTAGAAAAAATCACAAAAAACAGATAAAAATAAAAAATCAGAATAAAAATTAAAACATCAGAATAAGATAAAAAATTTTGAATAAAAATATTTCAGTATCATAAAGGTAACGTGAGAGAGCAAGGGAGAAAGAGAGATTGCGACCATGCGAGATGGAGATAGCTACAGATGACAAGTGACAAAGAAAATATGATTACATAAAATTTAATGAACATAACGAAATCTTGGCTAATGAGGGTTTCTTTAAGAATTCTTAATTTGGATTAAGTGTTGTTGTTTTTTTTTTTTTCTGGCAAAAATTCCAACAGGTGTTTCCTAATTCAACTCGGGATCTCCTGTCCTCCCCATGGCCTCTAGCAATGGTGTAAAAATTTCATAATTTTTCTTCTCTTGTGGGGAGAAAATTAAAAAGATCCATCCAAAAAACGCGAACGCCTAAAAGCAGACCATGTAAAGCGATGAGGGGAATGACGAACATATTTTCAGGCCTTGTCGAAGCAACTTGTTGACAGAGGGAAAACAAGAGAGTTAACAACAATAAACAGAGTGATAACAACAACAAAAACGACAACAGAAAAAAAAGCAAAAAACAACAGAAAAACAACAAAAACAACCGCAACCGTGAACAACACAAGAAAAATTCTACCAAAAAAAAATAACAACGAAAACATCAGACGAAATAACGAAAACAAAAAGAAACAAAAAGAAAACAGAGACAAAAATCAAGAAAAAATCCAAACAAAAAAAAAGAAAAACATAAAAAAAACAAAGAAAAAAAATAAAATATTCGCCAAAAAAGTCAAAACGAAAAGAGAATTCCACAACAAAAACAAGGATATGAAAAAACAACAACAAAAATGTTAAAGACAACAAAATTCCCAAAGAGCCAAAAGTGACAAAAGTAAAGTGAATAAAACAAAAACATCAAGGACTATTACAATAACAGCAACAACCAAGTTTCAACGTCAACGCGTCCGAAATTTCGCGATAACCACGACGAGAACAAAAACAATAACAATAACAACAACAAAAATAACAAAAAGAACAAAGACGACTAAAAGAACAACAAAAGCATGAACAACAAGAAAAAACAACAATTTCAACAAAAATAAAAAATAAAGATCGTTAAAAACAATAACAAGAAAAACCAGAACGCGAACAATAACAAGAATAACAAGAAAAACCAACAACATCATGAACAACAACATCATGAACCACCAAAATAACTCTGCTCGAGGCGAAGGACGAAAAAATGTTTCCTTTCGGCAATTGGAGCTGTCCCCCTCTATCGCCCTCTCTCTTTCTCTTCTTCTCCCCCTCTTAAATCTCTCTGTTTCTCGATTTGTTTTACTCTTGTCTCGACCATCCCCACCTCCGTCTCCTCCTCGCCCCCTTCAGTCACACCCCGGCACTTAGCTCAGAGTTTTTCTTTCCCATTTCCGCCATTTGGCAGCAGCAGCAGATGTAATTTTCAACTTTCACAGATTAAATTACGTTGACGTTTCTTCGTCATCTCCATTTGCCGGCGTTTGGTTCGTCCTGTTGGACGTTTCATCCGCTCGTTGCTTCATCTTTTCGTTGACTCTTCATAATCTCGTACCTTTTCTTTCTTTCCTCTAGTCCCTTACTTTCTTTCAGTCTCCTTTACTTCTTCCTTTTCTTCTTCCTCTGGTCTCTGTTTTTCTAACCCTCGTTTCTTTTTTTTCTTCGTCATATTCCTTTTACCAAAAATTCACTCAACGTATTGTTTTCATGTTAATTTCGTGAGAATTTGTTTGAGCAACGCAACTCGACTCAATTCGAAGACGACAACGACCTCCGGTCAAACTTTGCAAGTCGTCGCCATAAAAAAACATTCACAACGAGTTCCAATTTCAAACCAAGAAAAGAGAGAGAGAGAAAACGACCTCCTTTAAAGGTTGAAAGAAAGACAGAGTGAGTTGAAAATTCCCATTTGGCGATTGGTTGATTTTGGTGGAAATTTCTCAAGCCTTTGGCGCTCGTGTTCTACCTCCGGCACGGCAGGACTCTTGCATCCGTTGCGTTTCCGTTTCCATTTAAATGTGGAATAATTCAACTTTTAATGTTAATTTCGTTCTCTGTTCGCCCACTCTTTCGTTATTTTGTTGGTTCTCTGGTTGGTTCTCTATTTCATTCTCTCCTACATTTTCTTGGTTCCCTCCTCATCCTCTCTTCCCTCTTCCTTCCACTTTCTTCCCTCTTCCGTTCACGCCTTGTTTCACTCGTTCGTTGGTTCCATGAGCCCTGATAACTTTCTGCATAAATTTACAGAAATTTCGTTCAAATTGCCAGAAACTTCTGCAACTTCGTGTTGCCTCCTTCTTCGCCCTCAAACCTCTCCAGTCCTCATTCCCTTCATCCATTCCTACTTCATCTTCTTCTTCATCATCTTCTCCTCTCTCTCTCTTGGCATTTTCTAGTTGGCTTCTTTCGATGGGTTGCGCCCTCCTCGAAATTGTTTCCTGTTGCCTGTTGCTACCGAAAACTATTCGTGTCGAGGTTTCTCCTCTCACCTTCGTCCTCTTGGTCTGTTTCACCTTCGTCCTCAGCCCTTGTTTCACCTACCATTCACTGCACTTTTTTCAGCTCGTTTTCTACCTATTTTTCTTCTCATTCTCTGCCCTTGTTTTACCTAATTTTCTGACCGTATTTCTTTCCTTCTCCTCATCTGTCTCTGTTTCTTCTCTTCCTCTGTTCCTTTTTTACCTCCTTAACTGTTTTCTTCACTCCATCAGATCCATCGTTTCGAGTGTCGACTGATTCTTCCTGTTAATTTTCACCTTTCTTCTCTGCATCTCCTTCAAGCTCATCTCCTTCGCCGTCAAGCTTTCGTCCTCAACTACTTTCGTCCTCCACTACTTTCGTCTCAACTACTGTGGTCTCAACTACTTTGGCCTCGCTTTGTTTCCTCATCACCACCATCATCGTCAACTTATCCTATTCTTTTTCTCTCTCCTGCCATTCCTCCTCACCTACTTCATTCACTATTGTCACCTGCATCATCAACTTCTTCCTTATCCTCGTTTTGTACTTTATCCTATGCATTTTTCTTTCCACAGCTTCAACTGCTTTCAACCCAAAGCTTCAACTTCCTTCATCTTCATTTCATCATTTTCATTTCTTCTACAATATTTTACTATTTTTATTTTCATTTTCGCTTTCTTTACCTTTTCCTATCCAACTTCCTTTCTTTACCTTACCTTCTTCAACTTCGTTTCTTCAACTACTCTTCGTTATTGTTGCCGCTCTCCCTCCACCTTCTCTTCATTTCTTTACCTTTCTTGGACTGATTCTTTGCTCTCATTCTTTCATGTCACTCTCTCTCTCTCTCTCTCTCTATCCTTACTATCCTCCCTCTCATCCACCTGATCATTTCAATTCCTCGTCGCAGCCTTCGGTTTCCGCCTTCGCCATCGCCAGTCGGTCGGAGTCGCTTTCGTTTCCGGTTGCAGCAAGTGTTTATTTACATAAAGCAATTTAGCGAAACTTTCGAAACTGCCGCAACTTCGCCTGAGGCGGGCGGCTGAGCAATTACACTTGTTTAAAAAGGCACCCTCCCGTTCTCTCTTTCTCTCTCTCGCCCTCTTTCTCTGTCTCGCTCTTTTTCTTGTCTATCTCCCTCTCTCTGTCTGTGTTTCCTTCCCGCATTCTATTGCTTCGCCCACATGCTGTTGATTTTCCCTTCTTTCCGATGACTTTTTCCTTCTTTTTCGCCCTTTCTTCGACTGTCGCCAAATCGTTCTCCATCCCTCGTCCTCCGTCCGTCTCCCTCCCCCCGCATCTGTTGTCCCCCTTTCTCATATCGCCGACTCTTTCTCTCGCTGAGTCGACGAAAAGTTTCGACGAAAGTTTTCTCCATATTTTGCTCGAGTTTCATTTCATTTTGGATTTTATTTTTCGCCCTCTTTTTTTTTTGGAAGGAAATCCCACGATGCAAATGCGAAATTAAATGTCGCATTGCGTGTGGTGAGCGTAAATACATGATAAGGGGCGGAAGGGGGCGTGGCAGAAGATGAGGATTGAAGTATGAGGAATTAATTTGCATGACTTTACATTACATTTGTCAGTAAACATTGACTTTTGACAGATGGTCGCATGTCACTTTTGACATTTCACTGCTTTGGTTGGGTTAAAAACAAGGGTTCCCAAACTGCTGTGAATAAGCAGTGAAAAGGGTTGCCAGACTTCATTCAACAATCAGATGAAACCGTTTTTAAATTCCTTTAATTGCCAACTTCCTCTCTCGCACGCGAACTTCGACTTCCGTTTAAGCTCGGGAAGTGGAAAAAAAATTATAATTGACGGCAGCATCTACGGTTGGCTCTTGTTCTCGCTGAGCGTTGCCAGATTGGATTACCGTTGCACGGTTGACGGTTTGCTAATTAAGTTCCGGCCTCATTCAGCAATTCGCCCACTCCTTGCCACGCCCCCGCCCTCGGCTGTCGGGAAGTTGCCAACCTCGTGAACTCGTCAACGTCAACTTTTGAAACCTCATCCATCGCTGTCTCACTTGCTTTCCACGCCCGCATCATCCACCTGTGTTGGAAGCATTCGGATGTCTTGTTATCCTCAACCTCGTGATTATCTTGATGTTCATCATTATCCTCATCCTCCTGCTTATCCTCATCATTATCTTAACCCTCCTGCTCAACCACATCCTCATTTTGTCTACATTCTCATCGTTATCTTGAACCTCATCTTCAACTTAATCTTCATCATTATTCTTCTATTAATTTTGCTTCGTATCGTTTTTCTTATTTTTTTATTTCTTATATTTTCCAGTTTATTCTCTCAATTTTCGTCCACTTCGTTTTCGATATTTTCAACTTTCTCTCGTTTTTATTTTTTATTTATATGTATTTATTATATTTTCAAATTTTTTCTCGTCATTTTCCTACCTTCGTTTTCCTTATTTCTTTATTTTTAAGTTTCTCAAAGTACACATTCCTCTTCTTAATTTTCATTCTTTTCAACTTAACTTTTCTTCTTAGTCTCCATATCTCCCATTCTTTCCTTTTCTTTTCTTTGCTCGTCATCTCCTCATTTTTTCGTCGTCGTCTCATTTTCATTTTTCCTCATCTCCCCTCTCGTTTTGATTTTCACCACATGCTGTTTGATTTCCCCATTCTTCTTGATTTCGTCATTCTCCTTATTTCCTCATCCTCGTTGTTTTCCAATCCTCGTTGATTTTCTCATCCTCCTTGATTTACTCATCCCATTTTTTTCCCCTAATTGGCCAGCATGCCAATCGTTCTTTCTTCCCCTTCTTATTCTCATCCTTCTTCAGCTCCACCAGTTCCTCTTCATCCTCATATTTTCCCTCCACTTCATCTCCTTTTCCTCGCTCTCTTCTGCCTCTGGAATCCTCTCCTCTTCATCTTCTCCTTCTACTTGTAACGCCAATCAGTTCCATCCGCCAACAACTGTCATCTCCCGCTGATTCACCTCAGACGCCTTCCACTCCTTCCAAATCGTTAACAGACTCCCCCCCGTGTCTCGCCTCAATTAACCTGCTCCGCCCCCTGCCACACCCCCACACACCACCACCGACCTGGGGCAATTTACCGCTCGTGAAAATTCCGAATGAAATGAACAACCGCGAACAGCGTGAGTCCTGGCAACCCAATTGTTGTGGTTGCTGCTTTTTTCTTTTCCCCACTCAATTTTCATCACTTCCTCGTTCTACTTCTCGATCTCCTCTTTTCTCTCCTTCTACCTCTTCTCATATTTCCCCCTCTTGTCTCTCTCTCTCTCTCTTCTACCTTCCTCTTCTCTTCACTCTCCTTCCTCTCCTCTTTTCAACCCTTGCCATCGGCACCTTTGGAAGCGTCTGCAAATGGCGCTAATGAAATATTTTATTGGTCTCGTTGTTGTCGTTGAATTTATTCTCGTTGTTACTGTTGTAGTTGGTGTTGTTGTTTAATTATAATATTTGTTGTTTTCCCCCTACTTTCTTTTTGTAGTTCCAGTTACTTTTGTTGTTGATTTTAATTTTATTCAAATTTTAATGTTCTAGTTCTATTTGTTTCATAAAATAATTTCATCGAAGAGAATTGAACAGGGAAAATTGAAGAAAATAAAAACCTAAACCATGGGGCGTATACGCGATATTATTTGAAATCTCTCAGAGAAAGCGCAGAAAGCTGAAAACTCTTGAAAATGTTGAAAGGAAGAGAAAATAGTGAAATATAATAAAAAAGGGCAAAATAAGCCGGAGAAAAAATTCAAGCAATTAAAAATTAGTCAAACTACTTAAGTATTAATGAAACCTAAGGTTAGGTAAGTCAAAGGTTTCGAAAAAAATGGTTGAAGAGGGAAAAGTAAATAAAACAAAATGAGGGACTAAGGAGTGAACAAAAAATGAACGAAGGAATGAATAAAGAGAAAAATTAACAAAGGCCAAAACAAATGAATAACAAGACAAAAAAATGAAAAAATATAATACAAAGAAAAAAGAACAATAGTGAATAAAAGAGAGAGGAGAAATAAATGAGAGGAAAAGAGGGAAGAAACTCGAATTGAAGATACCAGAAAAAGTTCATGAAACTGACTCCCAATTGCGAGAAACTCAATTAAAGTCGAGAAACAATTGCAAATTACGTTGATTTCCTCGGGATCATCAAGAGTCAACGAGGGGATCACATGAGAATTGTGGAGAAAGGAGGGGGAAGGGAGGAGGACGAAGAGTGAAGGAAGTGAGACGGAGGACGAAGGGTGGAAAATGAAGAGCGAGGAGGAAAACAGATTTCGGGATCAAATAAAAAGAAACATCCCAAGGAGGCCTGAACTCGGCACGTGAGCAATAAAACCCATTTGAATAGATGGATATATAGAGGAGAAAGAGAGAGAGGGAAATAGAGAGGGAGATAGAGAAAGAGGGAGAGAGATGGGGAGACTATAACACACATTGAAATGGAAAGAGAAAGAGAGAACTTTCTCGAAATGTGACCACGACAACAAAGTTCGATGACGCAGCAACAGGATGTAATTAAAGCAAGAGTGGGAAGAAAGGAAAACAGGAGAACGATAAAGCGATGGAGGAAGTCGGGGGAGGGAGAGGAGGGATGAAATATTGTGAGAGAGAGGAGAGGAAGTGAATGAAAGAGCGAGAAACCAAGAGAACGAGGACTCGACTTCGCATTCTTGGGTCGCCATTAAAACGAAATAAAAGCCAAGAAACAACAACCGGCTTCCCGCAAACACCCGTCATAAAAGCTCTCCCTCTCCGCCAGTGTATTAGTGTGTGTATGTGTATGTTTTTGTTTGCTTGACACCCTGCATCTGTGTGTGTGTGTCCTTGTACTCAGTTCACATTGTAGTCACGCCCTCATGCCCGCTCAGTTAATTGCGAATTTAAAACAAAAACAAACTCAAATGAAAATGAAAACATATTCAAAGCAAGCGAAAGTGTGTGCGATGAATGCATGTGTGTTTGTGAACTTATATTTGTGTGAAAATGTGAGTGTGTTTGTGTATTTATGTGATTAATTTTGTGTTCCTTTTTCCTGTTGTATTTGTTTATGTTGATGTTTTTGCATCGTGATTAAAAGCTAAGAGCGATCTTAAGTTCACTGGTTTACTCTACAGTTGCTGCCTTCGCCACCAACACAAGCTCACAGTTCGCAGTCAGCACCAACACAAACACATGCTTCAACGCCTTTTACCAATACATACACATGTGTTTTGTCGCCACACGCCCACCACCGTCCGTCCGTCCGCATGTTCGACCGCCCACACTTAAAGTCCGTGGCTTTTCACAACTTTCCACACGCGCTTTCTCTTTCAGTCACACTTTTCCTATATCTCTCTCCCTCTTTCTCTGTCACACTCATATCTCTCTCCCTCCCCCTCTGTCACACACACTCTCCTCCTTTTGCTCACTCCTTTCCTTTCTCTCAGTGTAATTCGCTAGAATGTTTTAACTTTTTATTCCTCTCCGGCGATGAGAAAAGTTCTGCATTAAATAGTTTATTTTCCTCTACTCCATCTCAGTAGCACTATATGACTTTTTTGTCTCTCTCCCTCACTCATCTTTTCTCCCTCCTTGTTTCCTTTTCTCTTTTGAAATTTATTGCAATCAAATTCTTGTGGGACGGCAACATTTTTACAACAAAAACAACTTCCGCAACATCACGCACAAGTACTAATGAAAAAACTACGAGAACTATATATCATGAAGTACGATCTCGTGTCCAGAACCTGGCGACAGTCGAAGGACGAACGCTATGTCAAGTGTCGAGAATTTTACTGATGATATCTTTATTAATGTGGTGTTAATTTGATGATTAATTTTTCTATAGAGGAAGTTTAAAGACAAGAGAAGAAGATAATGGGAGAAATAATGAAAAATAAATGCATAAATTAATTATTTAAAAAAAAAATTATTTATCTTACCGATTATTTTTTAATTCCCAAGTTTTCCCTTAAAAATTCTGATATCGAACTTATGTATCTGTTATTCATTGAGGATTTAGAACTTTATTTAACTTTCCTAATTCTTTAAAGCAACGTTCGAACCATTTATTCTAATGCATTTCAACTCATCGACTATTAATTTAAAAAACTTTAACATCGACATTAATTTCCTTTCGTTTCTTATCCTTTCTACACATACACAAGTATGTATTTATTGTTTCTTTACTTCCCTTTTTCGCATTCTTTTCGCTCAAACATTTCCAGCTTTATCAGGTTCCTTTGTTTCAGAAATAGTTGTATTTTATTTGCTACGCTTTTGTTTAACTCTTGGTTCATAATGAAATACATTTTCCCCCATTCACTTCTTCTCGTTTGGTTCTTCTCTGTTTCTCATCCTCCTTCTCTTTATCCTTCCTCTCTCTCTTGATAGTCCAGGTTCTCAATTGAATACCCGAATTTCAGCTGAAATTCACCCGAATCAACAACCCATCGACCCTCTTAAACACATTTCTGTGAAATCCTTTTTCACTCACGCCCTTCTTCTCGTAAGATTTAGGAAATCTACCTAACTTTGTTACGAATTCCAACTTTTCGTCCATTTTAAAAATTAATGTACCACACATAGAACTTAACATGCTTCAGTTCATCGTGATCGTCCTTCTTTCCATAACTTTTTAGTACATGTGAACGTCTTATTAATCTTTGATTTCTCTCCCTTTTCCCCTTCACTTGTGCACCGCGTTTGTTTCTTTCGACGAATTTCTCCTTTCTCTCCAAAATCATATTTTCACATTAAATTAATATTCTTCCTTAAAAATAAATTTCTAACTTTATCCTCATAATGTTCATCACGAATAATATTTTTTACTGAAAAATTTTATTTTTCTTGTAAAATCATATTTTTTGTCAGAAATCATATTTTTCATCATAAATCATATTTTTCATCAGAAATCATATTTCTTCTTAGAAATCATATATTTTTTGTTAAATCATTATTATTTTCAGTAAAAAATCATATTTTCAGTAAAAAAAAAAACATATCATATTTTTTGTGAAAAACATATTTTTCCTTAAAAATTTAATTTTTCCAGAAAAATCATATTTTTCCTCAAAAATCATATTTTTCCTTAAAAATCATATTTTTCCTTAAATATTAAATTTTTCATAAAAAATCATATTTTTCCTTAAAAATCTTATTTTTTCTCAAAAATCATATTTTTCCTTAAATATTAAATTTTCCTCAAATATTAAAGTTTTCCTCAAATATTAAATTTTTTCTAAAAATAGTAAAATCCAAAACTTTTGGTTAAAAATCATACTTTTCCTTTAAATCATATTTTTCATAAAAATTATAATTTTAGTCCAAAATCACATATATTTAGTTTTATATTTTGTTAAAAACTTGCTTTTATATAAAAGTAATTTGCAATTCGAATTATTTGTTTTTCTTTTTACACCACTTCCTTTTCTCTTTTTTTTGTCGGTTTAAACTTCCCTTGCATTTTCTTATATAATCCTTGTTTCTTTTTACCGTGTGCAAGTCTCTCGTATTCCACTTGTGTCCTACTTTCCGTCCCTCTTTCTCACTGTCTCGCTCGCCCCATTTACCATCGTGGTGGGAGGAAGAAGACGCAGAACCCGTGAGTAATTTAAGCCAATTGACACCAACCCCCGGTCGACGTTCGCGTCGTCGACACCCGCCCAACGCCTGGCGCTGCCGTTAATCCAGCAATTATTTTCAATTTGTCCACTTAATGGCTGCCCTCCAATTAAGCGCCACCGGCTCTTGGCTCTTGGCACTTGACGACAACAACAACAAGAGTTACAACAATAATAAAAACAAGGAGAGAAATAACAACGACAACAAGGACAACGGGGAAAACAGTAACCAGAAGAACAAGGATAGTAATAACAACAATATCAAGAACAATAAAACATTTACAAATCAACAAGAATATCGAACTCGATCGAACTCACCTCCCTCGCCTTGCAGTGCTGCGTGTCGTAGACTTCGGGTCGTCCCTCGATGTTCTTGAGACGAATCGGTTTGCGCATCAGGATGCTTCGTCCTTCCTCGTCGACATGAATGAAGCTGCCGGCACGCGACCGGAAGTCTTGCGACAGCTTGCGTTGCTGTTGATTCTTCGGTGTCGGCGAAAGTTCACGCGATCTTCCGCTAGTCATCGTTGTCGTCGTCGTCTTTCCGGTTCCGGTATCGATTTCGACGATAACACTTGCCCCACGATTCGATCCGCTGTTGCGCTCACGTCCGGGCGACCCTCTGGAGGGACTCTCACGGGAGCCGCCGGTGGAGCCAACGACGCCCCCAGTGGAGCCCGAGCTGCCACGAGCCGAGATGCTGTGGCGCTTGTGGCGCACGGGTGGCACCGGAGGTGAGTCCGTGTGGTCACCGACAACAACATTGGATGTAGTTGTTGTTGGCGTCTGTCTTATCGTCGCCGGCTCCTTGATTTGGACTCGGGGGGTCTTTTTGTTATTGTCATCTGGGCCTCCGGAGGATTCGAAGCTGGAGCCTTCATTTGGCGGAGTCCCAGAGGAGGTTGTTACCAGTTGTTGTTGTTGCTGGTGGTGTTGTTGTTGTGGTGGTGTCGCAGGTGCCGATGCTGTCGTCGTTGTTGTTGGTGGTGGTGGTGTACTACTACAGCTGCTGCTGACCTTCTTCGTGGTCACTAAGCGCAGATTCTCGAAGATCGACGTGAACGACATCTCGACGTGAATCTGCTTCAAGCGGTGTCCGAAAAGTTCGTCCTTTCCACGAAATTTCGTTTCACTCGGGTTTTTTGCCCAAGGGACGAGGGAGAAGGACGACACACCTTGTCTCTCTGACTCGCTCTCTCCCTTTCTGTCTCTCTCACTCACTCTCTATCTTTTTGTTTGTAGCTCGAGGACTCGAACGAAGGGTTCCGCGTTCGCTTAAAATCCCTGTTGCTTCATCTCAATTGCCAAAGTTCGCCAACTGCAAAAGGGAAACAAGAAAAACCGAAGAGGAAATTTAATAAAAGGTATAAATTTTGGATTTTGTTTAATTTCCGCGACATTTGAGAAGTTCAAACGCTCAAATATCATTTTAAAAACCAGCATATTTATAAGAATATCATCATCAATAAAAATTTAATATTCTGAAATAGCATAATTAAATATTAATTAATAAAATAGAATTGTGTAAAAGAGCATAATTAATCATCATTTAAATATTTCAAAAATTTGAATTTTTTATATTTTTTTTTCTTTTTGTTCTTGACCATAAAAATTTCGTTTATGAATTATTCACACAAATTATCTGTAAGTTATATACAAAGATAATATAAATAAAGAAACATAAAAAACAGTTTATAAATTTAAATAATTAAAAAAACTTACAAAAATAGTATAAGTAAAACTCTTCTTCTAAATTTAAAGTTTGACCTAGTTTTGGTTATATTTATATATATTTTTTTTTTCTGTATATAAAAATAAGACTAAATTATTTTGTAAAAACGTTTATTCACACAAATTCTTTGAATTCTAGAGAGATCAACAGAGAAGCTAAAGACAGACTAAAAACATTATAACAAAGATAAATATTAAAGACCGATCTAATCACTCTTTGAACAGGTTTCAGGAAATTGAGCAAATGTTTATAAATATTAAAACAGCTGTCTGTATACAAGTTGAACAATAAATTTCAAAAAATTGAGTTCAAATTTTTGCAAACCGATCGGCAAATTCTAAATAGAAATTTAATTAATAACTGGTTTTTGGCGAATGAGCTCAATCGGGTGAGTTCAATCAACTCGTCGGTCTAAATCGAGTCAAATGTATCCAGAAAGAGAGAGATTTGTACGTCATCTGAAAGGAAAAATTAAATCCACTCAGTGAAAGATAACTCCATAACCGCAATTGGAATTAGCACAAACCGCAAAGTTGAACTTTTCCTAATCATTTGAACTCGGCCTTTTGTCTGTGTTTGAGAAGCCGAAACCTTTCATAATTTCATTTGCCACTCTTCACCCCTTTCTACCCAAACATCAACTTTCATTCTCTTATGTCCAAAATCACAAAAATCCCTCCCTCACGACGGAGAAGCCTTCAGCACCAGCGCCTAAATGTATGCTTTTAATTATGTTAAGTAGCCTCATCGGAAACAGCTTCCGTCGCCAACGTCGACGTCTACGTTGGCGTCGACGTCGTCGTCGTTGGCGCATCCGGCGTCTCTGGCGAGGAGCGAAGACCAGAAATTAATTACTTCATCATGAAAGGGTTACCGGCGTGAATGGAGAGAGGCGGTGACCACGCTTTCCCGGATCGGAAGTTGGAGACCCTGATTCCTATTCGGTGAGAATTCAATTACAGCTCATTTAAGTGCGGCCGAGGAGGATGACGAGGGGAAGGATGAGGATGGGGATGAGAGCAAGGATGTTGGCAAGACGAGGTCGATGAAGAGAAGTCGAAAACAAGCGAATGAACGAGGAGAAGAGGAATAAATTGCTCTTTGCTCCGCCGTCATGAGCTGAGAACGAAGAAAGAAAGTCATCGTTTCATGATGGGATCGAGGAAATGATACAGTGGACAAAAGTCCGAGAAAACAAATTAAATTTACTTTGGAAATCAATCATACCCAGAATTAAACTGGTTGAATTTCCCAGAATTTCTTCAAACTTAGAATTGTTTAAAATATGAATTTATTTAAAATTTGAATTTCATTAAGATTAAAATTATAATCTTTAAAATTCGAGTTTTTAATATTAGAATTTCTTTAAAATTGAAAATTAAAATTTCTTTAAAATTGAAAATTAAAATTTCTTTAAAATTGAAAATTTAAATTTCTTTAAAATTGAAAATTAGAATTTCTTCCAAATTCGAATTTCTCTAAAATTTTAAATTATTTTTGATCCCACTGTGCCTTCTCTCACCAGCCCACCGAAGATTTTCCGCCAAAGACAATCGAATGAAATTGAAATCCCAATCACGTCGGCAGTGAAACCGCAAAAACATATCGTGAACACGATGCTTTGGGGAGCCTGGAGAACCCGACGAGGGAACCTGAAGGACCTGATGGACCTGAGGGTCCTGAAGAACCACAGCCCAAAACCAAACCAGTCTGACCACCAAAGATCACCAAAGGACCCTTCATCGAAGCCACTGACCAACTGACCGAAACCCCCCACAATCCCCACTGGACATAACAAACTCTTCCACGTCCCCACAACCGCCCCGAGTACCCTTGGGTTTCTTGCGCCCCAAGATCATTACGACCCTTAACATATGGCGAAATAAAAACCTCGGCGACGAAAATAACTTTCAACGTTTTTGATGTTGGCGATGGTTGGACGACGATTTTGTTGTTGTTCCCTTTATGTTGTTGGTAATGAAGTTGTTGTCGATGGTGGTGGTGATGTGTTTGTTGTTGTCGTTGTTGATGATGTGTTTGGTATAAAAAAAAACTTTTCACCACGTTAACATGAGTTCGGGATGTTATCGAATTACTTTGCGCGATTCTTGTTGTTGTGAATTTATGTTCTTGTTACATTTTTGTTGTTGTTGAATTTTTGTTGTTATTGAATTTTTTTTTTCTGTGCATTTTTGTTATTGTTGAATTTTTGTTGCTGTGAATTTTTGTTGTTTTTATTGTGAATTTTTGTTGTTGTTATTGTGTATTTTCATTTTCGTGTGAATTTTTCTTTTTGTTTTTCTTGTTTTCGCCACACATTTCACATTAAATTCAAATTTGCAACCCTTTTTATCCGCCAACATCGCCATCTGGTTTTCAGAATTTCATTCCATTTTGTTGGTCTACTTGTTGTTGTTGTGATTGTTGTTGGTCTACTTGTTGTCATAATTATTGTTGTCACAGCTGCTGCATCTGCTCGTTTCCCCAACATGTGTTTCATTAACTGAATTTTAAAAAATTGTCGACCCAAACTGAGTTCATTTAAACAAATGGTAGGGAGAACACATAAGAATAAAGTATAGTACGAAGTAATATGAAGAAAGTGCAAGTGGGGAAAAATGCAAAAAAATAAAAAAGTATAATGATGTTTTCTTTGAAAGCACAAATTCCGTGGCATATTTTCAGGCGCCCCTCCATATATATGTGTGTGTGTGTGTGAAAAATGACCAACACAAGGCAACGCATCGATTATTCGGATCAATTTTTAACGAGATTCTCTCGCCGTTTCTTGTGTTGTTGGTTTCATTAATTTTCAATTTTCGAAATGGTTTTCACAAAACACGTTTCAGAACCCAGTTGAAGTTTTCTGTGGGAAGGAAATTTCCCAAGAGACTTAGGTTGGATTTGCGAAGATTTTTCAGAGGCTGCTTGGTAAACGTTGCTGTGGCTTTCTCGTAAAAGATGGACCCACTGCAAGAAGGAATTTTAATCTTGGGGTTTTCTTAATTGTCACTTGGAGGCCATTTTGGGTCAGTTTTATGAAATATTTTGGTCACGTTTTGGGAAACATTTTTGAACGGCTTTTGATTAATATTGGTCCATTTTTTCCGAAATATTTTGGTCGCTTTTTGATTAATATTTGGTCGTTTCTTCGTTAACATTTGATAGCTTTTTAGTAAACATGTGGGTTAATTTTGGTAAAAAATTGTATGGCTTTCTGGTCGAGATGTGCTTAGTTTTTGGCCATAATTTCGTTTAATTTATGGTCCACATTAGGTCGCTTTAGTTCAACATTTTGTTGTTTAATTACTTTCAAACATTCCAAACACATTCTCGGAGGATAATTAAATAATACTGTCTTAGGCTTCGGAATTCGTTCTCTCCTTCGAAACACATTTAATTTGTCTTCTGACCCCTGCAGAGATCGTCATCTGGGGTCCTTTAGAACAGCTTTTTGAGGGATGTTGGTCCATGAGAATAATTTAAAGGTTTTAATAAAACAATTCTCGGCCAGACATTTTGATGGTTTCTGTCTTCCCACGAGACTTATTCGAAGAATGACATTTTGTGGAGAAATTTTGATTAAATTTGAATAGTTGGCTTCGAATTTTGGGTTGATAATAATATGAGAAGATTTTTTTGGTGATTTTAAGCCGAATTTAAGAGCTTCTTGTGGTCTTTGAAAATCCTCTTTGACTATTTTAGTTTCGAATTTTTCACACATCGTTTTGAGAAGTTTTCTGATATTATTTTTGTTGATATTTAGTTGTAAATTTTTTTTATGCGATTATTATAGTTATTAATTTTGTTGTTATTGTTATTATTGTTCATGTAATTCATTGTTTGCTATAAAAAGGCATCTCTAGTCCAATCAACGGAACCGGATATGAATCTGTCACTTGCCACACACAACGAAAACAATCAACCACCATACGTAGAACGGAAGATGCCACAAGCAGTAAGAGAATCAACAACAACAACAACTAAAAAACAACAACATCGACCTAAACATAACAAATCAAACAACAAGAAGAACAACTACAGAACCAACAACTTCAATACCAACAACTACAATGATGACAACAATATCAAACAATCCAGCAAATTGTCATTTATTTTGATTTCACTTTTCGAATTCCGCACACAGCAGGATATAAAACAGCGGAAAGATGGCGACAGATCGAAGGAAATCGCTGCAGGGATGTAACCGGAAATCGTTGAACAGTAGCAACAACAACAATGACGACGACATCAACAACAACAACAACAAAAATCACGACATCAACAACGATGACAACTATTTGTATCCCTACAATATCAATAATATCAATAATGGATAAGAATACAACCACAAGGCAATAAATGCAGCAATAAGAACTAGTGCAATAACAAGAACTCGAAGCACAACAATTGCAACAACAACTATTGAAACAACAAGTTATGATTGAGCAAATATTTCACAATGAAATGAAATATCAATATTTTACAATATTTACACAATTCTCCAAGCTTCAGTGCAGACTGTTGATTGTTTTAATTAATGTTTATGTTATTGTTATTATTATTGTTTTTTACTTTAGATGTTGGTATTTTAGTTATTGTTGCTTTGGTTGTTGGTTATTATTGTTCTTTTTATTTGTTATTTAAGCTATCGCTTTCACTCATCATGTCCTCTTATTTATTCATTGAAGAATTTATATATTTGTTTTAGTTTTATCATTGCTGCTGTCATCATTTCTATATACTCGCAAATATTAACACGGAAGACAGAAGAATCAGCAAAATGTCGACAGTTTCCAGTTTGCGTCGTGGAATTATGACCGATATTTTTATTTTTAATAATTTGTTCAAACCCATTTGAAACTCATATATCAGTTATCAAGATAGCGGAACTGTTTATTTAAAAAAAATTATATAGGCTAAATTGTCTATTATTATCTTTTTCCAAAGTAGAATAAAATTATCTATTATTATCTCTCTCCAGAGTTGAGAAATTCTTCTTATCGGTCATAATCCCTTTGAGATCTCTGTCATGTGCTGCGATAGACACGTGAATATCTCTTGACTGTATTTACTTCAACAAGCACGGGTTTATTCTTCATATTCATTATGGGGACAACCAATAAATCTGAGAGATTTATGAATAGTTGATTGGACAAATGGATGCTAATGGTTACTTGAAGTAAAAGAACTTCAGATAGCAAACGTGATCAAATAGGAAATAAATTAACAACAGAAAATGAGGACATGGAAGGAATGTTATTAAAAAAATTGTAATTATAAAAATATCAGAATATTTTTCAAATAATATTTCCCAACGATAACTTTGCGATTAAATTTATAATACTTTATTAAAATTGTGTACTAAATTTAAAAAAATTGTAAATTCAAAACTAAAATAAAAATTAACAAATTAAAATTTTTAAAAGAATTTAAAACAAATTTAAATAAAAAATGCAAATTGTTTAGTACAAAAAAATTTTAAACAATAAATTTTTTTCAATAAAAAATAAAAATTTATAAAATAAAAAAAAATAAATTACAATATTTTAAATAAGATATATATAAATTTATTTTATAATTATATTATAATATTAATTTAGAATGATAAAATTATAATGATGACAAAAGTTTTAGTAGAAAAAAAAAATAGTTTTTTTCTAAAAATTTAATTTTTGAAAATTATAATTTTTTCAAAATAAATATGAGCAAAATTAAACATATCTACGAAGTAAAATTAAAGAAATTGATGTGTTTTGTTTATCTCCATTCCATTTATCTATTTTGTATTTTCTCCAGTTGATTGAATTCCCTTAAATCATTGTATAAACTAATTTTTCTCACCCTCTCCCCAACAAGGATGAGTTTAGACTTCATAATGGGGATTTAATTCTGGGTGCCAGTTATTTTGCCTCCCTTCAAAATCCGCACAAATCTGACCACTTTGTCTGGAGTGAATTCTCCAAGAGAACTATTATTATTTTCACTCCTCCTCCTCTTCTCCTTCTTCTTCTCCTTCTTCTCTCATCATCGAGCTTCGAGAAATCCTTCACATTTCATCTCCGGCCTGACTCCGCAATTTTCGAAACGCCTGCCCCAGAAGTCGTCATCGTGTTTGCTTGAAGTCATTATGAGAAGAAGAACGAGGACGAAGGACGAATAGACTTGAAGGAGGACATGAATTGGGATGTGAAGGGAAGTCTGAAAGAGGAATTTGAAGAAAGATTTTAAGGAGGGATTTTTGAATTTCCATCGTAAGCTCTGCAACAAAAATACAAACTACAACATAAACAACAAACCGAAACAACAGACATCGACGACGATGGAGACGAAGACCATGATGACGATGATGAAGAAGGAGAAGGGAGGACGAAGAAGAAGTGGAGGGCGAAGAAGAAGGAGGACGAATAAAAACAGGAGGAGGAGTTTGAATAACACAAGGAGGCAGACACGAGTTAATCATTTAAATCCTGTAATTCTTTCCGACTCTTGACTCCTGCCTGGAGGCGTCACAAATCCAGATTACGAAGACAAACAGAGAGAGAGGCAGGCAGAAAAAGACAGACAGAGATAGACAGACCGACAAAAAGAGGACGATCAGACGATGGGGTAGGATTTAGTGTTGCCAACCAAACGGAGGAGAATGGGTTGAACGGAGAAGAATGGGCTCAATGGAGATCTCATGAATGGAAAGGAAGAGAGAGAGAGGGGCAACAACCTTGGACGAGAACAGGAATTTCCAACAGTAGGAAGATGAAACCCAAACAAGAATTGAAACAACAACAATAAATAAAACCACAACAAGAACTGAAATAAGAAAATGATACAAAACAACAATTGAATTGGAAAAAGAAAATAGAATTTAAACAACTATGTCGAATGAAACAACAACTAGTATGGCCAATAAAAATAAGAACTACAACAATAATAATGTTCAAAAAAAACCTATTGCCCAAAAACAACAAAAAAAGTCCCACAACAAGAAAAATATCCAACAACTACAACAAGAATAGAAACATCATTGAACGAATTCAAATTCTTTAATTTTTCACATTTTCGAATTCAACAAAAACGAGGACATGGAGAAGAAAGAAGCGAGGATGGAAGAAAAGAAAGATGGGATTTGAGAGTAGGAAGAATGAATGAAGAAAGAAGGAAGGAAGGAAGAATGGAGGAGAAGGAAGCAAGGATTGAAAAGAGAGAGGGACGATGGATGCGATCAAAGGATTCACTGCACACATTCGATTCGGTTGATCCTCTTTTCCCTTCACTCCTCTCCATCCCTTACTCTTCTTTCATACTCCGTTTCTTTTTCGTTGGTCCTCGTCTTCTTCTCTCCAATCTCTCTCTCTCTCTCTCTCCTTCTTATCCTGCTTCTCCCCTCATCATCCCCATAAAAAGGTAAACAACTATTTTTTATGACCAACAAGCAGAGAATCCGAGATTTGCATAGAAAAAGGGTTTTATTTTTTTTCTCTCACTCTTTTTCTTTCTTTTCTCTTCGGTTTTCGTTCGTTTCTTCCTTTGGCCAACATCTGGTTCATGTTTCAGAGCAGAAAGAGTGAGTGCGAGAGTGAGACTATCTGTCCAACCGACTGTCTGTGTGTTCTACTGTCTTTCCCTCTGTATGTCCGTCTATCTTTCTGTATATCCGTCTGTCTTTCTTTCTTTCTTTCTGTCTGTCCGTTTGTCTGTTCATCTGTTCAACCGTCTCTTCGACTGTTTGTGATACCGTCTCGAAGTCTGTTCGGTTCACCATCGATGTGGGTGTTCTTGTGTCTGTCCGTGTGGTCTGTCTGTCTGTCCCTCTTTCTGATCCTGTTTCCTTCCCTCTCTCTGTCTGTCTGTCCGTCCGTCTCTCCTTCTGTCCGTCCTTCCATTCACTCTATGTCGCTTTGTATACGTGTGTTTTGTGGAGAAATAAAAATGTTTGCGCTTTTTATTCTTCGGGGATTGTTTTTCCCACCTCAGAGAAGACGGACCGAAACCAAATACGGGGTGGAAGAGGAATGAAGAGCAAAATGAAGGGAAAAGAGACGAGAAGAAATGAAGGGTAAAACGAGAGATCGGGCGAAAAAAAAAAACTTAATGCGATTTTACACAATTTGTATTTTACGATTTTATTTGAATTTTCCCCGTCGCCGACCCCCGAAGGGATGACGACTAAAATGTTGCAACATCGGGATTTTTGTATTTGTCATTGGACCAAAGGGAAAATAAATACAACAAAACAGGATGACAATAATAACAACAAAAGAGGATAACAACAACAATAACAACATGATTGAGAGCAACAAAAAAAAACCGCTTAAGCAAATCGTTGTATATGTTTTTATTATCCCCTTATGGGAGGTGTAAATATTATCAAGAGGTTGCCGGCTACCGAGTTATTGAATTGCAACTGTTGTCACGATGGTTTTCTCTCACTCTCTCTCTCTCTCGCTCACTCTTTATCTGTCTCATTCCTTATCCTTGTCACTTTTTATTATTCTCACCCTTTATCCTTCATCCTCTTTACCCTACATCCTCTTTACCAATCTCCTTATTCACTCTTTATGAGAACTTTTATCTCTTCTTTTAGAGAGAAATTTCTGAGGAAACGGAAGGTTTCTTATTATGGCGCGGATATCCTTATGTGAATGGAAAATATTTTTCTGAATGCGAAATATTTCTGAGAGTACGATAGTTTTTTTTTTTGTGAGTTTTTGTGAGCAAAAGTTTTTCTGAGAGTGGGATATATTTCCGCGTATGGAAAATGCTTTCGCATGAAATTCGTTCTCAATGTTTTGTTGACCATTTTCGCGGAAATCGAGGTTCCGGAAAGTGGAATTTGGTTTTTTTCTTTGAATTTTGAACTTATCATATTATAACCGTGATTTTTTAATTGCTTTGAATTAGAAAAAGTTCAAAGCAAAGAAATTCCTTTCAAGGATTTAGTTTTATTTTAATTTTTTATAAGCATCTTTAGTTAGTTTAGTTTTCGAGTTAATTTCAAATGATTTCGGAGAATAATCAGAGGATAAAAGAAAGAGAGGTCGAGAGGTCTCAATGATAAATGAAGGAAAATAATTAGATAATAAAATGGAGGATGAGAATTTGAGACAATAAAATGAAGAGAGCGAAACTTAGTCAATAAAATAAAAAAATGGAAGACAATTAAATGAAGGACGTGAATGATAAATTAACCTGATCCTCCAAAAATCGACCCCACCTCCAACAAAACCGAAATTTGTAAGGAATTCGATTGAAGGAATAAAGAATAAAAAATTGATTTTTTCTTCTCTGTTCATGGAGCTAATGAAGTGCTTCATAACCAGACCGACCGACCGACCGACCAATCAAAATACAAAATACCGTCCTCGTCGTATTCGACCAAGAAGTCATTCAACCAGACAGAAGGGTCCGAGGGACGGAGAGACAATGGCCGTGGGACAGACAGACAAAAAGACCGTGAGGAAGAGTCAGAAAAACAAACCGTGAGCGAGGCAGGAAACAGATCGTGGATGAGAGATAGATAAACAATGAAGATAGCAATAGAAAGACGAACCCAGACAGATTGTTAAAGAAACCGATGGACAGACAGATTGTTAATGCCACCGACAAACAGACGTTTTGGAGAGCCGTCAATCAATGGCCACAAGGGATGGCGATTTATTAAATTATAGAGCGCAACAGCTTCTGCTGTTACGGCAATTAAACTCAACCCAAACCTTCTTCAACAAACTTCTTCTTCTTCACCTCCCTCTTTCGACTTCACCTCATCCTATCGAAACTCCCCTGAGACAACGTAACCTCGCCGTCAGCTTCCATTTGAGATTTCTCCCTCCTCCATCCCTTTTGAGACTCCTCCTCCATCCCTTTTAAGGATCCTCCTTCATCCCCTTTGGATACTCCTCCTTCATCCCACTTTGGAGTCTCCACTTCAACCCTTTTGAGAGCCTTCGACTCGTCAATTGCAGAGCTGTCAATGAGATGCCGAAGCTGCTGCTTCTCCTTACAGAGTGAAAAAGACGACAGCAAACTTTCGCTATTAATTATGAATCTTTTGCAAGAAAATAAGGAAGTGTCAGACGTCCTTTTAATTCTGTTGTTGTTGTTGTTTTTTTTATTATTGTTGTTTTTATTTCTGTTGATGTTATTGTTTTTGTTGTTGTTTTTACAACTATTATTATTGTTGTGTCGTTTTAAACGCTAAGTGAAGGAAGCGGAAAAATTGTCAAAAGCTTTGATGAAAGAAAATCTTTTCGGAATCACTAAACGAGTTCTCAGAACTCTACCGTTTAAATATTTCTTTCGTATTTCTTTCTCTCTCGATCTCACTCTCTCCTTCTGAAATCTCATTTCATTTCTTCTTGTTTCTTTCGATTTACCATTTCTTCGCTTATTTTATTTCTTTTCGTTTCACTTTTTCCTATTTAAATGCTTTGGTAGTGAAATGGAAAAAAATTCTTCTGACGATTCTTTGAGCTATTGTTGTTTCTGTTGTTGTTGTCTATTATCTTATATTTTTTTTGTCAAAGTTAAGCGAGACAGAAATGCAAGAGTTCGACGCAATTTGATGCACTTTTTGTTCATTTCGTGAATTTCTTTGCATCACTCTTTTTTTGCTTCGTTTAATGAAATTTTTGTATGATTTTGTTTTAGGATTATGGAACATCATGTTAGATTTCGGTCGGAACTTGGGGCGTATGAGTGTTTTATATTTCATTTCATGATGATATGAATATTAGCAAATGCGTACAAATTTTGTTTATATTCACAAAACTGTACTTTTAATCGAATTGAAAATGACTAAGAGTATTGATTATTATTATTATTTTTATTTCGGAATCTTTATGGAGAAAGAAATATTCTTTTTTGGGTAACTTAAAAAATATTTTTTATCATGTAAACATTATAAATGTTTCTTTAAGGATATTGGAATTATCTTCAAGAAATTTTATTTTGTTAAACTTTTAAATGACTTTATTACACATTTTTTTAATTTTTTCGGTTTCCTAAAAAAAATTATTCTGAAGGTGAAAATAAAATGTTTACATCTCCTTGGAAGTTTTTTGAAAATCTTTTGAGTACATGGAGTAAAAAAATTTAAATCTGGGCATTAATCATACATCATTAAAGCCAAGAAAAATTAATTTCATTTCATTCCTTCCAATTTTATAATGCTAATTTGTGTAAAGAATACAAAAATTAATTTTTTGATTTAATATAATTTTAAAATTCTCAGGTAAGATTATCCAAAATTTTTAAGATTCGATTTTAAAGGCTTGGTCTAAAAAACTTAGATATTTCTTCAAAATATTCCTTTTGTAAAAAAAATTTGGAAAAAATATATTTCTCGAAAATATAATTTCATATTTTCCAAAAAACCCAAAAAATAATTTTAAACACAGAGATGAAAATTTATGGAGCATTGTAAATTATTATATATCATCAATTAAATATTTTTAAATTAAGCTTACATGTTTTCGAAATTTTAAATTTCACTTTGTCAAAATTTAATTGAAACTGCTGACGATCTTTCAAATTCTATTAAACTTCTTTCAAAATCCTATTAAAACTTATATTAAAACTTCGTTTAAGACCCGAGACGAATTTTTTTTAAGAAATTGTAAAGTGTTCTATATTTTTTCAAATAAAATTATCTCGTTTTAATTTGTAATTTAAATTTCATCAACGCACGATTTTGTTAATTTTATAGAAATAGCATTCTCACAAGCAAGTTATGATCATCAATGCACACACACACCCACGCACTGCAAGACAGATTGTCTCAGTATGTGTGAGAAGCAAATGAAACTAACACACACAAGTGAAAGTTCTTGGCTAAGAGTCCTTCGTCCTCTTCTTGTTGCTATCACCGACGAGTTCAAATGGCGCGCATCAACTGAGCGGATGCTGCAATCGCAACATCCTTAAATACCGCCCGGCACAGGTGAGCACAACGGATGCTGGAGTCCTCGTGGCTCGGATTCGTCAGCCATGGACGGCATGTGGTTGAAAAGTTGGCGCTTGCAAATGCCTTCGAGCGCCATACGCGTCTTCCATTCAGCGGAAAAGCTACAAATTCGCAAAGCTTTCGTGAGCTTCGGTAGGCATTGGAAGTTTGTTTTGATTTCGCACGAAGCACGTGTCGGAGATTTTCCAACGAATCATCAGCAAATATTTATGTTTACATTCAACGACGAAGAGAAGTTGGAGGAGACAGATGATGGTGAACCAGGCTAACAGGTGATCCTTCCCACACCAGAAAGCAAAAGAAAAACAACGCATTGATTGGGAGTGTATATGTGTGCAGCATTTATTTATTGAACCTTCTCTTTTTCATTATTTACAGGGTATGTTTTTGTTTGATTTTTTTTTTTTTTCAATATGTGCCTCCGTATTCATGCGGTTGACACCGGTTTTATATTTCTCTTTTGTGATTTCCTTAAACTACGGAATTATCATGTGCGCCCGTGGTCACACACACTCACTCACACAGTGATGCGTCGCCACTTTGCGGCACCGCAGGTCTTAAAATAGTCTTCTAAATTATACCAGCATATTTTAACAATAAGATTAATAATTAGAATAATAATTACATTAACGATAAATAATTTGCATATGGCAAAAATGGTGTTAGTTAAAATCGATTGTGGTTTGTACAAATTATTGATGAAAGGTTGGTTTACGTGACGTTTCTCTGGACTTCTTGGTTCTTCATGATGAGGCAGCAAATGACTTAACACAGGATCGATCGATCGATCGCAGGAACGAGAGTACCACGATGATGTTGACTGCAACTGGAATCACAGGAATTTTGATCGTGAATCTCTGGCGGTGAAAACGTACAGCTTCTTTCACTCCTTTCACTCTGGGTGACCTCTTGGTCAATTGAGGAAATGTCATCGATTTCTGGTCGATGATAACATGCGCTCTTTTGTCTATGAGTCGCTTAAATGTTGGCCAGCATGTGGCGAATTGATGAATCTGTGCGTGCACAACAGTTTCTTGCAGCAAATTATCGACATTTTTTTCTCATATAGAAAAGACAAAAACATTAAAATGTAAAAAGTTTGACAACAATTTCAACTATAGATAATCATTAACATACAAATTAAAATATATATAAAATAATTAGTAACAACTATCGATAGTTTAGTGTGAAGCGAAGTTTGTTGTTGTATTCACTGCAGCCGGCCAGAATTTGTTCAGAGAGAAGATGTTTGGGGGTTACGAAATGGAATAATGAGAGGTGGTAAGGGACATTGTCTTTTGAACATTTACTCGAGATGCATGGGAAAATATAGTTCATAAGGGGAAACACAATTCAAAGGACATCTGTATAGTTCATGTTTTTCCACTTCTTCACAGTTCACTAAGGGTTCTTACAAATTATTCTTTTTAGTATTTTGTTTTAAATGATTTCTTTTCGAAGTCGAAGGGAAACACTTATTGCAGGCGTTTTATCAGATGATCTAGATGATAGATGACCTCCAACACATAGCAGCCCAAATTGAAAACTAGTAGATGCTCAAAGTTCTTCTAGATCTTCGACGTTGTCCATCCATGACACTAGTCGTCGGAACCACAGCGTTCTTGTTCTGCCAATTCTCCAACCGAAGATTCATTGCCCATATCAAAACCTATGTAGATGTTCAAAGTTCTTCTAGATCTTCGACGTTGTCGATCCATGACACTAGTCGTCGGAACCACAGCGATCTTAATCTGTCGATTCTCCAACCGAAAATTCATTGCGATGAAGTGTGTATCGGACAATCTCGGATGCGAATCGTTTTGTAATCGACCTTTGAACGATATAGTTCTTGATTTGGCGATTCACAGAATCATCGAGACTTCAAGTGTCTCCGAGATAAGAACATGTCATGGGTATCCATTTAACCCTAATTGACTGTTTGTTTCTAAAGATGTCTGCTTTTATTCCATTGTTTAACTAGAAAGTGTTGTAAATATATGTCAAATTTCCACACATTTTCAGTTTCAAATCCCATGTGCAACAAGTTGAAGCTATTCACAAAGAATACCGCAGTAATAAGAAGTGTCCAGTTGTTCATTGTTGAATAAAGTTAGAAAAAGTGGCAAATAGAGCTACCCCGTTAATATTTTTTTTTATATAAACAATTGAGTATGGGTATGTTAAACGCGAAGCTAATTATAAAAACATATTTTTGAAACAAACGATAAAAACTGTTCGTGGAGGCACGGTTAATATTTAAAGGATTTTTGCAAATATAAATAATTTGCAATTTAACTAATTCGCGAACACTATTTCATATTATTATAATATAATAAATTTAACGCGTTAAATGTTCAATATAAAAAAAAATTGTCCATAAATGTTAAATATTTTGTAAACTACATATTTACAAACATGTCGCACATCATTTATCACGGATTCGACAGACACTTTTCAAAAATATATTAAAGTTCATTAGAATTATTTCACCATTGGGGAACTTAATTAGGGGAAGGGGCAAAATTACAAATTTTCATTCTGTAGTTTTCTCAGATTATTTAGATATTTATGATAGTTCATCACGGCGACCAAATGAGGTGTGTTAGAACTTTCGGTAACTATTTTTTTTTGTTTTCTGGTTCAATTGTATTGGTTTTTAAGAGAGGAGCGTTTGGTGGTTATTTTGTTGATCTGGTTGCGACGTAAGGCCTCTTTTTAATATGCTTCATTCCATAGAATCCATTATTCATGACTTCAGGAACTTTCTTTAAAATATGGTTGCATCTTACAGAGGCCTAAACTCGTCGTTTTTTATTGATATATTCAGATTCCAATCTTGGAATTTCTCTAAGTTGTTGATTTATATTGCTATCGATGCAGCATTTTTGCAATCAATTTGTTCACTTTTTGGTCCGGTAAAGGGCAGATTAAATCCAGACAGCCATTCCTTGCATTTCTCAAGATTCTCGAAAGCCAACAAATTTGAGACATACTCGACAGCAATATTCGGACGATAACTAAATTGATTATATAGAGTGTAAATATTTAGAATATGTTCATATAAAATTATATATAGAAAGAATATCAAAATTATTGTCATTAAATGTCAGTTCATAATTAGTCATAATAATAGTTGTCCTGTCCACAATATCCCATGGAACATTATCCAGTCCAGAGTAAATTGTATTCTAATCCTAACATTTCCCACATTAATACTTTAAAGTCCTATTTGTTAATTCGTCTTCGTTCAAATATAGAAATCATAAAGCAAAAAGAGAAAGGAAAACAACTGAATTAACTTAAAACTAAATACGTACGCTTTCATTATTGTTCGCAGAGCATTCTTACGCTCTCTCTCGATAAACCAATCAATTAAATGTCCCGCCATGAGCGGCGCAGTTTTATACAATTGAAACAGTTTGCAATAGTTACCCAAAGCCCATGCCGAACGGAATTCTAAAGCATGAGCAATAGTTGCATTTTCACGTTGAGCTTGTGTTAGCGATCGCAAGACAGTTGTTGTGTCTAAATGAATGAAAAATAATTAACAATGATATTTAATGTCAAAAACTAACTGTATAATTTAACTTACCCAAGGTATTCTTAGTGAAAATGTAGTACAATATACGATAGGCTGTGAATTCCAACGTATTGGCGCTACTGCCAACCTCTGTGTAAAGCATTTTCAACTGCGTTTGACACTGATTGAATTCCTCATGATCTCCCTTTTCCATGGCAATACGTGCGTGCGTCTCATAGACTTCTACGGTGAAATTATCTCGAATACCTTGGACCTATAAAAGAAATTCAAGTTATTGCAAGATCTTCAGACTTAAAAGTTAATTATCACACAAACCGTTAAATCCTGTCTGATGGACTTGAGCTGATCACAAGCATAATAATAATCCTGATTGTCGCGCCACTTTTGTTTCACATTCTGAAGGGAATGTGCCAACACCTCGATTGGTCGCACTTCTGATGGCAACGGCGCTTTAGTCAGACGCAAGAAAGACTTTTCTAAATCCCTACAGGTGCCTACAATATGTAAATCTAATAAATCTAATCCCGAGTCGCCCGTTGATCCCATTCCATCATCGACGAACATTCGCGAGCCGTTGATCTTCTTATGTTTTCTTTGTGACGACGCACTTGTTAGGGAAACGGCAACGACTGATTTTTTGGAACCGCCTTGACTAAAGCGAGCTGCACGCTGCTGCAAACGCGTCGAGTCATCATCGACTGCACCTCCGATTGAGGATGAGTAGAACGGTGCCTTTGACTTGCCATTAATTGATGAGTTCAAAGTACTCGATGTTGAATTTTTGATATTCTTGCCCTTCTTATTATTTAATTTATTTTGTTTTTTACTAGAATTAAACGAGATGAAGTTTTCGGAAGACCGATGATCGGGCGATTCCGAACTGGTGCTTCGACGAATCTTTCGTCTCGGACTGCCGGAGGAACTACGCGATCGGGAGCTGCGCTTGTTATGTTTAGATGACGAAGATGGTGACCTAAAATCAATTTAAAAATTAGTAAATGTGATAATTTAATAAGGGTTTGTTGAGCTAACCTAGATCTGGATCTGGAATTACGATGGGACTTTTGCACACCTCCAAACGATCCCCGCTGACCCAAACGAGCATTTAAACTACGCGAAATACCGGCTTTATTCTTTAAATTTTGGAGCTGTGCACCTAGAGAATGTCGCGGATGCTGCGGTGAAAGTAGTGTCGACTGTTGCTGACCACTTTGGGGTTTCATCTGCGCGTTGTTGTTGTTCGGTTGTGGATGCAATTGCATTTGAATACTATTCCGTTCGCTGAACACACTGGGAATTGGCTCATTGTCCCAATCTCTTGTCCAGAGCTCATTGCGATTTGCAGCAGCAATGATCTTACCCTTAAGACAAATGTCAATCTGGTCCTTGTCCAAGTCCGTGTTACACTTGGCATAGCAACGAGCTACATAATTGTTCAAGGACTCGGGCCAGGCATCGTTGGGATTGTGGAAAGGATTGGGCTTCTTGAAACCATTTGATTGTTGCTGCACCTCAGCAGATGGCAGCTGTGGCTGCAAAACTGGTTGCGGAGACGAAACGTTCATTGGAATAGGTGGCGGAGGCTTCGACAAGTCTGGAGTGACTGGAATGCTTCCCAGTGGTGGTGGAACAGATGTATCAACGTAACTATCATCATCTTGAGACGACTCAAAGTGCGCATCGAATGCTGCCTGCTGTTGGGCGAATTGTTGTTGTTGCTGCGGGTTCAGGTTATTCTTACGCTTGCGCTTCTTCTTCTTGTTGTTGTTATTCATGTTATTGGCATGATTCATGTTGTTAAGACTATTGGTTATGGGCGAGGCATTGGCGAATGGGTTGCTATTGAGATGTGTTGATTGTTGTTGGAGGGGATTTGGAGCGTTCGCCAGACGCTTCTGATTCAGATTGAGATTAAAACGAATACCCCCGAAATTCTTCTGCTGTTGCTGCTGTTGTTGTTGGTGCTGCTGTTGCTGCTGCGGACCTAGAAGTGGTGGAGGTGGTGGCGGACCCGAAGGCAACGGAGGCTGGTTCTTGTTTGCCTGTGGAATCACTGCGTTGCTGAACCCAGGCGGAGCATTCGAACTGCAAACAGATGACGTCACACTAGAGTTCGCCTGCTGTTGCTGCTGTTGTTGCTGCTGTTGCATTCCGAAGCGCATGTAGTATTGATAGTACTGCGAGTACTGCTGCTGATAGGCTGCATTATTGTACAGGGCAGCGTTCCAAGCGCCCGGGTACCCCCACTGCTGGGGGGTAGCTCCGGCGGCGTTGGCTCCTGTCTGCTGTTGTTGTTGCATTTCTTGTAGTTGCGGAATAAGGGGCGCTGTCAAGGCCTCAGACATACTAGGGGCGTGGAACCGAGGAGCACCACGTTGCTTGCTGCTCTCTCTCTCTCACTCGTACAACTGCAAATCTTCCCTTGCCACGACTTAAGGGAAGAATACTTTGAAAAACTTACCTTTCAAAAATTATCTAACTGAAAATAGAAAATTCAATCGATTAGAAACTTTCTTGTAAAATTTCTAAACGTGGACGCCATTTTGTTTCTGTATAGACATTCCTCTTTTCACTCACCATAAATAGACACAATTTTCAATTCGATTTCTTTGCACTTTTAATTAACACGTTTGCACATAAATTATTCAATAATTAATATTCAGTTTATTCTTATAGATTTATTTAAATTTTCCACAAGGGAATTGTGAAATTACAGCAGAAATTCTAAATTAAAAAAACTTCAACTTTTCCGTATGATGAGCAATGGCGAAGTAGTGACAAAAAAAATGTTTGCCACTGAACTGTGAGTCGATGCTTGAGATGTGTTCAGTATTTGCGATCAGGTAGAAGAGAAGTAACATCGACCTGCAACGGGCGGGAAAATTATTGAGAGGTATGTTACTAATTCAATAAGCATTTACCTAATTACTCTATTCAGGTAACCAGGTGGTTTTTACGACTTCGCAGAAATCATCAGAAACTCGTCCATAAAAATTTGAGGGCTGTTCAGTGCCGTAAAATATTCTCATTGGTGAAATGCATCCCTGATGTCTCATACCACCGAACAGCTGATATTATTTTTGTAAACAATTGTTAATTTTTATTGTGAAATAGAAAATATTTTATAACATAAAAAATGCAAAAATCCACGAAAGTATTGCTGAAAATCAACCCCAAATTCACTCCTCAATGGAGGATGGTTGCTAACCTGGTTGTCGACAATGCAAAACCAGGTGAAACTGCGAGTTCCATGGTTACAACCGGCGTCCGAAAATCCGCTCTCAAAATGGGTGGCTGGCAAATTCACTCGTACGGCCAGCTGGATGAGCTCCAGTACTCTGAGAAACTGAAGATGCCCCAAATTCGCAGCGCCAACGAGTGCTTGGTTCGTGTCCAAGCGACCGCCGTGAATCCCATCGATGTGGCAATGTTGAGTAAGTGGGAACCGGCAGCAATAGAAACCTCAGCTAATTCTTCTTGTAGAAGGATACGGGTCCAAGGTCCTGAACACGATGCGCTGCCAACCGACTGATTCGATTGAGTTCCCCATAACACTTGGTCGGGAGTTTTGCGGCCGTCTGGTGCAGCGTGGAATGGGCGCCTGCTCCAAGTTGTCGCTGGGCGATCGCGTCTGGGGCGTCGTTCCCGTGCACGCCACTGGAGCCCATGCGGAATATGTCACAGTTCCCGATTACTGCGTGAGTGATGCAATTTCTCACTTTCAGATTGAGATTTAAAACATTTTCCTTCAGCTCTCCCCTGCACCCGCTGACCTGACGAACGAAGAAGCTGCCGCCGTTTTGTATGCTGGCCTCACAGCCTGGTCCGGCATCTATATCACTGGCAATCTGGGTGGGATCTGCGGCGCTGCCTCCTCCTCGGGTGGAGGAAATGGAAAACGCGTCCTCGTTCTGGGCGGATCCGGTGCCGTTGGCTCGCTGGCCATTCAGATGCTAAAGTCCCAAGGGGTCCAGGTGCTGGCCACCTGCAGCGAAGACGCCGTCGCCATGGTGCAGAACCTTGGCGCTGACATTGTCGTCGACTACAAGAATCCCGCCGAGATGCAAACGCTCAACAGTTACGCCCCCTTCGACATTGTCCTGGATTGCGCCGGCCAAGGAGCTCAGCATGCTCAAGAACTGAATGTCTCCTTCCGACAATACATAACTTTCTCCTCGCCTATGCTACGCAACATTGACGATTCGGGCCTGGGTCTGGGGCTCCTCAAGAATGCGGCTGATTTGCTGGAGACCAATGCCAGAGCAATCAGTGGTCAAGGTGGATGCGTCAAGTGGGGATTCTTCGCCCCGGCTCCACAGGGCATCGAGTTCTTGAAAAGTCTCGTAGATCGAAAGAAGGTATAGCTAATTTATAATTTTTAATATGCAATAGTTTCCTAATACTCTCTATCTTCAGTTGCTTCCAGCTATTGACAGCACCTTCGCATTCAAGGACATGCCGGAGGCTTTCAAGCGAGTGCAAGAAGGACACTTGCGGGGCAAAGTGGTCGTGAACCTGTATTAGTTTAATACAAACAAATTTATATTAAAGCTTTAACCTTGAATGTATATTGATAGCTTAGTGATCGATCGAACGAATGATAGATAAGAAAATATTTGTTATATTTTTTTCAATTTAAATAATTGTAATTAAAGGTGGCGTGAACCGCAAGTGGTTTTTATTAATCAGCAATTCGAACTTAAGGAAACACTATAATTGAGTACAGTAAACGATGCATTTGCGCATTTCCTTCGAGTTGAACAGCCTTCTGTGGACGTCAGCAATGATTCCAGAAGGAATATTGGTCTAGTTCTATTGATGGAGTGACGCCTTTTGAGTTCACCTTTAAATCACCGTCAGCCGAGTTATAAAATCGTTCCCAGTGATAACGCAAGAACAAATCTTATCAATCTGCTGTCTAATCATTTTTTTTACAATTCATCAGTCTGAAGTCTTTGTAATGTAATCTTACACATTATTTGGAAATTAAACAAACATATGCCGGTTGATGGCTGATGGCCTGATGTGATCCCACGATCGAACGTTCTTCCTGAATCGTCCAAATTACGACAAATCACTTGGCACCTCGCAACACCGACAGATTTTTTCCATTTCGAGTGATCCGATAAAGGCGAAATTGTCGCGTGATCAGTTCAGATTCGTTATCAGTTAATTTAATTTCATTACGGGATTCCGCTGTCTGCACCTTTTGATCTTCGCAATGTCTCTCGATGCTCGATAGTTCAGTCTGCGTGTCAGCCGAAACAGGTTCGTGGTCCATAAGGCCAGTCGGTGGTCGCTGATAAGCTCTCGCTATCAACACTCGCCGCCCAAATGATCGCCCACGAAAGCTTGCGTGTGATTATGTTGCTGTGTCTGGAAAGAGAGAGAACGAGAGAGAGGAAGCATCGGACGATGTGAATCAAAACAAAAATCAGCTGATGATTCGACTTCCATTGTTGGTGTTAATTTTCGGTGACTCGTGCCATGCTCGATTCCACAACATGTAAACTTAATATCAACGATTTCTTCCGTTCCTCGGGTGGCATGATTTTTAAATCCCACGACAATGTTGTTTTATTTTGGAACTTCTTTATCATGCCGCGAACTTGAGTTCTTATCAAGACAAATTGGATTACTTTCGGATATTCAAGAAGTCAATATTTCATCGCTATCAAAAGAGCGGAAGTTCATATTTAAATCATGATTAGAAGTTATCAGGATTAGTTTAGGATTCACCTTCTTCCTTTTCGTTATCCCTACCCTTGAGTCGGAGGATTATAAAAATCTCCAGAATCCTTTTCCCCGAAATCCACTCTACTTTGTGTTGGAGAAACAAATAAAAAACAGAAAAATCAAAATCTTTGAAAATTATTAATCAAAAAATTTTCATTGAATTTTCTCCAAAATTAGAACCAACTAAAATTGTGTTAAAATTCACGTCCTCTTTCAAGAACCCCTTTCTCTAAAATAGGTTTATTTTCCACCAAAATAAAATTACCAATGGAAGACCCAAATTCAACATTGTTGCCATATATTTTGGAAACCTTATCTCGCAAGCCGGAATTGTGTAAGTATTCATTCATGGTGGATGATGATGATGATGATCATCAACAGATGGAACTCTTCGGCTTTCAACAGATAATGATGATGATTTATGTTTTTTTTTGTTTTTGTTTTTCCAGGTGACACCTTTGAAAATCTCTGCTGGGAGATCCAGGAGCAACTGCATAGCGAGAAAAACACCAGATACGGCAACGTTCGCAACTCCATCCAGCGCGCCCTCAGCGTCGGCCAAAGTCTGGGCATCATCACCCTGACGAACGAAACGATCCGGGTGCCCTTCAATTTCCGCCAACAGAAGAACGCTCGAGCCCCAAATCCATCGACGGCCAAACAGCCGTCGGGCCAAGGATCGACGGGAACCAACGAGGGCAACAACTCCCAAGGTCAGTCGCAGGACAAGAACGCCTCTGGCCAGCGATCCCAGCAGAATCCGAAGGTGAGTCGAGTTCTCCCTCTTTTTCTCTCTCTAATTCTCACTACCAAATTCTTCTTGCAGGCCACCAAGAAGCCGGAAGAAGAACCCGATCAGGACGACCAAGACGAGGAATACGAGTACTCGTTGTTGCTTCCCTCGTCGAATCGTCGTACGACGAAGACGACGGAAAAGCCGCGCGCTCGCAGTCGCAACACAGCGCGTCGCAGCAGCGCCGGACGCCAGCGTTCGCGCTCCCGAAGCGTCGCCGCTCGTCGACGAATGCGCGGCCGATCGGGGGCGATGGGACGACGTTATGGACGAACCAGGCGATGAGCGGGGGAGCGGGGGAGCGGGGAAAGGAATTGATTTGTTCGATTGATTGTCTCGTGTCCTGTGTCCATCGGTGTTTGATTGTGTGAATAAAATTGAAAAAATACACATGTAGTATTTACATACAATTGTGTTGAAGCAGAGAATTTCTTCCGTCTCCTTTCCTGGTCATCATTATTCATTATCAATGCCAGACCTATATTTTTTTGTCGCAAACGAAAATCTATTGCTGTTGTCAAGTTGCGATTTCTTCAATTTCGTATTTAATTATTTTTTTTTTTTTCAGTAAATAAAACAATTTTATTTTCGTCTATTTGGCCGATAAGAGGAGGGCAGCCAGCAGCAACAGGCGTGTACTTTTGGCGTGCGACCAGAATAATCTTCCGCCGGTCTTCGGTCGAACACGCGCTGTGCGAAGCGCCTGCTGCATCTGACCTTGAAAATATTCCAACAACCCAAGTGATAACGATTGCATCATGCGAATGTCGGCCGGCTCCTTCGTGACACCGACACCGAAGCACCCTGTTTCTTCCTCTTTCTCCACTCTCCACGACGACGATATCAAAACCAAAGCAATGTCATCTCTCTCTTTTTACCACTCGCTGACCCGACTCCGTCGTCTCCTTTCACCGCATGCGTGGGTGCGAGCGAGCGAGCGAAGCTTTCGCACGACCTCTGCCGAATACCGGCCGGCGTTAACATACTCCACTTTCCCCATCCCTCTCACAATTTTTTGTTATTATCAGAAATCGTCTCTCACTCCCTCTCTCTCAACGGACCGACGTTCAAGTGAACTCTCTCTCTCTCTTCGTCGACGTTTTGCTCTCTTTTCTGCCCCAACGCAGAAAAGCGTCGTTTTTCCATAGTTTCTCGCTCTTTGGCTTTTGGTTGGCTGTAGTTGATGAGGTGATTCGTTCACTGTCTCAGTGTGTGTGTAAATTTCCGTATGCGTACGTGTGTCTGGTGTGGTTGTGTGTGTGTTGGCAGAATGACACTGCCGAAGGGCGAGAGATTTGCGAAATTGAAATGTAAACAAAGAAGAAAAAATGTCATAGGGTGAACAATAGATTTGTGTACCCTGCAACCCATGGGTAAGAGTGTATTTTTAGGATAGTAAAAGGTAGTATAGTCCTAAATTATCATAGAATATACCAAATGTATTATAATCTCACATCCTAATATAATTAAAAAGCAATGACCGCTGGACTATAATATCGATTTTTATGAGGAAATTTATCCCTACGTTAAAATTATCTCCAGTGGACACGCCCACTTCTTTTACATCCAATAACCTCTATAGTCCTTAAGGAATACTGTAGTAGAAGTCGAAACTAATCTTACAGGAAACGTAGCTATCCAAGGTTAACAAGCATGCAAATGCCGGTTTGATTGCAGCATATGACGTTGGAAATCTCGACCTAATCGATCTATTTAATAGCTCACAGGAATGAATAAAAAATTACACAAAGTACTTAAGAATGGTTCGATCATTGATATATACCATAGAGGCACGATAATTGGTAATATGGTAAATATCAATGGAAATCCTAATTTATAATTTAAAACTAAAACATTCTCAAACAAACCTCCTGCAATAAAAATTCATTTAATTTCTTTTAGATCCTTAGTTCAGATTCTTTTAAAAATCATTGGACCACATACGGTATGTTTGCCAAATGTCGTATTCTGAATACTTCTTGGGGCGCTGAAGGGTCTCTTAAGGGTTAAATGGTAAAATGTTCCCAAAAAAAACAAAGTATCATTCAGTCTTTATTTTTATATGTTTAATGCATTTTTAGACATGACTTTGATATAATTAGAAGCATGCTATGGAATTAACGAAGTTGATTATTTTTATGAGGGATGTGTATTGTTTTGCTTCATATATTTTATTCTAATTTTTTTAAATTTGATTTATTTTTGGTTTTGTACTTATTAACAAGGTGCATTTTACTTAATATTTGGTTTGGTAGTTTTTAACAAGGTGCATTTAATTTAATTAATTTTTGTTGGTACTTTTTAAGAATACGTATTTTAATTAATTTTTGTCTTTGTACTTTTTAAGAATACGTATTTTAATTAATTCTTGTTTTGGTACTTTTTAAGAATACGTATTTTAATTAATTTTTGTCTTTGTACTTTTTAAGAACGCGAAATTTCGATTGTGAAACAATTTTATTTTAATATATTAATTGAAACTACATACGAACAAATTGTGAATGAAAAAACCATAAGTACATAGTTTTAATTGGGTTATTAAGTCACTAGTAATAATACACATTGACTAATCTGAACGTGAAATCGTACACGTGAGAATCGTACGATATATCTATCGTTGCCAAGAGAATAATTTCGAAATTAAATCACAAGACATTACGCCAGACAGTAAAAAGTAAAATCCATAGTAAAATCATTCCATGTAAATTAGAACAAAAAATAATAATTAAATCACACATGTTCAGACGATTAATTTTAATTTAAAATAATACATGTGCTTTCCGTTAAAAAGAAATTCAGTCTTGATTATTTTAACTGCATTGATACAGCTTAATTGATATTTTTAAAAATAATATAATTCTGTTTTCAAAAATTAGAATTATTTGTGTGCTTTGTTATCATTATTTCCATTAAAACACTTTTTTAACTGCATCTTAATTTTAATTAATTCTTTCGAAAATAATAAAATTAAAAGCATTATGTTTCCAAAAAGTTTTAATATTGAATTTAAAAATAAAAAAATTTGGTGAGAAAACTGAACGATTTAATTTTCGGCCATCCTGTACCTTAGTGTCCTTGGGGGAAAACTCCGGTATCCTCGAAACCTTGGAGAAACCCCCTAAAATATTCAAAAACACACACACACAGCCACCTGTATGTGAAACGTCTGCCAGAGCTTCAAGAGAGAGAATATTCATTTATTCAGCAGACAACAGATAATGTTAACTACATATTTACATACATATGTATTAACATACATACATACATATGTCTGTACAGAAGAGAAGCAACAACAGCAAAAAATGTTTGAAATCTGGCAAAAAAAGATGTGGCAAAAATTCAATGGCAAAGGGAAGTCGTGCCATCGAATAAATGTATGTTGCATCAGAATCAAATAGAATAAAAGAAGAAATTGAAGGAAGCCAAACAGCAAAGGCGTAGGGGGAGTGCTTTTTGGGTGTATTGGTAAGCGATTCCATGTCGTTCCGAGCGCGCTCTCTTTCTCTCTCTCTATCTCACTTTCGTGATCTCTCTCTGTTATTCGCGCTGTCGGGTTTTTTTTTCCTGCTGCTGTGTTTTGCGGTCGTCTGTAGATTTTTTTGTCGCAGCGGTTTTCGTTCTCGCAGCTGGTGCAGAAGTAGTTGTTGTTGTGATTGTTGTTGTTACAGTAGTAGTTGTTGTTGCAGTAGTAGTAGTAGTGTTGTTGTAGTGTATTGTTCGATACCGCTGTAGTAGTATTGGTAACCGCTGTTGGATTTCGTGTCGGCTCCACTCCAAGCGCCGAGGGTTAAATGCGACCAAGCTTTTGCAGATCCGAATCAGTCTTCATTGACAGTTCAAAACGACTAGACGTTTTAACTTGGACCCGTAGTCGCCATTGAACCCTCAGCCGTGAAGAAGCTACCTATCTGCATACACTATACCATATTGTATATGTATAGTATCATAAAATCATCATAAAGTCAAAGAATATGAATCAATCGTAAAAAAAAGAAATTAATCCTAAATCAAATCCACAATCAAAAATCGACAATTTTTAAAAATCGTTTCAACTCAATCGAATACAGTAGAGAGAAAAAGTGAGTGAATTTTTTTTCTTGAAGAAAAGTGCATAAAAATCCCATCTCCTCTACATAACGAGAGAAAATCCAATTGAACTTATTGAGAACTTTTGCGAATCCAAGTCCTAGACAGAAGAGAAGAAAGGACACGTGTCTCTTGCGAAACCACACCCCACAATCATCGCCCACTTCTGCTAAAAAACATCACCGGTTCCTAACAACCAATCAATCAGTCAATCAGCCAACTAACAACCAGTCGTCATCACATTCGATTACTACCACTACTAACCAAGGATAAAAAAATAGTCCTGCCCTCGTTGACTAACAAAAAGTCCTGCCCTCGCCTGACTAACAAAAAGTCCTGCTCTCGCCTGACTAACTTGAAAATATATTCCATTATTCCAATTTAAAGGATATAGAAACTTAAAGAAAACTTCATCAGCAGCAGCAGTTCCTTCGTTGTCGCAGGGTTAAGGCGACAGAAGAAGTACAAGAAAGAGAGAAAGAAAGAAAAAGAGAGGAGAACGCGCGCAAGGAAAAAGGACCTTCCGGCAGAGTCGCCTGATATTAGGTATGTACCCAATGCGAAAAAGTGTCGGGCGAATTGTGTTCGGTTTAGGGCGAAGGGAGGCAACGAAGGAGGAGGTGGCAAAGAAGGAGAAGCAATGACGAAGAGAAACCCAGAAGGGGGTTGGGGGGTGGTGTGCGAAAAACTACGCCTCGTTTTTAAAAATAGCCGCTAATTTCTGCAACCGTTATGAGATGTGCTCAGCAATTTGTCTCTGCTATCCATCCATCCAACTATCGTGCTCTTCTCCTCTCTCTCTCTCTCTTCCCCTATCGTGAATACAGTTATGACAGTGTCGTCTGCTTCTCCTCTTCTTCTTCTTCTTCATGTTGTATTTGTTGAAATTAATTGTATAAAATGCATTCGTTTACACTGAGAGAAATCGCACACCATATTTAAAACCCATGTTAGGTCATTTGGATTTCCAATCGAAAGTAATCCTTCGATCAATATTTTCTCTTCTCCACACGATTGATCAATATTACGATTTTCAATTAACTCTTCTTCGCCTTCGATGTCCAATTAATTTCCTAATATGGCTTCCTCCATGGATAACGATTGCCATCGTGGTTGAGGTTTTTTTTGTTTTCAATTATTTTCTATGCTTTTTTTCTTCTTGTTTTTCATTTTCGTCATTCGCCTTTTGTTTTTCCAATCAATTAGATGATGAGTGGCAAAAACTAATTTCCTACTCTTCAAATGACCCCCTCCCTCCACCTTTCGCCTCCCTCCTCCTCCCTTCCACAAATTCATTCAGCCTATCGTGTGTTTTTATTTTTTTCCATTTTGTTTTTTTATTTTATTTTCCTCTTTTTTTGTAGTGTTTTGCAATTGTGCAAAATACTTTAATGTACAGCAAGTTACGATGAAACAAAGTTACGATATATTTTTCTTCTTCTATGTTTTCTACATTTTAACGGATCTTCCATAGCAGTGTATGTGTGTGTGTGTGTGTGTTATTGTTGTTGTTGCAATTGGTGAGGAGGGAAACGAGTGAGAGAACAACCTTATTATTGTTGTTGCTTGTGGCTGTTGGTGGCGTGATTTTTCCCTTTGACTCATGCGAGACCATGTCTTTCTTCTCTTCACACCCACCATCCGCCTTACCTCTTCACCATCCTCACCTTTTTACCTTCCCACCTGTCTTCTTCCATTTACGTTACAACTAGTGTGTGTTTCTCTTTAATTTCATTGCCGGCGGTCGATAACGAAGTTATCAGGAAAATGTCTTAAACCTCAATGGGGGAATGACGATTCTTTCATTTTATTATTTTTATTTTTTTGGGGTTTCGAAAGTAAAATTTCCTACTCACAATTAAAATCATCCCCTTTTTTAGATCCATCCATTTATATTAATTGCTTCGTTTAGTTAAATCTTCGATTAGTCAAAACTTCATTTAACTAAATCTTGATTAAGCAAAATGATGCGAAAAATATTGGTTTTTGTTCAAACAACGACAATGACAACAACAACAACTTTCGAAAAACTTAGTGAATTATATAAACCATTATATTACACAAAGTCAAAAGTCAACGAACTTTTAAATAGTTAACGAAAGTTGTTGCAAGAAAACGAACTCAACAACAAAATGAATAAATCAATTAACAAAGGAGAAAAGCACAAAACCCAGCGATGAAGGAAATTAAGAGATAAATAAAGAAATAAATTAAGAAAGATGATGAAATGAAAGAAATTAAGAAATTTTTATTAAAGAAATAAAAATATATAAAGCAAGAAAAAATATGAAATAAAAAAATATATAAAATAAAGAAAACACGAAATAAAAAAGGAATATATAAAAGAGAGAAAGAATAATCGAGTGGGAAAAAACCAAATGCGACAAAAAACTCAAAGAAGAAACTCGCAATAATTATGTTAAAAGATTTAAAAATATTTTGCAAATTATTTTTAATTAATAGTTATTTTTCATGTATTCTATGGGAGAGAAATGAGATCAAGAGAGAGAAGAATGGATTCTGTTGCTAAGGAACAGAGATCGAGGTGCGATCGAGAGGTGTTTTTTTTTTCTTCTTCCTCTCCTTCTTTCATCTACTTGGTGGGTCGAGATAAGGAGATGATGGTGGGGGAAAGATCTTGTCAGAAATCGCACTAATGGTGAAAATATGCGATCGTACGATGTTCAGCCGCTGATCACGACACCGTCGTGTGCGTGAAACCGACCCATCGACGACTACAAGTGCCAGAGAGAGATGGGGAGAAGACAAATAAACAGTGACGCGATCGTGGAGATTGAGAGGCTACGCGAGTGATCGATAGGTTCATTGAAGAGAGAGAGAGAGAAAGAGAGTGAATGAAACTTATATAGAGCGTGAGAGAGAGAAAGAAGAACAACATGCGATGGTCTTTTTTCAAATCAAATTTTTAATATCTATGTCATCATTATTGCCTCCGCTCTACTGACTTTCGTGTTGACTTCGCCGACATTTGATTAGTGATCCACTGTCATAATCGAATCAACGGCGGCTCCCACTGTTCATTTGCTAATCGACTTCCAGATGTTCCAAATGAACTCGATGTCGATGTAGAACGACACACGACGGACGGACAAACATCGATCGATCGACGTTCGACCGATTGGCCGAGTTGTTGATTATAAATTAAAGTGCTTTAATAGAGTAGTTCCCGCCTCTTATCTTGGGGTTTATGTGTCCGTCACTGTGTCGTCAACTAGTATGATTATTAAATTTCTCCACCTCGTCAGACACACACACACAAACACACGAATTGCATGCTAATATGTGCAATGTGCGTGCGTTTTCAATGGGGCATTTGCAATTTAAAACCAAACGTGTGCAGGTGACTTTACTCATATGACTCTTGACTGTCTGTGGGTCGGTTCCACTGTGAATTGCAATAAACCGCTGTAATATTATAATCAACCACTGTGAATTACAATAAACTACTATAATTTTACAATAATCCATTGTAATATTGAAATAAACCACTGTAATATTAAAATAAACCACTTTCATATTACAAAAAACCACTGTAATATTAAAATTAACCACTTTGTAATATTACAAAAAAATGTAATATTACAATAAACCATTGTAACGAGCAGTGGTTTTGTACCATTAATATTACAATAAACCAATGTAATATTACAATAAACCACATTAATATTAAAATAGACCACTGTAATATTACAATATAGACCACTGTACAATTTGTATGTGTCTATTGACTGTGAGATCTCGAACCTGCCGGCTCTTTCTGTGATAGTATGTTGTAGTAACTGTCCACTTCCTGTCGCTAGTTCTCGACCTTTCTTCGCCCTTCACCTTTTGTGTCCCACCCCATTGACCTGTCTGTCGTCTGTCCGTCGAATTGTGGACATCGATTGGTGCGAGTGCACCGTTTTCTACCAACACCTTCTCGATATAATTAGACCCATCCGGCGTGACGTGAAAATCAATATTCACCTTGATAATAATGAGAGACAGGCGGCGGCGTCCTAATGGGCTTCAATGGGGAGAGGGGGTTGGTTGGGGTTGACTAATGTAAATCAAACAAATGACAATCGATTTTCAATTGATTACCTGGAACCAACGTCGAACATTCCCTTCGCTAGTTAATGCGAAAACCGATTTTACAAACAACTCTTGAGTGGTTCTCTCTCTCTCTCCCTCTCTTTACCTTTCCCTCCACGGGTCTGCTTGTTATTATTATTTTTTCGTTATTGTTTGGAAGTTAATTTCGCCAGCGAAATGTAAACATCGCGGGAATCGGATGCGTTGCGAGAGTTTTTGTTGGCAACACGTCAGCGCTTAATCATCGCTCGAAACTCCGGATCGCGCTCTCTCTCTCTCCTCCTCTCTCTTTTCCATTGAACTTGAAAATCACGCCACCTTCTCTGTATCTCGAACGAGCAACATGCGACCGTCAGGCAGACAGACAGACAGATATCCAAGCGATGAGATAGATAGAGAGATTCATGGGGATACATATTCACAGATATGTATGTACAAACATATGGCTTGTTATTGACATACAGACATATATAGTCTAGGGCGAATGTCTATATTTTCGATCATCCAGAGGTGGAGAAAAACATGGGACAGCGAGACAGAAATAGAGAGAGAGAGAGAGAGAGAGAGAGGGAGAGCGATTGATGACGCGTTCGTTCGCGTGGCTCTGATAAAAGAAATAAAAGCAATAAATAATGAACTAAGTAGTACAACAAATATACTCCCCTCTCTGTTTGTCCCCCCCGACCCCATCGATCAACACGATTGGGAATGCCCTGAGTGTGGTTTATTTAGTTGTCGTTTATTTCTTAATTGTTCTTTGGCGTTTTTATTATTACTTGTGCTATTTTTATTTTATTTTTTTCTTTATTTATAATTATTTAAATTTTTAGAATTTTTTTCTATTTAGTGCTTTTGTATTTCAATCATTTATATTTCAATTCTAATTTGGTTTATTTCTTAGAATTTCTTAAAATTTGAGAATTTATTATTCTTGTTCTATTTTATTGTTTTATTTTGAACTATTTAAGTTTTAATAGGTTTTTTTTTTCAAGTGTTTTTATTTATTTTTGGATTTAAATTCTAATTTCGTTTATTTCATAGAATTTTCTAAAATTTGAATTTTTATAGAAGCTTAAGTTGGGATTATTTAATTTTTGTGGGTTTTCCTATATTCGGGTTTCTACACAAAATTGACCTTGCACACTCTTTCTCTCTCTTTCTTTTTCCCTCTCTATCGTGCAATCTTTTCGCTCAGTGTATTCCACTGCAGATGTCTGAGGCTCCTAGACCTATCAGCCTTTAACCCATTATTTTGGCCCCCTTCTGTTGTCGAATTCTTCTTCGAGGTTCTTTCTCTCTACCTCCTCACTCACTTTTCTTTCGTATACATTGTTTTTTATTTTGCATTTTATTATTGATGTTGTTGCAATATTTCTTTGTTCAACTTTTTTAATCGTGGTTCTTTTGTTGTTGTTGTTGTTGTTGCTGTTATTGTTGGACTCTTCGTCTTCGAACATCGTACGATTTTTCTACCGAATGAGCATCCACAATGGATCTTGGCGTCGTCGCCCTCTCTCTCTCTCTCGTTCTCCCTCTCTTCCATCACTCACTCGATCTCTTTCTTCAAATTCATTCGTTCCCAAGCCGGCGATTGTTGGATTCCCAAAACAGTCACCGATCCGGTCGGTCTGTCTGTCTGTGGTTTATCCAACAACTGTCGACAGCAGAACACGTGTTCATTGTACAGTCGAGTTGTTGTAAACAAAAACAATGGCAAACCAAATTCAGAAATTCTCGAATAAAAGCGGTGAATTGGGTTTTAATGGAGGGTTTTTTTATTATTGAATTTTTTTTATTATTTAATTTTTTTATTATTTAATTTTTATTATTATTAATTTTTGCATCACAATTCCGGGTTTGGAACTGGAAAAACTGCAATCGAATTGAAAAATAAAATAAACAAAAAATTTAACCAAAATTTCTTTCAATCAAAAATGTAATCAGAATTAAAATTTACACAGATGATGAGTAATTTTGAGTGCAGCCGGCCTGAAGTAAATTTTTGTTAAAAATTTAAATACATTGATTGAGATTGTAATAAAGTCAAAATGTTGCTTTTATTGGATGTATATAAATTTAGTTTAATACAGATTTTTAAATTAACAAAATCCATTGACCACAAATAACTTTCTGCGGTCGGTGGGTTTTGCAGTCTGTTCCATTTTTGTACCAAATGGCATTCAAGTGTTAAACCGGCATAAAGCTCTTGCTCTCTCCACTTCTGACGCCAGCTCTTTTCGCGTCATCCATTGTTTTTCAAAGACAGTCGGACGCCGCATGAGCCAAAGAGGGAGAAAGAGAGAGTCGTCGGCAAAGTGAAAAAGCCGACAGACAGACAAACAAACAAACGCCAGAGACCGGGGTGAAGTATAAGCCCAGAAATCACCTGATTTTAAATTTCTATACCAACGATTCGTGGAGCAAAGCAGAATGGAAAAAAGCGGTTAAAACAACGAACGTCCAGACGATTCTCATCGACCGGCATTTGCGCCGCACACTCGCTCTCTCCACGCCATGGTTTTGTTTTTGCAACATTTCCCCCATTCCATCTTCTCTATTCTTTTCTCTTCTGCTCACTCTCCCATCTCGTTGGCTGTTGTTCTCTGCTCTCTGCAGACTCCGCAGAAAAGCTCTCTGCAAAGTCAAACATCTGTTGCTAACAGCGTTCTGTTATCCCTGGTCGGGTTGGGTTCGTGTCTAGGATGAACTTCTCTATGACAGGAAGGATGAAGGGTTCGAAACGAAAAGTTCCGAAAATTTAGTAAACTCATTGGTTTCGATCTGAATCGATCGTAATCATCGCAGATCTCGATCTCTTTGATCCCATTGGGATCCGATTGAAAATCTGGACCAAATTGATCCCTACTGTATTTCTGAAGAGAAAAAATCGAAACCTACAAATTATTTCATCAGGGTGAGTCAGGGATCAACAAATTCTTCCAATATGTAAATCACGTTGTAAACGAACAAAATTAACAGGAATAGAAAAAAAAAAAAAACACATATAACCTGGGCCCATGTAATTAGACTAACAAATACACATGCTAATTGTTTACGCTTTCGCATTCTTTGCATTAATTTTATTCTTTGCAATTGTTGTTGCTCCACTTCAGGGATGTCGTTTTGATTTTTTTGTGGTCAAGTTTTTGGTGAGGAAAACTGAAGTGAAATGGGTGAAATTGAAGGTTAAATTTGTGGTATTTATTTAAGATTGGAAACCTCCGAATGTTCTCATTTCAAACCTCTTTCTTTGCGAACTCAATCAAAATTGAAAGGATTTCCCATCAATAAATAATTGTTATTTCTTTAAATTAGTCTTTGAAATAGACATCAAATGTAATTGGAATCGTTTCATCTTCTTTTTTGTAGTTCCAAAGTGTTGCCCGGAGGAGTTACCAAAATAAATTCCACACAGCCTGGTGCGGTTAGAAACATTCCGGCACCATTACAAAAGAACGGCAAAACACGTTCGAATCGTCGCAAAAAACGTCGCAACAAAGATCACCAACAACAACAACAACAGCAGGAGCCGACGACACAAACGGAAAACCATCAAAATTCCCTTCAACAAAATCAAGATTCAACATTTCCGGAGGAGCAGAAGATAGTAGCGGTAGAAGATAACAAAATGCCAGCCCGTTTCGCCGAAGAAGTCATCACCGACTCCGGTCGCAGTGGCCCCATGGACCTGGGGGCCCACTACAACCATCGTCCGGTGGTCAGCGAGGAGATTTCGATCACTGGCATTTCCGGCCGCCTCCCCGAGAGCTCCAACATTGAGGAGTTCAAGAAGAATCTGTTCGATGGCGTCGACATGGTGAACGACGACCCCAGGCGTTGGGAGAAAGGTGAGAAAATGTCTATTCATCATTGTAATCATTGTCTTATATTCTTTATTTCTCTCCTCCAGGACTCTATGGCCTTCCCGATAGGCTGGGCAAGCTCAAGGATGAGGATATGTGCGTGTTCGATCAGCAGTTCTTCAGCGTGCATCAGAAGCAGGCCGAGTGCATGGACCCACAGATGCGAATCCTGCTCGAGATCACGCACGAGGCGATCATCGATGCCGGCATCAATCCCGTCGACATCCGCGGCTCGCGCACCGGCGTCTACATTGGCGTCTCCGCCTCCGAGACCGAACAGTACTGGACCATCGATCCGGATCGTGTCAACGGCTACGGTTTGACGGGTTGTGCTCGTTCCATGTTCGCCAATCGCATCTCGTACACGTTTGACTTCAAGGGACCCAGTTATAGTTTGGACACCGCATGCTCGAGTTCTTTGTATGCTCTGGAGCAGGCCTTCTCCGATATGCGAGCGGGCAAATGCGATTCGGCTTTGGTCGCCGGCGCCGGGTTGATCTTGAAGCCGACCATGTCGTTGCAGTTCAAGCGACTCAACATGTTGAGCCAGGATGGCATGTGCAAGGCTTTCGACGAGTCGGGAAGCGGTTACGTGCGAGCCGACGGCTGTGTCGCGGTCTTCTTGCAGCGAACCGCGGCTGCCAAACGTGTCTACGCCTCCATTCTGAACGTGCGCACCAACACCGACGGCTACAAGCAGCAGGGTATCACCTACCCTGATGGTCGGATGCAGAATCGCCTCATTCGCGAAACGTACGAAGAGATCAACCTCGATCCCAATGAGGTGGTCTACGTCGAGGCCCACGGCACGGGCACCAAAGTCGGTGATCCCCAGGAGATCAACTCGATCACCGATTTCTTCTGCAAGAATCGCAAGTCGCCGCTTATGATTGGATCCGTGAAATCCAACATGGGTCACTCGGAGCCCGCTTCGGGCGTCTGCTCGCTGGCCAAGGTGTTGATCGCCATGGAGGAGGGCATGATTCCGGCCAATTTGCACTACAAAAACCCGAATCCCGATCTCTACGGGTTGATGGACGGCCGCCTGAAGGTCGTCGACAAGAACACACCATGGAACGGCGGCATCGTCGGCCTCAATTCATTCGGCTTTGGCGGCGCCAATGCTCACGTCATCTTGCGCTCGAATCCCAAGCCGAAGATCGTCACGCCTCGTGATGGTCCACCGAAACTCGTCATCTGCTCGGGTCGCACCGCCGACGCCGTCCAGATGCTGCTCGAAGACGCCACCGATCATCGCGATGACGACGAATACCTGACCCTCATCAACGACATCCACTCGCGAGCGATTCCGCTCCACTACTATCGCGGCTACTGCGTGATGAACAGCAAGGGATCGCTGCAGCGCGAGGTTCTCGACCACGCCGACGGCAATCGTCCCGTTTGGTACATCTACTCGGGCATGGGCAGCCAGTGGGCGAGCATGGCCAAGGACCTCATGCACTTCGACGTCTTCAACAAGTCGATTCATCGCTGTGCCGAAGCTCTGCGCCCCGAGGGTGTCGACTTGCTCGAAGTCCTCACACGCTCCACCGAGCAGAGTTTCGAGAACATCCTCAACTCGTTCATCTCGATTGCGGCCATGCAGGTCGCTCTCACCGATCTCCTCACGTCGCTGAACATCAAGCCAGACGGCATCGTCGGCCATTCGGTCGGTGAATTGGGCTGTGCCTATGCCGATGGGTGCTTCACACCCGAGCAAACGGTGCTCGCCGCCTACTGGCGAGGCCGGAGCATTCAGGAGACTCAGTTGCCCAAGGGAAAGATGGCTGCGATCGGCCTCGATTGGCAGGCGGCTCACAAGCGTCTGCCGTCGGACTGTTTCCCCGTGTGTCACAACAGCGAGGACAACTGCACGATCTCGGGCCCGGAGGACTCGATCACCAAGCTCGTTGAGGAGCTGACGGCCGAGGGAATCTTCGCTCGTGCTGTGAAATCATCTGGCTACGCCTTCCACAGCAAATACATCGCCGACGCCGGGCCGAAGTTGCGCAAGAGTCTCGAGAAGATCATTCCGAATGCGAAGAATCGCACGTCGCGTTGGTTGAGCACCAGCATCCCGGAGAGCGCTTGGAACAACCCGATCGCGAAGCAGTCGTCGGCCGCCTACCACGTCAACAACCTGCTCTCGCCCGTCCTCTTCCACGACGCCCTGCAGCACATCCCCAAGAACGCCATCTGCATCGAGATCGCTCCCCATGGCCTGTTGCAAGCGATCCTGAAGCGCGCCCTCGGCCCAGACGCGACCAATCTGAGTTTGGTGAAGCGCGGCCACGAGAACAACATCGAGTTCTTCCTCATGAACATTGGCAAATTGTATGCGGCCGGCACCCAGCCGCAGGTTCTCAACCTGATGCGCCCCATCACGTATCCCGTGGGCCGCGGCACCCCGATGTTGAACTCCAAGATCGGCTGGGATCACTCGCAGCGACTGTTGGTGCCCAAGTACGGGGCGGAGACGTCGTCGGGCGAGACCGTCGTCGAGGTGGATCTCTCCAAGGAGGAGGACGCCTTCCTCGCCGGCCACACGATCGACGGACGCATCCTGTTCCCGGCCACCGGCTACATGACGCTCGCCTGGATGACCTACGCCAAGATGCGTGGAGCGGAATTCTTCCGCACCCCGGTCGTGATGGAGAATCTCGTCTTCCATCGCGCCACCATCCTGAACAAGGAGAACGTCGTCAAGTTCGGCATCAACTTCTTCGACGGCACCGGGGCCTTTGAGATCTGTGAAGGCGGAAGTTTGGCCGTCTCCGGCAAGATCTCCATTCCAGAGAATGTGGAACGCGAGGAGCTTCCGCTGTATCCGCTAGCGTCGAACACTGCGGCCAAGGAACTCGTCACCAACGATGTCTACAAGGAGTTGCGCCTCCGTGGCTACGACTACTCCGGTATCTTCCGCGGCATCCTCAACTCGGACTCGACGGCGACCGTGGGTCGTCTCCAGTGGTCCGACAATTGGATCAGCTTCATGGACACCCTGTTGCAGTTCAGTATCCTGAGCAAGAATCTGCGTGAACTCTATCTGCCGACACGTATCGAGCGAGCTGTTCTCAATCCCGAGCGACACCTGGAGCTCCTGGCTCAGATGTCCAAGGAGGAGCAGGCCGAGAAGGGGCTGCCGGTGTTCATGTACAGCGACATCAATGTGATCAAGAGCGGCGGCATCGAGATGCGTGGCCTGAAGGCATCGTTGGCCCAGAAGCGCCCTGGCACCCAGAATCCTCCGACCCTGGAGCGCTACACGTTCATCCCGAACGTGAACATGGCCGATTTGCACGAGAACTCGGAGAAGGCTCGCATTCACGCGCTGACCTCGGCCCTTCACATGGTCATGGAGAATTCGGGTGGTGCGATCAAGATGAAGGCCATCGAATTGGCCAACGGCCGAAACCCCGATGTCCTGATGGCCGCCAAGTTGGTCCAACTGATCGAGGGCGAGCCGACGATCACCGCCGACGTGGCCGTCGTCACGTCGAACAACAACGAGGAGACGATCGCCTCCACGCTGGGCGATTGCGGCGTTCGCATCCTGTCGAAGAACATCATGGACGGCCCCGTTGAGCAGAACTGCAATTTCGTCTTCGCCATGGATGTGCTCTCGCGCCTCGACACCATCGTCCTGGAGAACAGCATCGCTTGCCTCAAGGAGAACGGCTTCATCGTACTCGAAGAGAACGCCACCAGCTTCGCGAAGACGGGTCGCTCGACCTTGGACCTGTTCGGATTTGTCACGGTGCAGGAGCAAACCTGCGGCAGCACTCGCATCCTGATCACGGCCAAACGCGCCGTGACCAACCTCAAGCACCGCCAGGCCGTCATCATCAACGTGACCGAGAAGAACTTCTCGTGGTTGGACGATCTGAAGGCTGCCCTGGCCAAGGCCGCCGATGACAACACGTACGTGTACATCGTGTGCAATGGCGAGGAACTCTTCGGCGCCGTCGGCTTCATGAATTGCATCAAGAACGAGAATGGTGGCAAATTCGCACGCATGATCTACATCCAGGATAGCAAGGTGGAGAAGTTCTCGCTCACCTCGGCCTTCTACAGCAAACATCTGGAGAAGGATCTGATCGTGAACGTGTACAAGAACGGCGTCTGGGGCACCTTCCGCCATCTGAAGTTGGAGACGGATTTGGCCACGCTCCAGGTGGAGCACGCCTATGTGAATGCTTTAGTTAAAGGTAAATTTCAATGAGATTTCAATCCATTTTCCCTTTTTCTTATATCAATTTCCTCTTCTCTTCTCCCCCCAGGTGACTTGGCTTCACTGAAATGGATCGAGGGTCCCTTGGGTCGCCAGACCATGAACTCGACGGGTGATGATTCGGAGCTCTGCACCGTTTACTATGCACCCATCAATTTCCGTGACGTCATGTTGTCCTCGGGCAAATTGTCCGCCGACGCTCTGCCCGGCGACTTGGCCCAGCAGGATTGTGTCCTCGGCCTCGAGTTCGCCGGACGCGATTCCACCGGTCGCCGTGTGATGGCCATGGTTCCGGCCAAGTCGTTGGCCACCACTTGTGTGGCCACCAAACGCATGATGTGGCAAATTCCCGACACCTGGACGATGGAGGAGGCGTCGACGGTGCCCTGCGTTTACGCCACCGTCTACTACGCCCTCGTTGTGCGCGGCCAGATGCGCAAAGGCGAGAAGATCCTCATCCACGCCGGCTCCGGTGGCGTTGGCCAGGCTGCCATCTCGGTGGCCCTGCATCACGGCCTCACCGTCTTCACCACAGTCGGCAACCCCGAGAAGCGCGAGTTCCTCAAGCAACGCTTCCCCCAGCTGACCGATCGCTTCATCGGCAACTCGCGCGACTGCTCCTTCGAGCAGTTGATCATGCGCGAGACTCAGGGACGCGGTGTCGATCTCGTCCTCAACTCCTTGGCCGAGGAGAAACTCCAGGCTTCGGTTCGCTGTCTCGGGCTGAATGGTCGCTTCTTGGAAATCGGCAAATTCGATTTGAGCAACAACAGCCCGCTGGGCATGTCGGTGTTCCTGAAGAACACCTCGTTCCATGGCATCCTCCTCGACAGCGTGATGGAGGGTGAGGAGTCGATGCAGCGACAAGTGGTGGCCCTGGTGGCCGATGGCATCAAGAACGGCGCTGTCCGCCCGCTGCCCACATCGGTCTTCAACGAGATGCAGATCGAGCAGGCGTTCCGTTTCATGGCCTCTGGCAAACACATCGGCAAGGTGGTGATCAAGGTCCGCGACGAGGAGCCCGGCCGCAAGGTGATGAAGCCCACATCGCGTCTGGTCAACGCCATTCCTCGCACCTACATGCATCCCGACAAGAGCTACATCATCGTCGGCGGCCTCGGCGGCTTCGGCCTCGAGCTGACCAACTGGTTGGTCTCACGCGGCGCCAAATACGTGGTGCTCACCTCGCGCTCCGGCATGAAGACCGGCTACCAAGCGTTGATGGTGCGTCGCTGGCAGGAGCGCAATTGCACGGTGGTGATCGACACCAACGACGTGACGACCTCGGACGGTTGCCGCAAGCTGCTGGAGAACGCCAACAAGCACGCTCTGGTCGGTGGCATCTTCAATTTGGCCGCTGTTCTGCGCGACGCCCTCATCGAGGATCAGACCGTGCAGGACTTCCAGACGGTGTGCGACGCCAAGGTCGCCGGCACCAAATTCCTCGATCTCCACTCGCGCACCATGTGCCCCGAGCTCGACTATTTCGTCTGCTTCTCGAGTGTGTCGTGCGGTCGCGGAAATATTGGCCAAACGAATTACGGTCTCGCCAACTCGGCCATGGAGCGCATTTGCGAGCAGCGCCAGGTCAGCGGCTTCCCCGGCACCGCCATCCAGTGGGGCGCCATCGGCGACACTGGGCTCGTCATCGAGAACCTGGGCGACAACGACACCGTCATCGGTGGAACTCTGCCGCAGCGCATGACCTCGTGCCTGCAGACGATCGACAAGTTCCTGCAGCAGCCGCATCCGGTGCTCGCCTCGATGGTGGTCGCCGAGAAGCGCAAGAGCGATCAGTCGTCGGGCGTCAGCCTCGTGGCGGCGATCGCCAACATTCTGGGACTGCGCGATCTGAAGAACGTTCAGGATGCCGCCTCGCTGGGAGACCTTGGAATGGATTCCCTGATGGGTGCCGAAATCAAACAGACGCTGGAGCGAAACTTCGATATCGTGATGTCGGCCCAAGAGATTCGCACCCTGACCTTTGGGGCGCTGAAGGAATTGGGTGGAGGCGGTGAAAACGCTGCCGCCGGTGGAAAAGTCACCCCTGGACCGATGTCGCCGGGACGCAACACCCCCAATCAATTCGGCGATGGCACCCAGGTTGTGTTCACCAAGGAATTGATGCCGACAGAAGCGATTGTTCGCATGAAATCGATGGCGCCCGAGGATTCGAAGAAGCGCCCGATCTTCTTTGTCTCGCCCATCGAAGGCTTTGCTGCTGCGCTGCAACGTTTGGCCGAGCGTCTCGAATGCCCCGCCTACGGTCTGCAGTGCACCGAAGAAGCTCCCCTCGATTCGATCAACAGCCTGGCCGCGTTCTATATCAAGCAGGTGAGGACGATTCAGCCGAAGGGTCCGTACGTGATAGCCGGATACTCGTTTGGTGCGCTGATCGCCTACGTGATGGTCGCCCAGCTCGAGCAGAAAAAGGAAACCGTCCAGTTGGTCATGTTGGACGGTGCTCCGAACTATGTGAACTGGTATACGCAGAACTTCAAGCAACGCTACAACACCACCGATGACATCCATCAGAACGAGGCCTACAGCTTGGCCTACTTCGGCATGGTCGTTGCCAATATGGACTATGCAATGGTGGGTTCACTTAATCTCGCATTGTGGAGGAGAGAAAACTAATCTAATAATCTTTTATTCTCTCTCAACAGATTGGTCGTCTTCTGGTCTCGATTCCCACGTGGGAGGGCAAAGCTAAGAAGTGCGCTGAACTTATGGCCGCAGTAATCCATCAACCCCAGAACTTGGTATGTTTTTCTATGAACTTGATTGATTAAAATAGAAAATTCTAATGAAATCCTTAATTTCAACAGATCATTAAGGCGGCAACTGCCTTCTATCACAAGCTCATTGCAGCCGACAAATACGAGAACACAACCAAGATCCAGTGCAATGTGACGCTGGTGAAACCCACAGAGAATTACGCTAAATTGGAAGAGGACTATGGCTTGAAAGAGGTGGGTTCGATTTCACAGTTCACCATTGGACAGTGATTAATGTTTTCGTTTCTCCTTAATTTTGCAGGTGTGCAAAGGTGATGTGGAAGTTTTCACAGTGGAAGGAAATCATCGCACCTTCCTGCTGGAGGAGAAGTCCCTGAAGAAAATTGAGACAATTCTGAAGCGACTGATTGTGTAGAGAAGAATAAAAGTAACAGCGACTCATCATTTGCAAAGTACCAAAAAGAAACAACAACAACACATAAACATTAACTTAGCTAGCTTATTAAAGGAATCTCTAAGAGACCGAAGAAAGGATGCAATTCAAGGATTTGTATTTGAATTGAATTGAAGCATGCTACCAATTGATATTTTATAAAATTATCTGTAAATGTATATGAGCACATGAACGAACACACACACACACAAGCACAATTGAATCACCGCTAGGTCAAATGTCAAAATTTAAATGCACCAACTTTTGCACTCGTTGTAAACTCTAGAAAATAAGTTGCATTTATATAGAAGCATTATAGAAGAAGAAGAAGAAGGTGCCCTATGGAATCCCAAACTGATGTCTCGCATCTCCTGCGCCCTCAACTAGGTCCAATATGAGAGTACAGAAGATGCGATTCCGGTCAGTTTCGGATCATAGACCACCTTAGACCATCGAAGAGCGAGATAAACATTCCAAGACATCTTAATTTTCATGTTAAAAACTAGATTTTCGTGTGTTTTCATATGTTATGATCTACAATGTAAGGCAAATAGTTGTCATTTTGAGATCATTTCATTGTTATGTTTTTCCTTTTTAACTATTACAATTAATTATTATGATATGATTTCTTTGGCAACAGGTTGCAGGCAAGAGATCTGCAATTCTTTTTAAAAAAAAACTCATTTGTATCTTATGTAATTAATCTATAGTTTTACTTTAATCATTTACCAAATAATTGATAATTGTGATTTTCTATATCTCTATATACTTATAAATATATATTACTATATATAAAATACATATTTTTTATGAAGTCTTAATTTAAGCCCTAATTTTCCCATTTGTAATTTTTGAACTATTCATAGAATCAACTCGAAAATTGGAATTCAAACTATAAACGAATAACAGAAGTAGAATATAAACGCTCTCATTTGTATGTTAAACTATTGTTCGCAGTTTATTAAGTTTTCGATTTGGAAATGTGAAATATTTAAACTGAGTTTAAATAGATTTTCCAATGAACAAAACACAAAAATTAAACTGCGATTAATTATAATTCATATATTACTACAATGCATAAATCTAAGAATAATATGCTGTATGAATTTATTGTATATTTACACTATTTTAGATTAAATTACAAATAAATGATTGGTTGAATATTGTAGAAATCAACAAGTCTTTTATTAAATATGACTACATTTTTACAGGATAAAGTTTGGATCTAGAATTATAGGAATCATAGAATTTTGTCATGAAAAATATATTTTCAATGGAAGAATAGTCAAATCTTTCAGCTGGTTTGGAATTGTTCATTTGCATATTTTGCAGGCGGAAATTGATTCTACTCGATTGAACCCGATTTGTTTCAGTACCCATAATTGAACTCATTCCACTCTCCACCCCCGATCCCAGCTTCCTATGCTTAGGAGCATTGGTTCCGCTTCCGGTTCCGTTGCAATAATTCGAATATAAGTAAGCCTAATGAAATTTCGTAAACATTTCGGTCTGACGAATTTCGATTTGAAGTCAGCAGTTTTCCAATTGAGAGAGTTATTTTTATATGTAATCGAATTCGTTGGAAATCCTTGCTTCAGAACCGAAATTGACCATGTGTGAAATTAACGATTTCTATTAAGTGGACGACTAATTTCTAAAATCCTATGGGATGGTTATAAATCTATTTTTTCTTAAATCCAAAAATATTTTTTCCAAATTTTTGGCAGAAGAAATTTATGAGAAAATAATGGAATTGTGGAAAATAAAGGATAAAAAAGATTATTAAAATGTATGATGAAAAATTTATATTTAAATGCATTTTTTAATAACATCAAAATTTACCAAATTATTATTACAATTTTATTATTATACAAGAAGTATTCATGAAAATCAAAAAAAAAATTTATTTATTTCAAATGGGATTTAAAGGAAGATCTTTTATTTATTTTTTCAAATTTTTTTATTTATTTTTTCTTTTATTTATTATTTTTGTGGAAGAAAAAAATTTCAGAAAATTTTTCAAAATCTCGATTTAATTTTAATTTTTATTCACCAAACAAAATAATTAAATATAACAATTATTTCCTCGACAAATTCCTTTAAAAATATATTCATACTTTTTTATATGATTATTGCTCTCAGCTACATCAACAACAATAAATCTCCTGCTGCCGACGATGCACGAGGACCATCGGAGCGAGAAAAACTACTCAGCATCATGTCCGATCTAAGATTGCAATTTTCTCGCATTAGCCGGAATTTTCCCAATACGAAAATTGCAAAATCCCTTCGAACAAGAAGTCGTTGCCACATCGACCGACAGGCCAAAAGAAAGATGGACCGAACGGACGGACAGATGGATGGACAAATGGACGGACAGATAGAATGACGACTAGACAGTCCAAAAGAGAGAGAGAGAGAGACAGCCGGACAGATGGACACAATAAAAAGAGAGAAAGGAAACTGAGAAACAAATCATTTTCTAATAGAGTGCAATAACAACAAAAATGCACAACAAACCCATAAATTCGAAAGAAGCCACGCCCACTCCGAGGACTCCAAGGAACCGCCATCATGTCTTCCATCTCCCTCCATCCATCCATCTCCCTCACTCAAGGACTCAATCATGGAATCGAACTCAAACTCTTTAACCATTTTTTGCACTGATTGAACAGTTCTTTGTTGTTGTTGTTATTGTTACTTTTGTTGTTCATCTTTTTCATCTTCTTCATCGTAGTTTTTCTTGTCGAATTTTCGAATTTCGATTGAAATATATAGTCGAAGGAGCACCTGCAATAACAATAACAACAACTATGGTTGAGATTTTGATCCGATTATTACAAAGAGTTACGAAGGGTAAAAATTCAATTATGTTGGTATTATTGTTGCCAGTTGACTTTGTTGTTAGTATTTTGGTAGTTATTATTCTATTGGTATTGTTGTTTTTTTGTTGTTATTGTTTTTGTTGCTGTAGTTATTGTTATTGTTTGTCTTGTTGCTACTATTCTTGCTGATTTTGATGTTTTCTATGATCATTGCTATTATTAAATGCAACAATAACAACAACAAAAATTGCCAAAATATTTTGCTTTTTTTGTTCACTCTACACTAGAGTTTCCACCAGTGACTTGAACAAGGCGAAACCATGAAAAAACATAAAAAAAATTTCAGGTTAGAAAAATTTGATAAGCAACTAATTCATTTTCAATTGATCATCAAATATTATTTTTAAATAATTATTAAAATTATTTTAAAAACAAAATGATTACACCTCAAGACAATAACATTTAAAATTATACTAATTTTGTGAATTATTAAACGTATTCTTCATTTTAATTAATTATTTCAATTGATTATTAAATTAAATATTAATAATTTTTTGAAATTAATTATTAAAAAAATTATAAAAAAATATTCTATTTTTTAAAAGTACTTATTTCAATTTAATATTAATAATTGAATAATAATTATTTGAATTTAATATTAATGATTTTATTTTAATATTAATATTTTAATTAATTACTTAAAGTTTCTGTTTTCAAACAATATTCTCTTGATTCAGAAATTCTTCTCCTCTCAAGCCCTATTTCCTTCGATATCTTCTGTAGGGCTTTCTTGAAGTCATTCATGCCATCCGTTCGTCCTTTCCATTGTTGTGTCCTGCTTTGAGCAGCGGAGAATTCTCGCGTAGTCGGTCATGTTTCCATTATGAATTTAGTCCGCGTGCATTTTTCGCTGGAATTGCACGAGTGCTTTGGGTTTGGCTTTTGTGTCAACAGGGGAAACGTCTAAACGAGGATATGGAAGGATAGAGGGAGAAGAGAGGAAGGAAGATAGAGAAAGGAAGAAGAACAGATGGAGAAAGAGAAAAAGTCTAGGGATCATGAATTGGATGAGAGAAGGAAACGATGAAGCGAATGAATTGATTCCAACAACTATGATTATGATGAGTTGTTGTATGTGGGAAGGTATCCCTGGTGATGCGGTAACCCTGGTAATAGAAACCTGGACAACGGCAACCCTGACAATAGCAGCCCTGACCACTGGAGATCCGTCGTCCGAGGATGAGTTTTGAGATTGAATCTAACTAAATTGAAATGAATTAGACAACATGTGCTCATTTATCTCTCTAGAGAAATCCTGTTGAGGAATATCGGGGAGGATCCCACAGCAGGAACTCGTGAGAGAATCATCTCTCTTCACCGTTTGAATTGAAGCCGAGTCCTTCGCATTCAATGCCGATGGAAAATCCTTCAACTGATCCCCATACTGTTAGTGAGAAGTACTTTGAATCTCATGTATGGCAAATGCCCTGCAGCCTCTGGAGGCCAGACTGAGCCATGTCGGATGGAAGCCGACCAAAGGCAGACGTTTTGATCTCTCTCTCTGTTTCCACTCTCTCCTTCCTTCCACTCTTTTAATTTCCCACCAACATCCATCGTTCATGGAATGCATTTTGACATCTCATTTTGAGCGGAAAACAAGAGATTTTTGGCCGATAAATCGAACATCAGCCCAACGAAGCACTCAAGTGTTGGACATCTGCTTAAATCGAGTCCATTCGGGATATCGCAGTTGGTCGAGAAGATCCCCATGGTGTTCTTCTCTGGGTCTTCTTCTATCTCCCTTTGTTTCCTTTCGGTATCCTTTTTCCTCCCTTTCTCACTGTTTATTTCTCACTCTACCTCCCTTTGAATCCCTTTTGGATGGGTTGGAATCAAGGCTTATTCACTCACAGCAATTTGCGACTTTTTAGACGGCGTCTCGTGGCGTTCGGTGGAGCCGTCCGTCCGTCCGTTCTTCGCTCGCTCGTTCGGTCTTCAATGAGATGGTAATCGATGGAGACGCTGGCGATGGAGACGACAATGGAATCGATGTCGTTGGATGAGGGGAGGTGGTCATGAGGATGAGAAGAAGGCTGAGAAGAGCGTGTGAAGGACGAAGATGAGGAGGGCAAGAGGAGAACGACGAGACGTAGATCGGCTGCAGTTTGGATGGTGGTGAAATGAGTTCGAGTTTGAGCCGCTTACGACAAGCGGAAGCGGAAATTGTCGTTTAATGAAGAGTTGCTACAGAGAACAAGAAGAACATCAAGAACAACGACACAGACAACAGTAACAATGACAATGCCAAAAACAACGACATGAACAACAAAACTAAGAAAAAAGAACAATAATGAAAGAAGGACACATGAACTTTCATTATCTGGCTTAGTTATTCCATTCCGACCGATATTTCGGAAACGCCAACCATTCGAAGATTTCATGTGATTTAGGAAAAATCGAAATTTTGAAATTTTTTTTGTGCAACTTTAAGGGGTCTAACTCTACGCGTTTGGCTTCTAGAGCCTTTTGAAGTTGGCCAGCCGATTGTGGGCCTCCCAGACGGGCTGGAACGGCGATCTGAGGCAATAATGAAAGAAGGGCACGTGAATTTTCATTATCTGGCTTAGTTATTCCATTCCGACCGATATTTCGGAAACCCCAGCCATTTGCCAATTGAAATTTTTAATATTTCTATACATTAAATTTAACATTTGCGATATGCAAATTTATTATAATATTAGCCCAGCTTATATGAAGGTTTAAACGTTGCTCTTTCAAATGTCTGCGGGTTTGATGGCATCACTTTTGAACATAATAAGTTAACTTTTGTTAACTTTTCATAATCTGACATGGTAGCAACATTTTTTCTTTAGCGGCAACTCTGCTCCTTACATATCTCCCTCCTTCTCTCTTTCCCTCCCATTATCCAACCTTTTCTCTCTCCCTCCACTCCATTTGTTCTGTTTCCCCCTTTGTTTCTTACCCATTTCAGATTCCGGGTCTGGTCGATTTTTCGGACACGCAGTTCTTCGTCCTTCATTAGGAACAATTTGCGCATCCATTGAGTTGCCTCTTGATTTCACCATCAGGGTGAAAGAGAGACGAGGACCATGGCCAAGGGAACGAGGAGCAGGAGGAGGAGGAAATATAAATTGCGTGCTAACTGCAAACGATTTTCGGCTCCCATTTGTAAGAAATTTCAAGTTAAATCAACAACAACTAGTCTCCTCTTCGATGATTTTGTTTCTCTTTCTCTCTTACAAAAGAAAACAAAAAAAAAAATAGAAACTGAAACTCAACAGTTTTATCGGAACATCCGGCAGCCATTTTGATTTATTGGCACCATTTTCCAAGTTATTGATCAGGAGCAGGCGAATGGCGTCCATTTTTGAGAAATTTTCTATTTCGCAAAATCAACCGGAGTTCATTCGTCGATGTCAATGAGAGAGAGGATGGGAGAGAGAGTGAGAAGGAAAGAGAAGAAGACCGTAGGATGTGTGCGTGTGTCTGGTGTGGATGTGTTAATGTTGAACGTTTACCATGCATTTGTCAGGAAATTGATCTGGGTGGACGAAGACGATGGGTATGAATTCCAAAAGTAATCGAATACTTTGTCAAGGAGAGACGGAGATCGAGAATTGGATGAATTGGAGAACAGAATGTAGTTTTCAGTATCCAAACTCAAAGATGAATTTTCTTGATTTCATTGAATTTTGAATTTTTTTCAAAAATTTGTTTTTTCTAAAAATAGTAAACTTTCTGCAAAGTTGTTAATTTTCATACAAAATTTGGATTTTCTTGAAAAATTCGGTTTTAATTTTGATTTTAAATTTGAAAATTCTTGAAAATTTTGGGTTTTTATTTGGGAAAAGTTGAATTTTTTTAAAATTGTAAACGTCTTGAAAATTGTGAATTTGCTTGAAAATAGTGAATTTGCTTGAAAATAGTGAATTTTCTTCAAATCTTTTGATATTAGTGATTAATTCTTTTTGATTTGATATTAACTTTTTATATGCAAATACAGAAAGCTTTTGGAATTTTAATAAAATGAATAATCAAGATTTTAATTAATTAATTTAAAAAATTAAATTAATTTGAGACCCTTGCACTCCTTCCACCCTGATTCCTGACATTTCTCAACCGTTCTCCCTTTTTTAACCCGCAATTCAAACCCTAATTGAAGATGAAACCCTCTCAGAATTAAATTGAATAGGGCCTTAAAGTCCCAAATAGCTCCACTTTAACCCCTCATAAAGCCCAAGGAGCACCTTAAATCGCATTTCGACACAAAAAGGAATCGCAAAAATTCCAAAAAAATGGATAAGTACAAAAATTCCGTTCTCCCCTGTAATCGTTCGCTTCGATCATAATTTTAATTTAATCATTATTATTCGTTGCAGGTCCAGAGGAAAGAAAAGCGACAACAATAGCTAGCTGCAGGATAAAAATGTTGCGAACTCTGGAAAAGACGGTCCTTTTCCATTTGCACACTACGCACGCATTAACCTTTGATCCATCCTCCTCTCTTTCATCTCTGTCGCACTCTTCATCCTTTTTTTCGCCCTCTCTCCCTTTTATCGCTCTCTGTCTCCCTTGTGAAAGCGACCAAGTTGTAGCCGAAAAATCGAAAATGTTTGGAAATTGTTTTCAGCTTCTCGGAGAACTCGAGGCGTCCGAGTCTGGGGCGAGTGCCACGCCCATCATTAAACAAGTCGTTTAATGCACATAAATCACTGTTAGAGAGAGAAGGGGGGGAAGGAGGCGTGGCACACAGAGATCGTAGAAGGGTGGCAGCACTGTCGCAGGCATAGGCCGGAAAATTGTGCCTGTCCTTGGCATGCGAAGAAAGGGTTTCCGGTTCCGCTTTGCTTTGACATTAAATCTAATGTGTCCCAGCTAAGGCCAAGAAGCCCTCTGTCTCTCGTTCTCTATTAATACTCTCCCTTTCTATCCTTCTCTTTCCCTTTCTCCCCCTCTGATCTTCTCTCCGCCTCGCCGAGCCTTGAACAAAGGCACAAATTGAGGCACGAACGATCCAAGGAGCCCAAGGAACATCAACGACGAATGGATGAATGGGATGGAAGGACGGACGGACAGATAGATGGATGAATGGGATAGAAGAAAGGATGAACGGACAGACATGGATGGACAGACAGAAGGATGGATGAACAGACAGACAGACGAATGGTTGGTTGGACCATGGGACAAACGCACAAAAGGACATCTTGACTGTTTATTCATAATCTACTTGCAATTTCAACGGCGCCGAGAGGAGGCTGAACCAAAGGCAGAAGGATGAGGAGAATGGGGTGCAAGAAGAGGAGCAAGGAAGGAAGGGGAAGATGGATGAAGAAGGGACGAGAGTTGGTTTCGGTTTAGACCGGAGTTAGGAACGTCGTCCGCAAATCGCAGCCCAAGGACGCACGCTGGCCGAGAGCAACTGAGAGAGGAGCCTCCTCTTGCGATGAGGTCAATATTATTAATGTTCAATCTGGACGATGAGATTCGCTCTGTGGACCGACCACACAATACAACCTACCTCTGCCACTATCTCTGTCTCTTTCTCCCTCGGACCGCTTTCCTCTCGCCAGTTTCAATCTTCCCATCTCACACTACTTCCCTCTTACCACTTTCCTCACCCCTTGTGTCCACGCTCTCTATGGATTTATTTCAATGGAGACAAATTAGAAGCCAGCCTCGCACTCCGGGCCATCTTATCTCGGCAGCAGGACAGGCGGAATTTATGAAGGCAGGAACCTCCTAGGAGTTCTCTCTAGAATCCTCCCTGGAGTTCTCTCTAAAGGCCTCCCTGGTCTCCTTCTTAGAGTCCTCCTCATAGTCCTCTCTATAGCCTCAGTGATACGAATTATCACGCCAGAGATTTTGATAAATTCAATAAATAAAATCCAGTGGCAAGCATAAGTGTGTCGATTAGACCAAGGCAAGTATTCGGAATAAAATTATCAAAATTCGATTTTCCACAAAATTTATTGCTTCGTTTGGTCAGCTGTGACGATAATATCTTAGGATGGGTTATGAAGGGATTGGAATGGGGAGTTTTAAGGATGTTTTAATTAAGTCTGTGGTTGGTCTACATATGGGGGAAAATAACTACTGGAATAAATTGAGAAAGACGTGTGACAAGAGTACAAAGTAAAATGGATTTTTCTATAATTTATATTAGGCATACAATTTAATTAAATATTCGCAATTTAATTTTGTTATTCAAAAGTCTCAAATTTATTAGTATATTTATATACTTTTAAAGACATTCTTTTCTGCTAATCGATTTGAGATATTATCCCATTTTCAATATAATGTATTCAATATACTGTATATTTTATCTCATCAAAAAATCGTATCCGAACTGAATTTCAAAAATATTGTATTTTATCGTAAATTTTTTTATATATTTTATAAATTTTATTTTGTGCCATGTTCTATCCTAATTATACTATTTTCTATTTTTACTATTTTTATATCCTGTTTATATTTTATTATATATATAAACTATATCTTAATAACAGTTCAAACGTTTGTATTTTATATTCCAAATTTTATATTATTTATAACATATCTTGTATCTTATTATTTCTTATTAAACTAATTTTATCATATTTATTATCCCATTTTCAAAATTATATATTGAATACACTATATTTTTAGTTCTATATATATTATACTGAATTTACTATACTATATTTATTATAGTATATCCTATCTTATTTAATAATCTTTAATACACCATAAAATATCTTCTGTTAAATATAACATTTTATTTATTTTCGTACTAATAATTATTATCCTTTAGCAAATTTCCCCTGTTGAAATCCGTAATATCCAATCATTTTCATATCCCACATTTAATACCAAATCCCCTATTTAATATAAGACTCCCTGTTGCTGCACCTTGCACATTAATAGATATGTTATCTTGCACTCGACAGGTCCTTCTGCAACCATCTCACTCACTCTCTCCCTTTCTCTCTCTCGCTCTCTCTCTAGTGAGGAGTGTCTTACATGCCACTCACACATTTACACGCTTCCTTCGAACGCATGCAATCATGTTGCACTTCACATCTTATTTAAAGTTATTATCGCCAAGATTGAACATTAATCTGACAGCCATTGAATTAAAATCGAAGAAAATCTCGTTTAATTGCATTTCCACCTCGAATGAAATCCCTTCTCTTTCCTTCTTCTTCTTCGACACTATCCTTTACTCTTTTACTCTCATTTTCTCCTCTCTTCATTCCTTTACTCTTGGTATCTCTCATTTTCCCTCGCCTTCTCTCATTTTATCCTCTCTTTTCTCCGCTCTCCACTCTCTCTTTCGCTCACCTCGCCCATTGACCGCCCATCCATTCATTCATCCGACCGTCCTTCAAATGAAATGTAAAGAAAAATAAATTTATTGCCAATTTCTGCTTCTGCTTCAGCTTCTCTGGTGGTGTGGTCACATATGTATGTGTTGATGTCTTTGTGTGTGAATACAGGTTCATATGTTCGTGTGTCTGAGTACTTGTTCATATGTCTGAGTTCTTGTTCGTGTGTCTGTATGAGTAAGGATTGCGATTGTGTGCGTGTGCAATCGCAAGTCCCTCGTGTGGTAGTGCCTTCGGCTTTGTGTGAACGTTACACGGCGGTCGGTCGGTCGATCGGTTGGCTCTGGTCGGTCGTCTTCATCGAGATATCGCTCGCCAGGATTTCATCTTCACGGTTGTTTCTCATCCCACTGCCCTGCTCTTCCCACTTGTCTTCTCTTTTCCTCTGGCCTTCTCTTTCCTCTTGTCTTCTCCACTTTCTCTTGTCTTCTTTTTCCTCTTGTCTTCTCTTCCGTATACCATCGTCTTTCCTCTATCATTCTCTTCGCTCTACCAACCTTTTACCTCTGCGATCTTCTTTCCTCTTTTATATCTTTCCCTTTACCAAACCTTCCATCTACTAACCTCTTTCCTCTTTTATCCTCTACCATCTTCTTCCTCTTTTCCGTCTCTATCCATCTCCATCCTTTCTCTCTCTCCTCCTCTCTCTCTCTCTCTACTTCTCGGCATGTCAGCGTTTGCTTTGAGCTCCACAAAGGATCCACATACGCTTCCTTCTTCTTCCTGGTCGTCTCACATACTCTCATGTAGGAGACTCAGCTGCTCAGAGGCAATGCAGCGATTCCTGTGGAGGAAGCACACAAACACACACACAGATAATGGACCACCTACAGACATATATGTACACCTACAACCATACAGATAGACAGGCAGAAAGACAGACACTCGAAGACGTTCGTTCGTTGGGTCTGGCCCGAACAACAAAGGTTAAATGAAAATGTTATTTCATTTGCCCGGCACTTAGGGTGTCGGAAATTGAAATTTATATCCGTGTTTCCCCCGAACAACTGCATCTTTCTCCAACGATCTCACTCACACTCTGGGAGTGTCAGAAACAGAGTGAGAAGGGAAGAGATGTGGAGATTCCCGGCTGAGATCTCGGTTGGGTGCTGCAGCCACAGGGTTCGATTGTGGTGCTGCATCTTCGTCATGCTCTTGTTCTCACTCTCACTACCTCTCTTTCTAAACCTCCCTCTATCTTCCTCTTTCACCCTCTATCCCACTTTTATCCTCATCGATCTCCCTTTATCCTCGCTATTGCATCGAATTGACTTAAACCAACCGCTACAACTGTTCGAAGTCATCGCCGTTGTAATCGAAATATCGACGATATATCGATGCATGTGTGTAAAATAAAATTCCAACCATCACACACACAGAGAGACAGAGATAGACAGACAGACAGACAGACAGAAAGAGACACCAACGCCCACACACTAGAGACAGCGACAACGAATCCTAAATCATCGGATAAGTTCAACTTTTCTCTCTCTCACTTAGCGCGTGTCTCCAAGGATAAGGGATAAAGGAGCACCGAAGATAAAGGATATCAAATCATTATCCTTTCGTGAGTTCTTCGCACTGTGCAATTGCTGTATTATTATCGTTATTATTATCATTCGTTATTATTATCATTAGTATTATCATTATAATGGTTGTTATTATTCTTCTTATTGCAGTCCTTGCATCTGGCATCTCATCCACAATGCAGGAGACCAATTAATTGAGAATTGGATTCGACATTGTGCCCGGAGATCGAAGATTTACACAAAACATTCTATTTGAATTAAATATTTGTGGGAAATTGATATTCATCAGGAGACAAATGAAGAGAGAGAGCTGGAGGGTGAAAGACCTATATATGTAATATATAGAAATATGTTTGAGACCGATAGTAACTGAGAGAACTAGTGGTACGATTTTTATATATTTTTAGAAAACATTTTTGAATTGAAGAAAACCTAATTGTAAAAATATGTAAAAATTTTGTAATAATTATCAAAATAAACCACAGAATTTGAAATCCATATTAATATAGGATTTAATATACTGAAGGGACAGTAAGGAACAGCAACTTAAAGTTAAAAAAAAATAAATAAATATAAATTTTTTGCAGCTAAGTCAATAGATAAAAATATATATATATATTTGTGTATAATATTCGACTGAAAACTACTCAAAATGCAATTAAAAATTTCTCTGGCTTTTGCCTCGACCAATTGAGATACGTTTCGTTCTCTTTCAAATTGAAATTTTTGTATTGATCACTTGGTAGCATCCTCTCCATAAAATCCCCCCCCCCCCTTCATCCATCTACCCCCACCTTGATCGATGTTGGGAGGCAGAGTCCTTAATTTCGAAAACCTTCCCATAATTCCAAATATTCACCGAGATCCTTGTACAAATTTTCGCACGACCCAAGTTCAGAGTCGTAACCACACACATACAGAGACAGAAAATACACAGTTACAAATCCATACGCACACACACACACAGACACTCCATGGAGGACTTGTTTGTCTCACACAAACATCGGTTGGTCGGGATCCTTCGATAAGTGTATGTAAGGACTCGAAGGAAGCCAAGGATAACTGCATTTGGTGCGCTTCCTCTTTTCATCCATGTGAATTGATGTTTGTGTTGTTTTTGTTGTTGTCGGATTGGGTGATGCTGCTGTTCTTGTTGGTGTTGCTCCTGAGCCCGAGCAACATGTCGGCGGCAGCTGCTGCTACTTTCGCCACCGCCGTCGACGTCGTCGTCTCAGGCAGCTCACGATTTATGACTCTGTTTGCTCCGTAAAGGTGGGCAAACTCTTTGCCAAACTCACACACATCGATAGGGCGTAGCCACACACACATACATTGAGAGACACACACACCCACTATTACAGAAAATCACACACACACACTCATTCACATATACATTTCCATCCATACACGTGCTCCTCGCCTCCAGGAGCCGGACTAATTCGCATTAAGGCAGCAAATTGTCTTCGGCTGCGCACACGTAAAGGATATTTCAGCGAATATGTGTGACGTGTCGGCCGTAAAGATAGCGCCCAGCCAAAGAGATAGACAGCCAGCCAGACAGACAGATAAAAAAAGAAGGATATAGGGACACAACTTGATAGAGAACGCAAGTAAGAGATAGAAAACCTAAGTGAGTTGGAGAAAATAATCGCAGTAGCGAAAGTTGATTGAATTTCATTGATTGCCGGGGTCGTCTGGGGGCCAAGAATCATAACAATTCTGTTCGATTTCATTTCCGGAGACGATCTCAACTTGGGGTCTGGTGGGGATTCTCCAGGTTGATGGTATGGGTTTCTCATACCTTTAGAAGGCTGTGGTATCATCATCCTTAATTTATTTATCATTGAGCTTCATAACTCTTTCTTCAAGAATAGAGGAGGGATTTCATGGTATAGTGAGTAGAATCGGAATACAATAAATTTCTGGATACCATCACTGAAATGATATTGATATTTTCAACAAAAAAATTAAAATTTTGAAAAAAATGATTTCGAAAAAATGATTTTGGCCAAAGTTCAGAAAAAATAAATTTTTTAATTAAATCATCTTCATTCAAATATTTAAATGAAACTTTTTATAGAACCCAAACAAAAGATATTTTACACAAAACATCATTCATATCAAAACTTCAAAATAATTATCTGATTAAAAATGTGAGCGAAGGTAAATTATATATTTTTTAAAACTTTCTCCTTTTGTACACATATTAGATGAAATTTTGAGTATAATGACATCATTTGTTTTAGAAGAATTTACATCATTTATTTTAGAAGATTTTATATAATTTATATTAGAAGAATTTACATAATTTATGTTAGAAGATTTTACGATTATTCGATGAATTAATTTTTTCGCCTCCGACTAATTTACCTGTCTCACTAACCTTTGCACCCCAATTTCGAACTTCATTTACATCTTATTTGCTTCTTATCATCCTTTCCACCATCCTCTCCAACTTCCTCTGCATTTTCTGTTCCATATTCCTTCCCATTTTCCTTTTTTTCTTCTCTTTCCTAGTATTTGCTCACACTATGTTCCAAATTCCTAAAACACTTCGATCTCAGTCTTCTTCGTCAACGTCACCATCATCGAAACCATGGCATCCTGGCGAGTGTCGTTTATCCTTGGTTGTGGTGGTCGTGGTGATGATGATATCCTCCTGCAAGAAGGCCGATTAAATCTCGGGTTGTGTTTGTGTGTGTTGAATGTAAATGCAAGATTTGCAAATCATTTGCTGTCGACAATCCATGCCTTTGTCGTATATTTGTGGTCTGTATTGTTGTAGTTGATTGTGGTATTACCAGCATTTTTGTGGTTGTTGCTTCTGATTGTTATTGTTTCTGATTGTTATTGTTGTTTCTGATTGTTTGGTGTCTCTTGTCATCACTTGTGTTGTCGATTTGTTTTTGTTATCAACAAGTGAAAACTCAGTTCAGTTTTCTAATTTTCCTAAATTAACACCAGAGCCCTCATAATCTTGTCTGATCAACGTATTTCTACCATTATTCTCCTTCTCTTCCTCCTTCTACTTCTTCCTTTTCACCATCTCTCCTTCCCCCAGAGAGTTTGTTCTGACTTAATAACAATAACAATTCACCGATTGTCGTCAATTGATAAGAGAAACTGCAAAAGCACATCATGCATACACTTACAAGCACACACAAATACACCCACACATATACCACCACACAATAATACATCGATAAGAGACAAAGCTTGTGGATAATGTGAGAGGGGCGTGGCAGGGGGAGGAAGAGATTTTCTGAAAGCCTCTAATGCGGGAAAATCAAAACCAAATCCTGATTCAGATTCTGCGATTCACGACAAAACGTTTCCCAATTTCTCGCGAACAATAAACAGGACAGATGGAGGGTGAGAGAGAGAGAGAGAGCTGGAAAGAGAGGGAGAGTGATGGAGAATGAGACAGAGTGATGGGTAGAGAGACAGATTGATGGAAAGTGAGACAGACAAATTCAAAGCCACGGAGAGAGTGAAAGAGAGACTGGAACCCATACATTGATTCTATATAAAGAAATAGTATTAATAGAGAAAAATATACAGAGATCAGAGTGAATGATATAAAGGGTTGGATAGACATATAGGAGAGACATGAAGGAAAGAAAGAGAAATTAAGGAAATGAACAAAAAATGAAGGAAAGATAAGATATGTGAAAATAAAAGACGTAGTGATCTGGATAGATATCGATAATCGACATTTATAAAGCGAAAGAGTTTTGACAAATGAAGAGAAAAACATGATGAAACTAAGATAGAAGTAAAGACAGGAAAAAAGCATAATGAAAGACATATAAATAAAGAGAGAAGTTCAGAGAATATTCAACGTAAAACAACAAACAAACAAAAGATAGACAGACATATGATAGAGATAGATGAAAGGACAGAAAAAGAGAAAATATACATAAGCTATATGGAAATAGACGAACATTCGCTAAAAAACGAAGCAATTGAAACAAGGGAATGAAAAGTGAGAATGAGATGGATATGAGAGAAGAACTAGGGATAGTGAAAGAAGAGAGATTGTGTGGAAGAAGGATAGAAATATATATAGAAAAGACACCCACAGAGTGAGATAGCAATAACGCGGTGCAAACAATTCCTTGTCGGATCGGATCGTTTGGGATTGAGAGCGATTTCTGCGATTCCATTCGATTGAATGTTCGCTTTGTTTGTTTATTTGTTTCTATATGTATATGTGTATGTTTATATGTGTGTATTAGTGGGTGTGTTTGGTGGGGTATCATTCGATGTGTGCGTGAGAAATGTACGTGTGTGTGTGCCTGGGTTGTATGGGAGAAATGCGTGCACAAATACTGAGGCAACTTTTATTGGTTATTTTCGTAGCAAATTTTATGATTTCTCTGATAAAATGATTTCCACTGGGAAATCAAAAATCTGTTCACTTCTGTTCTGTTTTCCTCTGTTCACTTCTTCTCGTTTTCTCTTCACTCCTTCGTTCGCTTCTCTTCTATCGTTTAGTTCTGTTCGCTTCCGTATCCGTTTCCGTTCCTTCGCCTATTGTTGGCGTGTTTGTTGTTGTTATTATTTTCGTTGTTGTTGTAGTTGCTTTTGCCACACACACACACACACACACACATACACAACATTGGCTTCTATCGATGGTTGTGTTTCTAGTTTTTGTTGCTTTCTCAATTGTTTTTTATTTTTCTTTTTAGCTTCGAGCTTTGTTTTGCTTCTCGTCTCTCGATGAAATCCCTGACTTCGTGGCTCCTGGCAGGAGTCCCCGATGTCGGATGCGTGGTCTACCTTAGATGTTGTTGTTATTTTTGTTGTTTTATTTTTATTGTTGTTATTGTTATGGTATTTGTTGCTATTGTCATTGTTGTTGCCGTTATTCGAATGGAACGTGCTGATTCACGCGGTTTTCCCGTTTTGCTACATTTCTTTTTTCTTTCCCTCGATATCCCTTGACACCCTCACATCCCCCTCTTCCTGTCTCCTCTCTGCCACGCCTCCGTTTTTCGCTGCCACGTTCAATGATGGATATCGAAAAATCCTCATCAAGTTTTCGAGATGTTCACCAACATTAACGTGAAACATTAGCGAAGTAGATTTTGATAGATTATACCAGAAAACACTAGAGAATTATTTCAGGGAATTGGCGGCGTATCCTTCATAAGTTTCTGAATAACTTATTTTTCTTTCTTCTTCCTTTCAGTTCTTTGGGAAAATCATATCACAAAAAACAATAATTTTTAATCATTGTTTTACTTCCTCCTAAATTTATTGAAATAATTTATATTTTACCGTTTTAATCTGTAAAATAACACATTTTTAGTATCTTTTTTTTTCTAGAAAGAAAATACAAGTCATCCATTTTTATCAGATTTTTTTTCACAAAAGTGTATGTATATTTTTTCTTCAAATTTCGTCCTTTTATGAACTACTCCAAAACGTTTCTTCGTCTTCGAAAGCCTTCCGTTTGTTTTTGCATCCTCCAAGAGCCTTTGATAAAATGTTCCCCTACCCGAATCTCCCTTCTCCAATTAATTTAAGGACCTCGGTCCATTCAATTGCAATCGATGCGGACCTCGGGCGTCCCCAAGGAAGACGGTTGGAAAAAATTGCGCCCGAACTCGAGTCGAGTCGTGGACGAAGCAATCGAAAACTGCGACACATCGTGTTGCGTTGCAGCGTTGCCAGATCGACGGAGGGAGGAGGGAAGAGGGAGAGGAATGAAGGGGGAAGGAAGCTTGGGTCCTTTTTTCCACTCGCCTGCATGGAGCATCCTTGGGGAGATGCCAAGCAATCAGACGAAACGCGAGCGAACGCAATGCGGCAGCCGAATCGAACCGAAGCGAGTCCAGTCGAATCGTGGGAGTTGCCAGGAGAGTTTGTGAGAGTGTGAGTGTGTAGGTGTGATTGTGTTGGTGTGAGTGTTGATCTGACTGTCGATGTGACTGTGAGTGTGTTTTAGTGTCGAGCATGTGTGTTTGTTTGTTTTTGTGTTTGATAGAAAATTGATCAAAATAATGGCTGATGCATCGGCGGCCGCAGTGGCCAGAAAAAGTGATGAAGAAATATTTTTGAATCTACGATTTGTTTCTATATGATTGTTGTGGAAATTGTAAAGGTTATTGTTGTTGTAGTAGTTTTTGTTGTTATTCTTCTTGTTTTTATTTTTATTGCTATTGTAGTTATTATTGTTGTTTCTCTTATTATTATTGTTTTTATTGCTTTGAACTTTATTGTTTTTGGTGTTATTTGTTGTTTTTCTTATTGTAAATGTTGTTGTTTTTGTTTTTGTTTTTATTGTCATTAATGGTATTATCATTGCAATTGCCTTCCGCTATCCTTTGTTGTTGTAATTACTATTCCTGTTCCTGTCTCTTTTGTTATTGTTGTCTTCCTCATTTAATTGCTCTCTCCCTTTTATTATTGTTGTTGTCCCATTTGTTCTTTGTTGTCTCCCATTTGTTCTGTTTCTCTCTCATTTGTTGTTGTTGTCTCTCTCTCTTTGTATTGTTGTATCCCTTTTGTAGTTATTGTTGTTGTTGTTGCTGAGTGCCTAAATTAACTAATTAACTCACCGGAAGCGGAAGTTGAATCTGGTCAACCGCATCATTTGAATGAACGTGAATTCAACTAACATTCAACTAATACAATCCCATTTTCCACAGACAACTTTTCACTTCCTCTAACTCTAACTTATCTTCCATTTTCACTCTTCTTCTCCTCCCCCTCTTTCAAACTCACTCCATCTCATTTCCCAACCTCTCTTTCACACTTCCTTCTCTCCATATCTGTGTGCCTTTCTCTCTCTGTCCCTTTCTCTCCATAACTCTTCCTTTCTCCTCCCTCTCCCCCCTTTCTTCAGTTCTTCGTTTCGTTAAAAACCACACGAGCATCAGCGACAAAAGTTCGAAATGGCCGCTTAACCTTGCTTCCCGTTCCGTCCGATCGGTTGAATTCAACTCGTCATATGATGTTTTCTCTCTCTTTCTATCTCTTTTTCTCTTTCTTTCTTCCTGCCTCTCTCTTTCTCTCTCTTTCAGGGACTCTTTATGGAACCCTCTCCCTTACTTTCACTTTGATCTCCTCCTCTATTCACTTGCTTTGCTTTTTTTCTAACATTAGCTTAGTTTTTTTTCCCATATCGCTCTCTCTCTCTCTGACTATTTCTCAACTCCTCTACTTCCCAGAGAGAGAGAGACAGAGAGTCTCCCATTTAGAGAGCATCTTTCGCTCACGTCGGCAGAGGCAAATTCTTGTCGCTTGTCAGTTTTTCAAACCCAGAGAAACTCATTTTTCAGCCACTTCCGGTTACTCGTCCTAGTCCTTGGTTCCTCTCCCACGATTTCTCGTTTCCTCCTCTCCATCTCTTCCTCCTCATCTCCTCCTTTTTGTTTCCCCCTCTTCATCTCCTCTTGGTTTAAACTCGTATCCTTCGTCGACTCGAGTTCGGCTCAAAACCTCACACAAATTTCGCATTCATCAACTGGTGGGATGGCTGTATGTGTACGTGTGTGTGTGCGCGTTTCATTGCTACTTCCGGTCGAGATGGACTCTTAAGTTGATATTGTGGTTGATGTTTTTGTTGATGTTGCCAGACGAACGTCCATCATTCGCACGTATTCATAAGCAATTTAACTTTTGCTCTCTCTCTCTCTCTCTCTCTGAAGGACTAAATAACAGCAAAAACAAAGACAAAATAACAACAAAAATAAAGGATCATGTTGACAGCGATAACAACAAGAACTACAACGAGACTAGCAACAATATAGCAACAATATAGCAACAACAACAACAACACTATCATCATCATCATCACCTTCTCGAACATGAACGAAACGCCGAAAATGCGCTTTCATAATTCAAATGTTGTTTTTGTTCTTTTTATTGTTCTTGTTAATGCCTTCTGCGGTCTCGTGTCTTCGCCTCGCCACCGGAAGTGTCCTTTATTTCTCTCCCTCTCACTCTACTTCTCGGCTCTCTTTCATCTCCTCTTCCTCGATCTCCATGTCTCCACTTACGTCTCCATGTGGTTGATTTTGTATTTGTTGTTATTTTTCATATGGTTTTTGTACTTGTTGTAATATTTGTTGTTATGGTTTTCGTTGTTGTTTTTATTATTGTTGTTACTGTTTTTCTTGTTGATACATTTGTTATTATTGTTGTTCTTGTTATGAATTGTGTTGTTATGTTTGTTTTTGTGACTTCTGTCGTTGTTTTTGTTCTTACAGTTTTTGTTGCCAACTGTTGTTGCAACAGTTTTCTCAAGTTGACAACACGGCCATCGCTCACGTTCATCTCCCTCTTCCTCTACCTTTCACCACAATCGTCGAATTCTCTCCTCTTTTGCCATCCTCTCTCTCTTTCACCCTATTCTCCTCTCTCTCCACTTCTCTCTCTCTGTCTTGATCTGCGTTTTGCGCCCACTTCCTGCCCTTTTGGAGTTCTTGCACTCACGTGTTTGTCCTCTCTTTCGTCCGATCTCTTTTTCTCACTCATTCTCGCTTTCTCTCCATCCCTTTTTATCTCTCTCTATCTTCGCTTCCTGTCTCTCTCTCACTTTCCCTCTTCTGACCCACACGGTTTACTTCCTCCCCACCTCTCGCACTTCCGGTGGCTCCAATGCAGCTTTTCATTTTGCAAAGCTTTCACGAACTCACATGAATAATGATTTTATGATGCCACGTGAGCCGACCGGACCCCTTTCTCCGATCTCTCTACCGTTAGTCACCTCGTCCTTCAGTCCTCCTCCTTCAGTCCTCCTCCTGCAGTCTTCCTTACTTCAACTCTCACTCGGTACATCCACATCCTCCTCAGCCTCCTCCATTTGGCGACTAAGACGACGCCATTAGAGGCCGTCTCCTGGTGCCCCGGAGGCTCGTGAACCGAAGATCGAGGGGTGTGAGAGTGGAGCAAAGGAAGAGAGAGAATTCTCCCTCTCTCTTGTCATTGCAGCGACCACTTCCGCCGTGTCCTCGTGGTCGAAGGCAGCTCAGCTCATCAGGTTGCCACGGCTCGCTGCACCGGAAGGACTAATGGAGCCAACGAAGGGACAGAGATAGGAGAGTGAAGAGGAGAGTGAAGCAGGCAGAGAGAGAGAGAGAGAGATAGAGAAGGGAGTGAAGCGGGGAGAGACAGAGAAGGCTTGATGACTAGGAAGACATGTTTGTGTTTGTACCCAGGTGTATGAGTGTGTGTGTGTATAAAGCGCAGGACAATCGAAGGCTGAACCAGTTATTAATAACAAACAGGACCCAAAGCCAAAGGAGACAAATGGGACGAAGTGTTGAAGAGGAAAAAGAGGAAGAGGATGAGAAAGAGGAGAAAGTGAATGAGGTGGAGAATGAGGAGCAGGATGAAGAGAATGTGGAGGAGGGTTGATGGACGAAGTAGGATGAGGAAGATTGAGCAACGATGAGGAAGAACGAGGGAGAATGAGGAAGCATTAAGTACAAAGAGAGAAGAAGAAAGAATAGAGAGTGCGAGGATGAACAAGAGAAGATGAAGGAGAACTAGAGAGGACGAGGAAGCACTGTAGAAGCCGAGGAAGAATTAGAGATGATAAGGAAGAACTAGAGAGGATGAGGAAGGATGCGATTCAGGTGGAAGGACATCCAGATCGTGAACGAAGGACGAAAGAGAAACCACACATCCTGTTGTGGAGATGGCGAAACGAAAGCAACGAAAGTTGAGGTGAACCGAAATCGAGTGAACGACGACGGAAGAAGCTTCGGCCAAAGCTCACCGGAAGTGAGCAGTTGAAGATGACCACAAAAAAAAAAGATGATTTTAACAATAACAATAAAAATAACAAGTGAAACCATTACCACAATAATAAAAACATGTTAAACTATTGCAACCAATATAATAATAAAAAGTATAACAACATTATCAGCCATAACCACATGAATGAATTTCTAAAAGAAAATGAAGCAATAAACGAAATATTAACTATGTGAAAAAAATTTAAAAAAATGATAATATATTCCATAGTATCAAGAAAAATAATAAGAAACAGAAAAATCACAATAACTACAACAATAAAAACAATAACTACAACAATACTAATAACAACAACGATAACAATATCAAAACTAATATTGTTAAAGTTTCTCACATAAATTTCCGTCGTGGGAATAATTAATTAAGCGATTATTTGTGGAAAACTTCGTTGCGTGGCCGAGGAGCGAAAAAGGGCGGAAGTAGCGGGATGGGTGGGGCGTGTGAACAGCACCGGAAGTATCGACAATATTCAACACACACATTGCCGGAAGCTCGGAGAAATTAGCAACACGAGAAACTTTCACCGGAAGCAAAGGTTTGTCCTGAAGGAGAAGAAAGGGAACTGAATATAAATACTTTCGTCGGTATCTCTTTCTCTCAATCATTCTCTCTGTTTTTCATTTTCTCTCTCTCTTTCTCTTTTTTTCCATATCTCTTTTTCTCACTCGTTCATTCATGGATTTAAATATACATATATTGAACGTCAAAATTTTTTTTATATAAATTTAAAAATAACACAAAAAACAAATAATAATTTTTTTCTTACTCAATAATTTTACTACTATTACGTCCTTGGCTCTGCTAATTTTTTCTTTTCATTATATTTTTCCGTTTTTATTTGACCCCTTTTTGTACTTATTTCTTTTATTCTCAATATATTGACTACTTTTAAACTATCCTACTATTAATTTGTTCACTAATTATAACTTTTTCATTACGAACTTCATTTACATTTACATTTAGTTCGTAGTGAAAATACGTACTTAGTTATTATTAATTTTTTCTCCACTATATTTTCAGTTGTCTTTTCTACTACTATTTTTGCACTTTTACTTATTACACTAAATATTTATCCACTATCTTTAATACATTTTTTCCTCTCATTACTTTTTCTGTTACTAATTTTTCATATTTTATACACTTTTTTTACAGATTCTTTTTTCAGTGCATATTTCTTCTTGTGAATTTTTCTACTGCTGTACGTGATTTTACTACTTATTTCTTACTATTTGCAATTCATTATTAGTTTTAATTTTACCTACACAATTTTTCTTGCAACTTTTTGTTCTCAATATTTTCTGATGACTACGATTTCTACACTTTTTCAATACTATTTTTCAACACTATTTTTAACACCTGTTTCTGAATTAATTCTTTTTGTTCACTATTCACCTCTTTTTTTACAGTGTTTACCTTTTTTGTTACACCCTTAGCTCACCCTACACTGACACATACCCAGACAAACCTCACACACACAAACGAAACTCATCAACAATTTTAATTAAGATTCTCCAACGGAACATTTAGTGCAAAAGGGAGTGCGATGAGGGCGTGATGAAGAGGGCGAGGGGAAGAGGAGTCAACGAGTCAAAGGGTTCGAGGCGGCAAAAGTCAGACGAAAGAAAAATTTAACAAATTAACTTCTTTTATGCTGGCGACCGGAGGAGGAAAAAACAGAATTCGAATCGAAGAAATGGAAGAAACAAAACATAGGAAGGCAAAGTGAGGCAATAGAAGACAAAGTGGAGTAAAGTGAGGCAACGTCAGGAAAAGTGAACACTGAAAAGCAATCAGTTTAAAAATGTTCTAGCAATGAAAACAACACATGGAGAGACGGACATAAAGACAAATGTACAGACCTATAGACAGATATTTTTACAGCCAGACATACTGAGGGACAGACAGACTCAGCCCCAGAATATAATCAAGAATAACACAAGAGATGTTCGAGAGAGACGAGAAGTCGAGGAATTGAAAGAGGGAGAGAGAAAATGATGGAGAATGTCAAAGATTGAGGGAGATGGAGGAAGATCGAGGTTGAATAGGGTGAAAAGGAGAGACATATATACGAATGGATGTAAAGAGTTAAAGAGAAAATCAACTAAGAAAACACTAAAGATAAAGACAAACATAAATGAAAAAATAACAGTCAAAGCGTGGAGCAAATTAGGAGTGAAGGAGAAAAGAATGGGTCATGTTCATACAAATGACAATAACAATGAGCGCTACTACAACAAAAATCACAACAACAATAACACTAAATACTAATAACAACAACCAAAGAGAACAAAACCCAAACTTGCAACTCCTAAGAAGAGAAAGAAATTCCTCTCAAATACCATTCAGAGAAGAAGTGAAAGATAGAGAGAGAGAGAGATATATGGTTGTTTCATGTCTGTTTGTCTGCCTTGGCCACGCCTCCTTGTCGAGAAGATATTCTTTTGACATATTTCGATTTTCTTCCTCCATCTCATCTCAGAGTGGATAACAAACAGATGGTGATGAATGAATGGATGGATGGAAGAATCAGAAGCAAAATGAGTGAAATCTCACCTGGTCTTTGATGATCAACTAGCTCCTATTCTCCTTTTCCATTGAGTTCCTCTTGGACTCGTGTGTGATCCACCTGTAGTTCGATGAGAAAATTCCTTGTTTCACATACGCCCCATTGGAACACATTTTCCATCCTCCTATCGTCGTTCCCTTCTTGCTTCGTAATTGCTCTCCACAAATCTCTCCATTCTTGTCCCCAATTCTTCGTCTCAATTCTTCTCATCAGTTCTTCGCCTCCATTCTACTTCTCCCTTTTTCTCCTCCCTTTTTCTCCTACCTTCATCTCCTTCCGTTTTCTCATCAATTCTTGCTCCATTCTTCTCTACTTCATTCATTCATTTCACAGAATCAGAGCCTTTCGGTATCAACCATCATCCGTTACACTCCATTCGATCTCTCTTCTCACTTTAGTTTCCCCCTCTTGCCACGCCCCTCTACTCACCTCCTCCTTCCATCTCATCTCCTCTTCTCTTCTCTCGCCCTCCTTTGATCCTCTTGTTCCTGTTATTCCTGTTGTTCTCGTCGACTCTCAGCCAACGCCGTGCAACAAGAACGACAAGGATTTTACAAGTTGCCATTTTCAGACAATACAAAGAGACCTTCGTCCGGATCACCGCCCACCGATGTCGATGACGTCGTCGTCATCGCCCACGCTGCCGCCAGTGGGCGCCCTGGACGTCACAAAACAACGGTAATAAAGAGTTGTCGATGAAGAGGCAGAAGAAGAAAAATATAAAGGTTGAGGAGGGATTCATGGAAGTGAAACGGAAGAGGAAAAATGAACACAGAGAAAGGTTTGAGGATAGACGGAGAGACAACTGAAGGATGAAGAGAAGCGCGGAAGAATGAACGAATAGACAGGCGAACAAACAGACAACCGGACAGACGAACAGATGGACAAACAGACAGACGGACAGACAGACAGACAGAAAAAGGACAGACTGATGAACAAAATGAACGAACAGACAGAGAGAAAAACTGTTCGGCGAACAAAGGATCAAAACAAAAGGATCAACAAAATTCTTCAAATGCCTTTGAAGCAGACATCGATCAGAGAAAGCACAGTGTGAGGGAGAGAAAGAGTCTTAAAAAAAGAGAAGAAAAGAGAGAGAGAGAACAGAGAAAGAGCGAGAAGGGTTCCTGGAAGTGAAGGCAATTGTTGATTCATCTGCTGTTGCCATCAAGAAAGAAAGAATGAAAAATAAAAAAATAAATTAAAAAAAGTGGACAAGTTTGATTGTTTTTTTCTATTGTTTATGATGTTGTTGTTGTATATGACGCTGTTTCTGATGTTGTTTTTGTTTTTTTTGTTGTTGTTGTAATTCGGTGTCCTTTCTTTTTGTAGCTACTGTTGCAAATGTTGTAGAAATTGTTGAAACAGTTGCTATTGCTATTGTTGTTTCAAATGGTTGTAAATGTTGTTGTAATACTGGTTTTTTAGCTATAATATCTTCTTGTTGTTGTTGTACTTTTTTTATATTATTGTTTTTGTTGTTGTTCCACATGCTGCAATAGTTGGCAAAAATGTTTGCTCAAAGGCTCACGGCAAACAAAGCTGAATCAGCTCTCCGAACCAAAGCTCGACAATGACGACAACGTCGAGCACAACCGGAAGTGGGCGTGGATCAAGAGGGGGCGTGGCAGTGAGGGGTATGTGAGCCAAGAACAAGAAGAAAAAAAGTGAATTTTTCTGAAAATCGCAAACAAATGAAAGTGGATCCACTTCAAAGTTGCAAATGAAGGGGGCGACACTGGCCTGGCAAAAGTGCAGCGAAAGCGAAAAATGACAAACAATGAAATGCTGAAGGACTGTCGGTGGGGTGAAAGAGACTGAGAGAGAGAGAGAGGTAAACCGAGGGGCTCGCGCTTAATCTCGAGCGATGCGTAAATATTTGCCAAAGCCAGGAGGCGGTCGGGCGCTGAATTTGCGGGGTCCCGGACGTTGGATTCTGGAGACAACTACTTCATTGTGCCCATCGACGGCTGACGATTGGGTTGACGAAGGGGGGTTGGTGAAAGAGAGGGTTGGACTTCAAAGGGGAGGGAAATTCACGGTAAAAACTGCATCGACATCAGCGAGACCGATGCCGAGACTCGTTGTCAATACAAAGGATGTCGCGGATCACAAGGAAGGTAGAAGGATGAGGAGGAAATAGTAGGAGCACGAAGTAGGAAGAGGAGGAAGTAAGAGAAGGATGATGAAGTAGGACAAAGATGGAGGAGAAATAAGTAGGTAGAGGAAGTTTTGCAAAAGGATCTGTTGATGAATACGTTATTTCGACAGGCACAAAACATCAGCGGGATTACAGGTAATTATGGAAAATATCCTCAAACGATTATTTTCTCTCCAGGGAGCGGAGAATTTGAATTTCCAACAATTTCACAGATGGATGCAGACAGATGGTTCAATGGAGTTTTACGTATTTTTTTTTAAATTCCTTTATTGGCGATTGAAAATTATTTAATATAATTATAAAATATATATAAAATATAATTTTTTTAAATTAAATTAAAAATTTTAATATTTTGCGATATTTTTTTAAAAATACTCCACAGAATCAAAAATTATTTTTTATTTTCAGGATTTAAAAAAGAAATATTAAAAAAAGATAATGTTTCTCTGAATTGATTTTTTTAAGTTTAAACGTTTTGTTCACGGGTCCAAGATCGCAAGAAGTTTTTAACCTTAAATTTAAGGATTAATGATTAATTGATTTTCATCAAATTTTACAAAATATCAAAATTTATTTTCAACAAAATTATATACACAAAATTTTAATTGAGACAACGTTCTGATCTTTCCAAGGTTTTTCTGAAATAAAAATAATCATTAAAAATACATGTTTATAGATGGATTCAAGAACAATTATTTATTTCAACAATTGATTGAAATGTTATAATTTTCACTCTATTCTCCAAAATTAAAAATGTATTTTTTGGACAAAATTAGTTTATCTAATTTTTTTTATTAGAATATTTTCTAATAGAATACTATATCTAGTATACTATTATCTTCTACTTCTCATATGGAATCTTGCTTCAAAGGGAAAATCACTCACCCAGAAAATCACTTCAAAGCTTCGCTAATCCCCCCTTCGCCTTTTCATTGGACCTCATCCTGTTGATGGTCATAATAATGCACTGTTTCTATAGTTATCACTATTGTTGTTATTGCTTTTGTTGTTGGTATTATTTTTGTTGTTATTATTATTGTTACTTCTATTATAGCCACTGTTGCATTTGATATCGTTGTTATTGTGTCGAACAAACAACGAAATATGATCGAAATTGAATTGTTTTTAATTGTTCGCTGGAAAATTTCATTATTAGAGATTCTCTGTTGTTGTTGTTGTTGTTGGAGGGCTTAATTAACACCGTCTGGTATTGTGGGTGAAGAGGGTGGGGAAGCAAAATTAATTCCTCCAAATCGGACAAAGGATTCGCTTGCACACAAAATTGCGGTTCACAAATTGGACCAAAACAGATTGGGGTAAAGAGAAAGATGGAGAGAAGGGAGGGATGGAGAGAAAATAGTGGGATGGGTGAAAATCTCGGATTTCGAATGAGGTTTGGACTGAGGTTTCATTCATTCCCCGTTCTGGCCAACCTGACCAAATAAATCAATGAGCAAATAAAATGAAAGGACGATGGAAATTTAAGATTTTCCATCATAAACATTTCAGCGATTGACCCTGAGGACATTCGACTCTGCATCCTGTCGAGTGCACCGATGCTACTCGAGCCTGGAAGTGATTGAAAGTTTTCCCTCACAAACACACACAAACACTTAGATAAACACACACACACACAGAGGGAGGAAGAGAGAGAGAGAGAGATAGACCTTCATGCAAACACCTAGAGACACAGGAAGGATTCAGAAATCCAATGAATATTAATTAATGTCTGCCTGGAGTCAGACAGAAGGGATTTTTTTTTATATTTGGTTCTGTTCAGCTCTGACAATACCTGTTGTTTTTGTTTTTGTTATTGTTGTCGTTTTGTTTGGCTACAACAATGGAATAACAGTTATTTAGATGGCTAACAAGATACACTGGAAATATTCGGGATTCGATTTGTATTGTTTCTTCGAATCTTAAGTCAAAATACAAAATACAATTATGACAATAAAAAAATAAAATTATAAATTACTCTCGTTTTCTTAAACAAACGATCAATTATTATAAGGTTTATTATTTTTTTAAATATTTCTTTTGAAAATTTTTTTTACATTTTTTAAATATTTATTACGAATAATTATAATTTATTGTTATTCTAGATATTTATTTTGTAAACTTATATCACAAAACCGTTTTCACAAATGGACCCAAGAGCTTCAAAATAATCCCAACCTTACCCTTTTTATCTATGAATCCTTCTCATTAGGGAACAAAAACCTCCTCAAGAAATCATCGGCATCGTCAGCGAGAATAAGACATAAAGAATTTTAGCTAAAACAACTTCTGCCACTTCCGTCACCTGGAATCCACGACAAGAAACCTCAAACCGAAACTTCAAACCGAAACTTCAAACCTAGATTTCAAACCAAGAGTCTGCGAATAAAGAGACTAGGTTGAGTTCCAGACCGAGCTCTAGACCACGCCTCCTTAACGAGGGATCCCCAGCCCAGTACCACGCCCCGAACTCCGCCCACTCCGACCTGATCCGTCGAGCTTCGTGCATACAGAACACTTAAGTAATTGCAGAATAAACAAGCATCAACAGAAGATTACGTCGAGATGGTGGATGCAAAGAGTGAGATGGAGAGAGAGAGAGAGAGAACGTGGTAAAAAGAACGTTAGAGTGAGACAGAGGTGGATCAGAGGAATGGTAGGACTAGTGCAAATATTTTATTTGCTCATCCAACATTTGGCAAAAACAATTAAAAGACGCATGAACAACAAGAAGAAGAGCGGAAGACGAAGAAAACCCTGAGAAACAGAGAGAAGGAGAAATTACGAAAAAAGAGAGAGAGAGAGAGAGAGGGAAAGGAAGGGAGAGGAAGTGAGTGAGAGAAGACAGAGGTAGAGAGAGAGAGAGTGATGGCGAATGAGTGGAAATTAAGACGACTCGCGGCAACGGATGGTCAGGGTGCGAACAATGGAAACGCTGACTGCAGCAACATCATTGGCAAGAGAGGACTTTGTAGCCGCCAAAACAATGCGAGAGAGGAGATGGGGAAAATGAGTGAGTGAGAGATAAAAAAAAGGGAGAGAGAGAGAGAGAAAAAGATATAGAGTGAGAGAGAGGGAGAGCAATTTGCCAGCTTCGCGAGTTCGAAATAAAGTGAAGTGCTGGAGATTAAGAAAAGATAAACATTTGTAAGGATTTAGTATAAAGTTTGCTCTGCCGTCTGCATTAATTCCAACGAGGCGTGAGGTGGATGAGAGAATGAGAGGAAGGAAAAGTGAGAGCGGGATAGAGTGAGAGAGAGATAGAACACCTTTACTTAGTAGTAGTTCCCTTCCTCCTGCGGCAAATGCAAACATTTCGCTAAATATCCTGACGCAGCTCAACAGATATATATCTTGTCGAAGGACTTCGTGGAGGTCCTGCGGGAAGGTCGGCGAGAAAAGCCGTCGCGCAGGACGAACGAGCTCTTGCCACTTTGCTAAGCCAACAGCGGAGGGAGGCCGAGGAGGGGTCGAAGGTGGGCTTAACCTGGCTGAGGTCGTCTTCTTTGTTTGTTCGGGCTCTGGTTGTTACGACTAAGTGGTGGAAAATGGGAGAGAGGTGGAGATGGATACGTATCCACCGTGCGGTGAGGATGCAAAGAGAGAGGTGAAGAAAAGAGACTGAGTTGGAGAAAGCACCCAAGTCGAGGATAAACTCAAAAGGAGGTTGGTTTCGAAGGAGGCCGGGATCTGTTGAGTTTTGCTAATTGTTTTAAGACACTCCCTACCTCCAACATCCCTTCGATCTTCCTCGGATTTTCTCGCTGTCTGTGGGTTGGGAGTAACAGGCTGTCTTTACCACTCTCTCTGTCATATTTATATACAGATATTCCCTGAGAGTTTTTATCTCCTGTAATTATTATTTTTAAATATTTTAATTTTTATTTATTTAATTAATTAGTTATTACTTAATTTTACTTAATCATTAAGAATCTAAAGATATCTGGAATATCATATTGCTATCATCTAAATCTAAGCTTCATAATTTACAATTTTATAATTATAAGTTTTGCTTTCATTTAATTTCATTGTTTTTACATAATTTTCAATATAATTTTATTCTATTCTATTTTCTTTTTGTGGGGAAGTAATATATTTCAGTTGTTTACTGTAGGTGTATACAAATTTATTACAAGTCAGACAAATTTTAATTATTTATTTACTTATTTTAGTTAAGTATATTTGAAATGTAAATTTTGTTTAATTTTAAAAATACTAAATACATATTTAGTAGTAAATAATTAGGATTACAAACTAAGGATGATGAATCCCAACAAACATAAATGTTTTTCCCTCAGTGTAGACCTATTGTTTTCTTTCCCTTTATGGCTCTTCTTTCACTTCTTCTCCAAATCTCTCTCTCTATCTCTCTCTCACTTGGAGTCCTTTCTCCCCTATATCTCTCTCTCTTTTATTCCATCTCCCCCGCTCGGTTTCGTCATCGGCGACCTCCATCAATTATCGAAAACTTTGGCATTCATCAAGCGAGAGAATGGAAGAAAAGGAAGTGACCAGGATGAAGGGCGGCGACTGGAAGAGGAATTGAGCAGTCAGGAAGGAGACAGTGGGGAGACAGAAAGGAGACAGAGACGAAACAGTTAGGAAATAGGAAGGAGACAGCAGGAGGATAAAGGACGAAGCGCAGTCGGCGGCGGAAGTGGAAGTCATTGCAGCTCAGTAATTGACATCGGCTTCGGAATGTCATCGAGTTGACTGATGGGGGACGAAGGGAGAAAGAGATGGAGAATGTGTGGCTGGACATGACGTCGTGACCATTCAACAGTTGCTTCACACCAACTCACACAAACACACACACATTCCCATAGATCCATGTATAACAATTTGCATGCGAGAGCAACTGTGGATCGATTAAATGAAACCTTAATGAAGCGAGAGACGAACTAAAAGTTTTGGTTCCCTCGGTTCGTCTGGTTCTGGTTTGTCCTCTGGACATAGAGAATAGAGGGAAATAGGAATGAAGGAGAGGGAAGATGGAGGCGATGATGGCAAAGCTCAATTGATGGAAATAATGACGAGATGGCTGAATGAGCCTGTGTTTTAGTTATTTACAGATGGAAACCCTTGACTCCGGGCCTTTGAGTTACATGGAAAAAATTTGTTTAAATGAATTTACAAAAAACCATCAGAATCAGAATTATCGATAATTGTTAGAGAAAAAAAAAAAATAAATTTAATAAAACTAAATATTTTTTATTCTAAGTGAAATGTGTCCGATGGTGAAATTGTTCCGTTGGAGAAATCTTTCATTATTTTCTTTTTTCCCTTACACAAGTTTATTTTAATTAAATATTTTTAAATATTAAAAATTGTATATGTTTTTCTAAATTTTCTGATTTATTTCATTCTAGTTGGTTTTAGATATTGTTCTAAAATTATTTCTACATTTTTACAAATTTTCCAAAATTTTTTTTATTAATGCTTTTTTTTGTTTATTTTTTTCAATTAATATATAATTTTTTCATATACAATTTTTTTTTATATTTTTTTAAAGTAAAAATTTCATTTTTCATTTCAATCCAAAAATTAATTTTTCTTCTTAATTTTTAAATGCTTTTTAAAAACTACTTATCTACTTATTTTTTTCAAATTTGTATTCGTGATTTAAATGTTTTCAATAACTGCATTTTCTTTCAGTGCATGAGGGGTCTTTTGTCTGGCAAGTTGGCAACGCTGCTGCTGTAGCATTTTACAAATGTCGTCATTAAAAGAGTTTTGCTGAATGGACTTGTTACTCGATGACAAATTCAAACAATGGCGACTGGACATGGACCTCGCCTCATACACACATATAGACATCTAGTATCATCAGTCCAATCTACACACACATACGTGTCACTCACACATAGAAAACACACACAAACCCAGACAATCGCCGTCGTCATTCATATGGAGAGCTCGCGGCGAGATCGACCGAGCCGCAGGACGAAGCCGAACCCGAGCTCGACTCGGATGAGCCTCTGACAGCGGTCGAAACGCGTCGTCAGCGCCTCTGTCGCTGATGCTGATGCTGATGCTGCTGGTGGTGATGGCGATGATGATGGTGGTAGTGGTGATGATGATGGTAGTCGTGATGATGATGGTGATGGTGAGTGGCATTAGTGGGCGTTCGATGGCGGTTTTATTCGAAATTAAACTAATTTTCGAATTGATTGGGTTTTAGATTTCGCTTCCACCATCACCATGATTTCTTTTTTAACGGCAAATGCAACAATAACATCGACAAATATAACAAGAACAACAATATTTGCAACAATAAAAACAACATCGTTAACAACATAATCGTCAACAACACAAAAGCCAGAAACCCACGAACAAAAGGACATTCGTAGTCCTTTGTTGACGATTTCAATCAGGGCTGCCGGCCCGAAAAATCGAGTTGTGGTAAGGTGAAATGGGCAGAGGTGGAGAACGAAAGTGGTCGCCATAATCGATCTGCGGAGTTGAAGCGTGGAAATGAGCACTCAACGAGGTGAAGGCGTTGGCAGAGAGGGAGACACAGGCAGAGAGAGAAAGGGAAGAATAAGAGAAATAGAGGGAGTAAAAGAAGAGGCAGAGAATGAGTTTCCGCAAACCACATGAACACTGTCGAAAACACGGTCCACAGCCTTCGATTTGGATGCCGAGATTCAGAGAATCATTTAATTGCTGATTTAGCAAATTCCGTATTTTATAAGTTTTGACCAGAGGTTGGGTATGAAATATCGAAAAAAGTGGAGGAGAAATGAACGAAGCTCTAGCGAAATTTGAAACCGATGTCTGGAAGAGAAAAAATCATCTTTAAAAAAAAAGAAACCTAAAATCCCACAACTTTATCAGGCCCAACCCACCTCTAAAAAAACCTCTCTCATCTCCACCCAAGCATCTAAAGTCAATTGATTCTAATGACCTGATTTGTTCACTAACAACAAAAATAGTAACAACAACAATAATAACAACAACAACAACAAAACGAGAACAATGACTCATTTTCACGAGATATCGTTTGGTCCCAACCCCATTTGAAGTAAAGGAAGGAAGGAAGTAACCGTCAAAGGATAACGCAAATGGAGGACGATAATGATTTCCACTTCTTTAAATGACAGCTCACTAGCCCTATCCGTTCAACGTTAACCATTTCTTCCACACCCATCAAAAACAACAACAAAAAGAATAAACAAAAACTACAAGATTAAACAACAAAAACAACAACACCAACGTCGATTTCATGCGACAAATAGTTTAGAGACAAGAGTAATCGATTGCGGACGACCCGAGCTCATCCTGATAGTCTCCCTTTCTCACCCATCTATCTGTCTCCCTTGTGCACTAGTTCATCCTCAGTCTTTGGCCATCATCTGACGTCCTTCGTCTCTCATCTCCATTCTTCCTTGGAGCGCTGGACAACGCGTTCACTGAAGCGGTAATGAGTCCGTCAAATTCATTATGTTCGTCATCATTGACCAGACTCACACACACACCGACAGTCAGACACACACACATACCTACAACACCCTCACACACATATACACAACCCCAACCATACACACACATTTACACTCATGCACCCATTGCACCCCACACTTCCGCTAATGGCATCAATCTATAAATACTTTCATCCCTCTTCCTGATGACTCGCCTTCCCAGGATCTCGGCGGGAGTTGTTGTCATATTTGTGGTTGTTTTTGATATTGTTGTCGTAATTTTTGTTTCTGTTGTTGTTGTTGATAATGTTGTTGTTCTTGTTGTAATGTCTTACTTTGGCCACTATCTCGCCAGAACACGACACGAGACAAAACCCTCGAGTGCGTCGTTCGAAGCTTAAAATCGAGTCCAGATCCTGGTGTGAGAACAACAGGGAGTGAGAAGGACAGAGAGTGAGGGAGGCAGAGATAGAAAATGACGAGGACAGAGAGTGAAGGGGACCGGGAGGGTGGAGGAAAGAGACAGGAATCACGCACCCTCAGCAGTAGGTGGAAAAAAAAGAAAGACCAAAAGGAAGCGAATTGAGAGAGGAAAGTGAATGAAGCGAAGCAGGACAACCAGGACGAGGGAGGAGGCCGCATGAAACGTGCTCATTGGACGCTCTGGCCACGGGTTCCTCTGGTCGTTGGCCACGGTTTGACGGGGCGCACCTTCTCACCTCCGCTGTCAATCTAATCGGACGTGGCAATAAATAAGCTCGGATCCGTGGCTCGTGCCTGTCCGGCTGACGGGTGAAACTCATCCATGACCACGATCCCTGGGTCCACTCGACCTCACCCCTACTCCGGTTATGGTCGTTTATCGGCGGATGAGTTACACAGAAAATGAAGGCATATCGTGAGGTTCTTTGATACCCCATCTCTTTTTCTCAATCCCCCAACCACTCTCTATTTGTCTTGCTTTGGAATCTGTTACAAATAGGACGTTGTCAGGACTTGGACAGTTGCAGAAGACGAGGTGTGGGAATTTCTATGAGCTTTGGTTTCGTTGGGAATTGAATAATATGAGTGTAAATAAAAAAAAATATTCGAAAATTAATTGAAATCAACTGGAAGTCAAATCGTGGTCAGTGGAAAAGAAAGTTGAAATTGTACTGAAGGATATTTCAATTTGACATTTGGAAGAGATAGACAATAATAAATTTATACGAAGAAATTGAATTCTAAATTGATTTTAATAAAACCTGAAAATTAATAAAATTAGTAATTCACAAAAATTTTTAACTTTTAAAATTTAATTTTGCAAAATTGAAAATTCACAAGAATTGAAAATACCTTTAAAATTAAATGTTAGATAATATATTTTTATAAATTTTAAATTAAATTAATTAATATAAAATACATAAAAACTCAAAAAATTTGAAAATTCAAGGAAATTCTTTAAAATTGAAAATATTTCAAGAAAATTAAAAAGTTAACTACAATTATAGTAATATTTAAAAATTCACCAAAATTAAAAATTCACAAATATTAAACATTTATTTTATAGAAGGACATTCCTTCTATAAAATAAAACAAAATTAAGAAAATTTTAAAAAATATTTAATTTCTTAGACAATTTTTTGATAGAAGACAATTTGATGATAGAAATTTATAAAATAAAGTGTGGGACCACCCCCAATTCCCAATTATTGTCTCCTCGTGTTTCTACCGATCCCCACCTCCTCGAGACACTTGTCCTTTCTCGACCGCCCGCTGACATTCCTAATGAAATCCTCAGTCATTGTCGTCGTTAATCCATTGAAATCCCCAAGGGGTGCGTGACAAATTTCGATAAATATCCCACATAATTATGGATTTTCTATCGTCTATTGCTGTCCCTTTCGCCCCTCCTTCCGCCTCCCCCAGGCGCACCCTTTTTCGCTTTGTTCTATTTCTTCATTGGCCCCATCTCCCTCGAACGTTTGCTGGTCACTTTAACGGTTGAGTGAACTGCGTTCAACTCCACGTGTGCTTCGTCCCCGCCCCCCAACCACGCCCTTTTCACCGTATGCGTTTAAACTTGATGAGCACGATGGAGTCCGTGCGGGTGGCAACTCTGGCCACACCGTTCGTATTGTGTTCATTTGACTGTGTGCGATTTTTCGCTTTAGTTTCCTTTTTCGATTCTAATTTTGAAGCATATATTGTAAAGAATTGGACTGTGAAAATCGCAACTTGTTGTTGTTTGGTTTTATTTTTGTTTTCATTTCTTTTTTTGATTTTTCTTTGTTTTTCCTATAGTTCTGTTGTTGTAAACTCTCGTTGCTTCATTCCATTTGCCACTCAATTTCATTCACCATACATTTTTTTGGAAAAATACAAATCTTGTTTGCACTGATCCTCGTTGCGGCGGCCATAAAAAAATGATGCAATCAAAACATGATGGCATCAAGGACTCGACCCGTCAATGGTCCTGGTTTTATTCCCACGGACTCTGACGCTCATTTTATTCCATAGACGATGACTGACTTTGGTCGATCGAGTTTGTTTATTTGTTGTTTGGTGAAAGGTCTGCATTGTATTCGCAGTTTGAATGGTGTAGTTTTTAGTAATATCTCAATATTCCGATCGCATTTGGAGCAAATGAATTTTAACTTTTTTTCTGGTTTGAGTTTTTATTTAAACTACAATTTGTTGATTCTCACGTATTCACGTTTAATAACTGTTGTATTTAATTTAGAACATAATTTAAAGAATCTGAATATATATAATATATATATAAAATATTTAATTTTTAAATTATCTATAAAAGAACATTTTGATCTGATTGATTAAAATAATATGGTAATATTACATATTGAGAAAAAAGAATATTTTTTGTAAACTAATGTAATCCGCTGAAAATTTATGGTTTTTTATAGAACACGAAAAAAAGTTATATAAAATATCTTCAACAATTAAAATTGAATTAAATAACAAATGAAATATGCAATATCTCAAATCAGAATATAATAATCCGAAATTTGGAAATTGATATTCAGATTAACATCAGCTTTCATTGGATATTAGAATTTTCCATATATTTCCCATTAATTTCGATAATTTATACATTTCTTATGATGCAGAAACATTTTTTTAAATCCAATAAATTTTGTGATATTTTTATCTTCAACTTTTGAGATGAGTTTGAACCATTAAAATTAATAATCTCCTTCAATTAAAATTTTCCATTGCGTTGATTTGTTCACTTTCATTCATATAAAATTTTCCACTTTATTAAAATTTTTTTCTAATCCTTCACTTCCACTCTCTCACTCAACCACTGACCACGGTCACACTCGCCCCCTTCTATGGTACAAAAGGCGGAGAGCGCGCAGAGCATCGTCCACTGATAAGAGCATCCCTGGCGACGACGCTCGTCTCGCGCACCAGCCGACGGCGAACGAGGATGTGATCAGGGCGAGACGATGCGATCGATTAATCGACGACTTATCGCTGGGACAACAGCTGATAAGCGATAGTGTTGTTGTACACATACCGTGAAGACGACGCGCTGTAACGAGAGGATGATGGGACAACGAGAGATAAAGAGACGAACGATTGGTGGATGGACCACGATGCGGTATTTGTCAAATGTCAATGTTGTTCAACGAGGAGACGATGATGATGATGTTGTTGATGATGTGATGTGATTGTTGTTTTTTCTGACTTGTTGTTCTTGTTCTGACTTGTTGTTATTGTAACTTCTTGTTGTTGTCATTGTTGGTGCTGTACTAAATCTGTTGCTGTGCCTGGCATTCTTCTTATCAGCAACAGACGCGAGCGCAACGAGATCGAAGAGAACAATTATTGAACTCATCGCCTCGGTACCGCCTCTCAATTCAATCGCATATCTTTCCATCCGTCTATCTGTCTGTCTGTCCTTCAGTTCGTCCATCTATCGGTCATTCTCAAGCGATCAGCGAGACGATGATCGAATTCTCAACAAACGAACGATCGAATTCTCAAAAACGAACTATTGAAAATTCTCAACAACCAACGATCAACTTCGATCGTGTCCTCAGTTTGTCAGAGTCTGTTGTGTTGATAACGTTTCTTGATTTTTTGGTGGATTTGGTGGATCGCTCTCTCTGTGTCTCGTTCGTTCGTTCGTTCGTGCGCAAACCTGCAACGTTACTGTGTTTGCCCGTTGGAAATTGTCCGCTTACGTGCTACGTCATTGTATTGTTTCAAAAATATATATGCAAATAATCCAATCAAAAATTCAAAATTTCAATTCGAATAGAAAATTGATTAAATTGAGAAAATTAACTGAAATTAAAAATTTCATAAAATTGAGAATTAAATAAAATTGGGAATTCATTAAAGTTGAAAATTTAATAAAATTAAAAACTTACTAAAATAAAAAAAAATCACCAAAATTAAAAATTGACTAAAATTGAAAATATATTAAAATTTACAAAAATTAAAAAAAATTAAAAATTAACCCAATTTGAAAATACAAGAAAAATTAATAAATTCACTAAAATTGAATGAAAATTTAAAATTCTCAACCATTAAAAATTCATGAAATTGAACACTAAAAATTCTACAAAAATATAAATTGACTAAAATTTTAAATTCTTTAAAGCTTAAAACTCAGTAAAATTATATTGATCTGAAAATTAATTGAATTCAAATTTCGAAAATATTTATTCGGAACTCAACCTTTGGAAACCTGTGCTCTGTTGCGTAACGTCAAAGTGTCTCTCCGCTTACGTCTACGTTGCGTTACGTTGTTATCGTGCTTTGACATTGGAACAGTGGAAATTCGAAATATAATTTTCCCAGCAAAAAAAAACCATCAACAAAATTATTGTGAACTGTCGAAGGCTTTGAATGTGGGTCTAACTAACTGTAAACTCTGTCCTTTGGTCAAAATTTCACCTTTATTCCGGGTTCTATAAAAAAACAAACAAATTGTATCTCGGCTCTCGTTTAATATTTGCGTGTATTGGTTTACGTATCTGTGAGTATCTCTTATGTAAATGTTTTTCTGTCTCTTTGTATTTTGTATAATGCTTTGAATTGTTTTGTTTTTTATGCCCTCCGCCACGCCTCCCCCCAATCCGCCCCTCTCATCGTCCCCATCTTAACCTTAGGAAAGTATTTACTAATGCACTCTTGTCTTCTCAGCAAGCTAAATGTTAAATCACTTTTGTTGTTGTTGTTGTTGCTCTCTGTTAGCTTATCTGCGTTTTATATTCTTGTTATTTTCGTACTTCGTGTATTTTGTTCATGTGTCTGCTGTTGTTGTCGATGATGTGGAATCGAGTGGTATTTTTGATTTTCAATTCGTTCTGGTTGTGTTTGTGCAATTTTTACAGAAAGTCTGGGATTTTTACAGAGTCGTAGGCGTGTCGTGAAAGGTTTTGAACTACGAGCGTTGGCCTTTTGTGTTTGAAAATAGTTTTACAAAATAAATTTCCTATGAACTTCATGAATTGATAAGTTGTATTCAAATATTTATCTAGCATACAATTAATTATTTCGTATTTTATTTATTACTTCTTTACTCATATGTAAAATTTATGATCTGTATATCACTTCGTAATAATAATGAATTTCCATTCGATTTCCCTTAAAAATTATTTTATTAAAAAATGTTATAAAATCAATAAAAAAACTGATTTTAGGATATTTAGTAGATTTTTAAAACTGGTATAAGAAACGCTTTTTGGAAAGGCGTTTCGTTAGCATTTGAAATATTCCATCTTCTGATAGGAATCTTCGAATCACATCCCCCTATTTATTCTATGAAAGTCATCCATCGTTCCCATTAAGACTTCACTACCGCCCTCTGATCAAATTCTATTTTCTCCCTATCGTCATCAACTCTCTCCCTCTCTCTTCCATCAACCCTCTCTCTCTCTCTTTCTCCCTCATCTGCAACCCTTCCTCCCCCTCTCTCTATTTCTGACACCCTCGAGTGTGCTAAATTGAAGTGTGCTGAATTCAATTTTCCGAAATCGAATAAACTTCAAAGCGTCAAACAATCTGGCAACACTGTGTGAAAAGTCGCATCGCATGTGTTAACCCTTGACATACGACGACACACAGCGACACTTGTTGCGCCCACGACGCGTGCTCATTAATATCATTATTTATCGTCAGCCACCTACGGCAACGTTGAGTTCTCTGCGTCCTGCTGGTCTTTCATCCTGCTTCCTCTATGTTCCTCTCCCTCTTTTCCTCGCTGTCTTCTGCACCCCATCCTTTTCACTCTCTCCTCTTAACCCTCATCCTCGTCTCCTTCCATGTCCTGCTGCCAGTTGTCCTTTGGCCACGCTGTTTGTGCGATTCAACAACTCGCATAAAATTACGACTCGCATAAATATCCCCGAGGAGCCTTTGCCATGATGGTGCGGTAGTGTGGGTGGATGGAGGAGGGGGGGAGGAAATATTTATGAACTACGAAAATAACAAGGACAACGGAAAAACACACATACTAAATCTGACACACACACATATATAGGCGAGAGAGAGGTCAACTTAGTGGCGGGAAACATCGTGGTGGGTGGCGACTGTCTGTCCGTCCGTCCGTCTGTCTGTCTGTTGTTCATCGATAGACGGGGGGATGATGGAAAGAGGCAAAAAAGAGAGATGAAGGAGACAACTAGAAGTGTGAAAGAAATGGCAATATACAAGGAAGAAAACTGTGAGGAAAAAGAGATAAAGACGAAGGAAAAGAAATCAAGTCTAGGAAAAGACAACGAAATGTAGAGAGATAGAATGAGACAAGGACGGACAACCAATGAAGAGTGAAAGAGACAGAAAAGAGAGAGAGAGAGAGACAACCAACGAAGAGTGAAAGAGACAGAGGGAGAAGCAACGCTAGTTTCCGTCCACCGGATATTTTATTATGCGAGTGTCTGCGCTTATTATTTTAGCCACAGGCCACGCACAATATTTTCACACACCACCGACGTCTTGTGACCGCCGGACTCCAACCTATTGACTCTTTTTATGTGTGTGTGTGTGTGTGTGTGTCTGACTATATCTGTGTATGTGTTGGTGTGAGTGTGTGTCTCTGCCTTTGAGTGTGGGGCGCATATAAATTGCATTGATTCACTTACGCTGGAACAACGGGCACAAGAAGCCAGAGACAGACAATAGAAAGGGACGAGGAAGCAGGGAGAAGAAGAGAAAAAGATAGAGTGGCAGAGAGAGAGAGAGAGAAGAAGATAAAGTATGTGAGAGAGATGGAGATAAAGTATGTGAGAGAGAGGGAGATAGAACGACTGTGATATAAACCAGAAAAAGAAAGAGAATCGTTCTTTCGCCCCACTTTTTCTTCGTTTTTTTCCGCATCCTTTTCTCTGTAGTTATTTTTATTAAGTAGATTTTCAATGCGATGTACTTTCGCTCAAGGATATTTTCAACAGGACGCCGCACGAGTCCTGATTCAACCATCTCGACCACTCCTCCCACTTTCCATCCTCCCTCTCTCACCATTGTTTCAATCGGGGTCGTTCGTTGGTTGTTGTTGTTGATATTTTATTGTTTTTTATTAATCTCATTCTTGTCGTTTCTCTTGTCGATGTCCTTCTGTGTGCTTTGCTGTGATCCTTGTTGTTGATGTTGTTGCTTTTTTAATATTGTTATTTTCTAACATTTTTGTTGTTTTTTAATATTTTTCTCTTTTCTATTATAAGTTGTTATTTGATAATATTTTTGTTGTTATCATTGTTGTTGTTGTTCTTGTTACTTTTAGCTGTTTGTTTGATGATTTTTCTTCCCATGTTCAACATGTTCTTCTTCGTTGTTGTTCTTATTGTTTTAACAAGTCGTTGTTGTAGCTGTTGTTGTTTTTGCTTTAGTGACATGTGTTGACTTTAGGTTTATCTTTGTCTCCCTCACACTCTATTTCTCTCTGTCTCCCACTCGCTGTCTTCTTCTCTCTTTCTTTGTTTTATTGTAACGATCTCAATCTCATTGATGTTGTTCTTCATGTTGTTGTTTTTTGATATGGTACATGTTGTTGTTTTTTTTTAGTATATAGTGTTGTATTGTACTTGTTCTTGTAGCCCATGTAGTATTTGTTATTGTTGTCGTTGTCATATTTTATAGTTGTTGTAGTTACTGAATCAATTCCCCAAGCGGTCAACAAAATGAACTGGCAAACTATGAATCTCGCACACTCAAACAATGACAACAAGAACAACAACAAGAAACATGCTTACACACACACACACACTCAAACATACATGAACAACGGATGATGATCCTCATGAATGATGTATGATAGAAAAATATGAAAATCCCCTATAAGAAAATATGCCTACCAGAAATGATATAAAAAACCTGTTGATGCAGGAATCCAGGATCAAGGACGAAGCCTTCACAGGCGAAAGAGGTATTATCCTTATTAGTTATGTAAAATATTGGGAGATTTTTCGATATATGATTTCTGAAGTTTTACATTTTTTGGTGGGGATATATGACAAATTTCATAAAATAATTTATTTAGCTAAAATAATTGATTGAATTTGAATAAAAATTTGATTTTAAATTATAATGATGATGAAAATCAATAATGAAGAATAACTCAATGGAAAGAATAAAATATATTACACAAATTATGAAAATATTTAAGAATTATATAAAAAAAATTTTATAAAATAAATTATAAAATCATAAAAATATTGATTGAAATATTGAAATTTTTTAAATTAAAAACTGATTTTTTAAAATAAAAATATAATTTATTATTCTTAACAAATTAGATAGATAATAAAACTTGGTAATAAAATTAAAAAAAAAAAAATACAAATACAATTAATAAATAAATGAACAAAAAAAAATTCTCTATATGAACATTTCTCTTAAATCCTCCCAACTTAATATATCTTCCTCTCACTCATATTTGTTTACAAAAACCCGATGGTTTTCAAACTTCTCCACTCCATTAAGCCCTAGAATTAAAGGTTCGTAAGGATTAAATCATTAAGTAGTTGTGAGATAAGAAGAACTTTCTGTTCGAGTTGAACTCTTCCTTTCATTCCCTTTCTTCTGCTCGTTCTCTTAATTTGATTAAGAGCAGAAGAGTTAAGTTTCTTTTGATGCATTTGAAAGGATGCCACAGATGGAACTCAATTCGACAAAAGCAGGTGATTCGAAGGCAAAATGATCAACTTTATCTTTTGTATTCTAATAGTATTAAAACTACAATAAAACAAACAAGAATGAAAACCACAATAATAATAGCAGTAAAAACAACAACAATAACAACAATGTCAACAACTATAAATTCATCAACAACTGCTAAACAAACTTGATCCTCGATTTAATTTATTTGCGCTTCGGAATCGCGAGTCCAGAGAAAGTTGCGACCGACAGGACTTCGACTTGGAATTTCTTTCTCTATCTCTCTATCTCATTCTCCCCCTTTCTCTCTCCCTCTGTCATAAATAGCTTTTTTCTTCCAAATAGAATTAACTCGTCATCCCGCAATCCGTTTGGATTGAAATTTTCTCTCACTTTCTTCACTCTCTGAACTTCTCTTCTCCCTTCTCTCTCTCCCTTTTTCTCTCCCTCTCTCTCTGTCTCTCCTCTCTCAGATAAGTTCATAATGATGCAAACAAATGAAATAATAACTTTTCTTCTTTGTAACTCTTACTTTTGCCTCATTTAGTTTTCGCAACTCTCTCATCTTCATCATCGTTTTGCTCTCCTCTCTTCTTCACTCTCTTCTCCTTTTTTCTCTCCTCATCCCTCTCTTCTTCCCCTTTCTCACTTTCTTCTCCTCTTTTCCACCTGCCGGAAACTTTGCTGACATAAATAATTCTTTGATCTCTTTCAATTAGAGCAAGATGGTATGCCACAATGCACAATGCTTACTTCATCTTCTTTCTCTTTTTTTTCTTTAATTTTCCTCACTCTATCTTTTCATTCTTCCAAACTCACAACCTCTCTCTCTCTCTCTCTTTTCCACGCTCTATAAATTTATTTCCATCGCTCTTTCGATTTCGTTTGAATGAAATCGAAATTCTTGATGAATTGTTCGGGTTTCTGAAGAAAATGCTTCGTCAATTGAGTTTCGTCGTTGACCTTCCTCTCTCTGTCTCTTTCTCCGCACACCTTTTCTCTTGTTTTCTCTGTCTCGTTCTCTACTCTCCTTTTCTCTCTTCCTCGCTTGTCATTGAGCTTCGAGTCATGGGGTTATTTTAATCTCTTCCTCCTCGCTATATGCGGACGATAAAAATGTCAACAACGCGATCTGATCGCTATTTGACCGTCGATCGCTCTGTGGCCGAGTGAACTCTCTTGCCAGGAGGTGGCAACGCCAGGGCGGGTATATTTTTTACAGTGGAATGATTTTTAAATAAAATATGAAAAATATTTTAAAAAACATGTAAAATTTTTTAATTATTTGTATTTGTAAAATATTTTTTCTATATTTTTTTAATTTATTTTATACAATGGTTTTTAAATTTTTTAAAATTTTTATTTTAGTTACTTTATAAATTTTAATTTTTTTTTACTATTTTGCGGACTGAAGGGAGCTGAAGTCGAGATAGAAGAAGTGAGAGAGAAGTAGAAAGGGTTGAAGAGAGAAGGAAAACTTGTGAATGGGACATGTTGAAAAAGATTTGGTTGGCTCTAATAAGTTGTAGCTAAGGAAGATGAAGTTGTATAATGAAGAAGTGGATTGATTGGAAAAATTATGAAGAGGTGGGTGGAAAGGAGAAGATGGTGGATGAGGATTAGAAGGTAGTGAATGAGTCGATAAGAAGTAGGTTGAGAAGCTGGAGACTGCGGTGGATCGAGAGAAGTCGATCCCGATACTGATGAAAGGGTTTCTGTGATGAGTGAAATGATGAGGAAATAAATCAAATTAGAAGAAGTCGATGCAAAGGAAGTTCTAACAAGAAATCAAGGAAGAAACATCTTATCGACATATCAAGAAACTCCTTCATCATCTTCAGAGATTCTTCTCGAAGCCATAGACTTGCACTTGGATGGAAAAATTCTCCAAAGAATTCTTCTTCACCGAGTCGCCTTTCACTACATTGTCGACAACCTCAACCTCATTCTTGTCACCCTTCCGTCTCTTTTCCTCTTCTGTTTCTTTCCTTCATCCGTCTCTTTCTATCATCCCTCTCTCCACTTCTCCTCTGCCCACTACCTCTGCCAAATTAAGTCTCCGGATCGTTCTCCCGAGCCCTCTCTGAGTCAGCAATTATTTCGCAATTAGTTGTCTTTCGTTCGAGGGCAGCTTGTTATTTTTTTTCTACCTCGCTCTCTTTCTCTCTCTTTCCATCTCTCCCTCTCACTACCTCTCACTCCCTCGTTCTCACTCCCTCGTTCTCTCTGCCTCTTTCTCTCTCCATTGTTAAGCTATATTTTAATAAACTTGCATCCATCAAGGACCATATTTACACACGTGCGTTGGTGTGTGAATGTATTTGTGAAAGGGTGAGAGAGAAAGAGAGAGAGATAAATGGAGACAGAAAGAGAAAGATGGAGACATCGGACGATAGACAAAAAGCTGACGAACGAGCTTAATCCTGATTAACAACAACTTTTTTGCCGCCATGTTCCTTGCCTCAAGAGAGCAATCAAAATGGTGGTGATGTTTGTTGTTATTGTTGTTATTTTTATTATTATTATTATGATTGTTATTTTATCCCTGTCTCTGTCTTTTGCTGCCATGGCGCCCTCTTCGTTCTGTTGCCCTGGCTGCAATGATTGTGCTTTTGCTTCTGCGTTTGTTTTTTTTTTTCATAATTTTATTTTATTTATGATGTCCTTCTGGTTGTTGTTGTGTCACTCATTGTTGTTGTTGCTTTTTTCTGCTCCAGCTGATGATTATGTTGGCAATTAAAATGAGAGTCCTTCTACCAAATGCTGCTTAATCCTTCGCTCGCAGACATTGACAATCGCATTCGGAGGGATGCAACTTTGTCTCTGTCTCTGTCTCGCTCACTCTCTCCTCTTCGTCCTCCTCTCTCACTCGCACTTAATCCTTAGTCCCCTTGTGACAATTGTCGACTTTGTTGTTGCTTTTGTTGTTGCTGCTGTTGTTCTGCAGCTTCTGCCAAATCCTTTGCTGCGACTTTTACGAGCATCATTATTTTGTTTTAAGCTTCTTGTTCTTTTCGCTCTCTATCTCTCTTTCTCTCATCAACACTTCCTCTTACTCTGGATTTTTCTCTTGCCTGTCTCCCTCTCACTCTCCCTCTCTCTGTCTACCTCTTTATCTCTCTTCCATCCTCGCTCATTCTCACTTTTCGCCGCGAAAGTTTGAAGCATAAAATTTGACGTTTTATTCCAGGCGATTATTTTTATTACCTTCTTTATTGTTGTAATTCTTCAGGGCGACATCAGCAACAGCAACAGCAGCAATATTAACAAAAGCAACAACAAGAAAAACTGAAACAACAATAATAACAACCACAACAACATAAACATCCTCAACAAGTCCTTCCGAGAGTTATGAATGATGTTTGGAATCGCTTTCTCAGACCCGCAGATCCTCATTGTCTTGAATTCGTCTCTCTTTCTTCTCTATTTTCTTCTCTCTTCCTTTATATCTCCCTTTCTCTACACTTTCTTTTTCCCACTTCTCTTGTCTCATCACCACGCGTGTCTTTTTCTCTCCATTCCCTCAAAGTCTGTCGAAGAAAACTTGAGGATAAAGGATCGTTTTTGTCTATGGGTCCCTCGAGATGGACCTCGTCTTCGGGTCGCAGGACATTGAGGATGACTTCGAAAGACTCGACAAGACCATCATTTCGAAAGCGCCCCAAGGATTCTCTTTTTCCCTCCGTTATCCTTGAGGTGTGGAACTAGATGCTTGCATAAAATCCCATTAAAACCATGATATTCTCTAAAGAACCATGAGATTTGGTAGAATTCTTGAATCCTGAATCCTTCAATTATTTAAAAAAGCTTCCACCTTCTTCTTCTTCCCATCCGCCCCCAACTCCTACGATTTCGATCGAAAACTAAAATCACATTTTCCTTGGAATATAAATTATCAAAACGAAATTGAAATATGTATGTATCGAGATTTTGTATGAAACATGTCAAATATCAATTTAGTTGATAAAAAAAATTATTTAGTTGTAATTTTGCATTGAAGCTAAATTTTTTTAAGTGTTGTCAACAATTAAGTGTGATCTTTGGACGAAAAAAAGAAGAGATTTCTCGCAAAAAAAAAAAACCAAAACCAAATTTAAATGTTTCAAACTTAAGTGTGCAAATTTTCAAGTCGATAAAAGTAAAAAAAAAAATCATATGTAATTAAAAGAAGCGAATGTTGTAAATAAAAAAAATCAAAGAGAAGAAACATACAAGTAAAAATAAGTAAAAATAAGAAAAAATCCCCACAGCAAGCGACCAGAGGTTCCTCGATATTGGTAAGTGAAAAGGGTTCCAAGGAGCTGTTGAAGGTTTTTCTCTCTCCTTCTTCCTCATTCGCCCCGGAGTCCTTGTTGAATCAAAGGACTTTGCAAGGATGTGCTGTTAATTGCTTGAATGAATATTAATTGAACGATTTGAGAGAATTCCCAAAAATAACAGGAAATACGAAAGGAAAATATTGTATTTGCTCGATGTCTGTCTGTCCATCGTTTGGACTCTCCAGTTTGTTCTTTCCAGTCTTTGGTCAATTGGACAGAGAGACACACAGACAGATCGGAGTGTTTGTTTGAGACCGAAGAAAAACATTTTATTGAAATTCTCTGATGAGCTGGAGTGAGACGAAGGAGGCGACCTCAATTATTTCACTTTCACCCAAATGTGAATCTCCTCCGGCTGTCAACTTCATTATCGAGTGCCAGACAGACAGACAGCGGCAGGACATTGAGGATGTTGTCAATGGGCCACTTGTGCCGAACGGCGTCGTCAGCGGCTGCGTCCAGAGGTAACCGAGGAAGGGTTTGGGTCGGAAGATGGAGGCAAGTGGAGGATGGCTGAAGCTGCTGATGAGGCTGATACTGATGTTGTTCTTGTTGATGCTGATGTTGTTCTTGTTGGTGTTGATGTTGTTCTTGTTGCTGCTGATTCGGATGCTTATTCTGATGCTGTTGATGATGATGATCCTAACGAGGTGTGCTTCAAGTCGACGGCACACAAGTGGCTCGCCGCATCAACAACATTACAGTCAGCAACATCAGCATCAGCATCGACAGTATCCTCTCCACAGTCCCAGGCCACCCATTGACGACGACGATGACGACGACTCCGATACGCCCTCGAACCATCCCAAAACAACCTCCAACAGATCGCAAACACCTTCCTTCGGTCTCCACGTCTTCTCCCACACCATCCTCCATCGATTTCCTTCCACCACCCCTCGGAGTTCGATTGCAATTGGCGCAATTGAGAACTGCTCGAAGCTATTTAATTGTAGTTCCTGGAATTTTTCCAGCATCCCAGCTTTGCGTCCGACACTTATTTATTTACTCAGTCGGTCTCGTTCTCTCTTCACTCTCCTTTTCTTCCACTACATTTTCCACTTCAGTCGGTCCCTGGACCTCCGTCTTCCTCACTCTACCTTCCACTTCCTCCTATTTTTTCTTCTCCTTCATTCTTGTTGCGTTCGATGAGGTCCCTCGACGTCCGGACCAGGTCCAGGCGAGTCTGTGGCATGTTGTCCACTCGAGCGTCAACTAATTTCTACGAATTCTTCGACCTTCTCCTCCTTCTTGGACTTTCCCTTTCTCATCCTCTTCTTTCTCTTCATTCTTCCTTCATCTTCCCTTGACTGGGTCTTCATCTGGTCCTTCGGTCCTTCATCTGGTCCTCTGGCATTCCTCGAAGTCATCCTTCCTCCAAGTCTTTCTCCTTCAAGACTTCCTTCGTTCTTCCTTCAAGATCTCATTCCTCTAAGCCGTCGTCCTTCCCTAAATTCTTCATCCTTCCTCTCAAATCCTCCTCCTTCCTCGTTTTGCGTCGCTCTGGAGTTTTCTTCTCTTTGTCCATTAGGGTTCGTCGGCGTCTCTTTCTCCAGGTTCTTCTGCAGCGCTTCTTCTCTCGTTGTCCTTCTCTTCTCTCGTTGTCCTTCTCTTCTTCGCTGTCCTGTTCTTCGGTCGATCTTCCGTCTCTTCCTTGTTTATCGAACCAGAGGGAGTTCGGGTCATTCGTCCTCCTTGTCTTTCCACCGCATTCGCTCTCGCTGCCCACTTGAGCTCGCTCCGAGGCGACTGCGACTCTCGACACGACTCGATTGGTTTCGTTTGGATCGTTCGAAGTTCCTCCGGTGGACGCTGGGATTTCGGAGTCCTTCAGAATCGACTGCTTCAGAAGCGTCTTCATCAACCCTGCCCCCTTCAGTTCCACCCCTTAAGACCCACTTTTTCTCCTTCTTTTCATTCTCTCCTTCTCCATCTCTGAATTTCGCCACTCGTGGCCGAAGGTATTCGTTAGATAGAAACAGAGTGAGAAAGAGAGAGAGAGAAAGAAAGGGATAGTGAGAAAGCTATAGTGCTTCCACCTGGATTTTCATGTTCGTGATGTTCGCCTCGCTCATGGTCGGCGGCAACGTTGGCCACTCTCTGTTGTGCAGTTTATTATTATTTGACTGTATTCTCTTAACGTGATCTTCGTTTTTATGGCAGATTTTCATCTACTTCCTCCATCTCGCTATCTCTTTCACCTTCACTGCTTTCGCTCCTTTGAGTCTTCAGCGATTCCTTCTTATGCTCTTCTTCGTCGACGTCTTCTTCGACGTTTTGGTTTGTTTGGCCTTCCCTCACTTCCACACATCCAGAACAGACATCGTTTTCCCCATACTCTCCAGTCTCTTTCTGTCTTTTTCTATATATCTCTCTCTCCCTCTCATTCTCCTTCTTTCACTCTCTTTTGCTCTCATGGGAACTGTGTTTGACTCTGGCTTCGATGGCTCGTTGGCAACATCGGACCAATGAAATGTTATCTAAATATTTATGGACTTAGTTTCGAAGGGAGATTATCACACTGGAATTTTTAAAGGGGAGGGAATTTAATTTTATAAATTTATGTTTGTACATTTGCATTTATTTTTTAAGTTTTTTCTAATCCCAATTTTTTGATGTTTAATTTGAATTTATTGAATTTAATTTTTAATTTTAGTTTTGATTGAATGAATTTATTTATTGAAATTTACTTTAAAATTGAATCTTACTTTTGTAATAATAATTTTTAAATTGCCCATTTTTTATATTTTTAATTTTTTTTTTAGTTCTCCCATTTGAATTTAGAGTTTAACTTTTTAATATAATTTTTAATATAATTTGAATTTGTGTTTTTAATAAAATTTCCTTACAATGTAATTTTTAATATTTTAGTTACATATTACATTTAATTTTTGAACTCATTATTTAAATTTTAGTTTTGTGAATTTAATTTAAAAAATTAATTAACTTTTTTATAATTTTACTTGAGTTACGATTTTAATTTTAGGATTTATTATTTCAATTTTAGTTTTAAATTTAATTTTATTATTTTTAATTTTTTCTAATAATTAAACTTTTGGAAAATTAAATTCATATTTCCAATTTTTGATGAAATTTTCAAATTCCCACTTTATTAAACTACTTCCCACACTAATGTGTGAATTCCGAAGACCTTCTCGAGTTAGGGACAAGTGTTGAAACTCCATCCTCAAGCATGTTATGACAGGTAGAGTGAGTGAAAGAGATGGTGTGGGAAAGAGCGAGAGAGAAAGCCGGTGGTCCTGCAAATTGGCCGTTTTGGAAATCGTGTTCTCCTAATGAGACCAACAAATGCCTCATCATTAATTCACACAATTTGACATAAACCTCAAGGCTCAACTCAACGACCAATGTTCTTCTTCCCTCCTTCTCGTTCACCCCTTTTAAATTCATCTCTCTCTGTCGCACTCTCTATCACACTCTCTATCACACTCTCTGCCACACTCTCTGTTATTGAAACCCATCGACTTGGACATCGCCACGATTCCAGATGAGCCCAAGACGCAAGATCCCGACGTCGTCGTCATCGTTCGCCACACACACGCCCCGAAGTCCTTGGGCTCAAAGTGAATTTAATTAATTCAATTTGAAGCGAACTCCTTGAGTTCCATCGACGCTTGGGAGGAAGTGGGCGGTGAGGGGCGTGGCATGGTGTGACTTGTGGGGCGTCTTCACATGGATTGTGGAGGGAGGCTGGAAATTTTGATCTCATCCATCCTGCTGAATATTTCCTCGTCTTCGGCCGGTTTTAGGCCTGGTTTCGATTTCAATTTGCGAAACAACCATATTTCGACCACGCCCCTCTGCTTCCTCTACGCCTCTCTCGACCACTTTCTCTCCTCCTCTGCGTCCTCTCTCGACCACTCCCCCTTTTGACCGCTCGACCTCGCCGAAACTCACACGGCAATTAATGTGGATTTCTCCATTTCCGCCTCCGTCTTCAGGCATCGTCCTGTTGTCGACGTCAGTCCAAGGACCATCGGTGGCCGGAAGGAGAGATGCGTTAGGTTAGAAGTGGAAGAAAGAGGACAAAAGACAAGGAGCAGGGACGAGGCGACGATCTGAGGTAAGGATGAAAGGGCTGAGGTCAGAATGGATGGACGCCTGAGGAAGAGAAGGGTTTGATGTTTGAAGTTTGAAGAAAGGAGGTGGGAAGAGTGAAGACCTAAGGAACGAAGGAAGCGCAAAGGAAGATCGAAGGAAGAGCGAAGTATGAAATTAGGTAAAGCGTAGTATGAAATTTGGAAGGACTTGAGAAGATGGAAGTTTCGACCTAGGCAACATTCACCACTGATTGTTACCACAGAGAAAAGATGAGAGGACCAAGAGATGGAGACAAGAGAACAGAGAATAGAGGCCAGAGGCAAGAGGTCAGAGAAGACAAAAAGACAGAAACAAGAGAAAAACGATGAGAGTGACAGAGAAGTGAAGACAGAGAGTTTAGCACAGAGCCAAGAGGACAGAAACATGAAGATAGAGGCAAGAGAACAGAACCAAAAGGCCAGAGATTAGAAGACAGAAACAAGAGGATGGAGAAAGGACAATGATGACAGGACAACAGACGTGAATGGCTAACGGATGGAAATTACCAAAGGATTGAAGTTGTCGACCGAAGGACTGGATGACTAAATGTCTCACGTGAATGGCCAATGGATCGACGTCGATGATCAACTGTGGAACGTCCATGACCAAAGGATGAACATCGATGAGCACCGGACAGACAGCGATGACAAACGGATGGATAACGATGACCAACGAAGAGACATCGCTGACTTACGAACGTCACATTGTGAGCTGGAGCGTAACGAAAGGAGGCTCACGAAACGACAGCCGCTGTCAATTGTGACGGGAAGACGAAATTAATATTCCAAGGAAGAGAAGGAAGGAAGGAAGGAAAGAAGGAAGAAACCAAGAAGCAGATGAACGAAGGAGGGATCAAGTAAATGATGAAATGTGGGATCAAGTAGAAGACGAAGAGAGGAACCAAGAAAAGGACGTGAGAAGGAAGGAATCAAGGAAACGCTTCAAGATCTCAGTTGGCAACATGGCCCAGAAGCCCACTTAAACGGTTGTCAGAGGAGATCAGAGTGAGAGACAGATTGAAAGAGGCAAAGGAAAAACAAAAAAATTATTTCAAGTTATCGAAGGGAAAGAGATTTAAAAGTGAAATTCATGACTGAAAGGAGACAATAAGAGATAGTAAGAGAGAGGGAGATAGAGAGAGAGAGAGACAGAGAGAGGGAGATAGAGAGAGATGAAAAAGTCTGTTCGAGAGAGGGAAAGAGTGAAATCGAGAGAATGAGAGAGAGATCGGAATATATTGAAAATTAAGCAGCTTTTCTCGGCGTTCCGTCAATTTAACTGAAATGTGTTTTTAAATGCGGGGACCGTGGGTTTTTCTCCCAACACACACGCACACACACATGTTCAGACACACACATACATACATATATTCACACATCCACACCCACTTTCTCTCTCTCACATTTCCATTGGCCATGTGCGAAAACATTAAAAATTCCCGATTAAATCCCACAAATCTCTAGCAATTAAACGTTAATCCGATGTTTTCGATGTTCATTGAATTAAAAAATTCCAATTAGCGGAAAAATCACACTCACACACAGGAAGAGTGTGTGAGAGAAAGGGAGAGAGAGAAAGAGAATGAGAGAGACAGATGAAAACCCAAAGTCATCCGGATTCGAATCCGCTTGAGCTCCGTCGCATGTGACTTCAGCGATTTCCACACTAATTAACGACGGATTGGCAAACAATTTGTAAAAAGGATTTAATTGGTCCCTCGCCCTCGTTCTTCGTCCTTCTCTTTCGTACTTCTCTGCGTTCTTCTCTTTCGTCTTTCTCTTCTTCTCTTCATACCTTGATCCCGCCCTTTCGTTCTTGTCTTTGATCTCTCCCTTCATTTCTCCCTTGCTTTTATCCTTCGGTTCATCATCGTCCTGATAAAAGCGTTCCTTCGTCCTTTGTTCTCTCATTCATTTTGGTCGTCATCGTTCTCTTCTCGTTCTCGCGGAGTCCCACAGGTGCCTCCATCTACCGTTTGAACACCTGACAGAAGGACGTTGATCGTGGTAAAAAAAACTAAGGTTGATGTGGGAAGAAACGATTTGGGCAAGGAAAGGTTTTTTTTTTAGAGAAGGGCCTTCCAAATTCCCCCGAGAATATCGCCGACCACCGGAGAAGCGCCTCGATCCTCTTTTGGAGTCGTTTGTTGAATGTATTGTTAAGTGAATCTTTGTGAGGGAGGAGATGATTGAAAAGTGATTTAAGGATTATACGAAGGTTTTTCGAATTAGTTTCCAAAATGATTTGAATTTGGTTCCAAAATGATTTGAATTTGGTTCCAAAAATATTCGAATTTGGTTCCAAAATGATTCGAATTTGGTCCGAATGTGGATTTTGGAATCTTGAATAAGGAATGGGAACCATTCATGGAAATGTGACCCATAGAGCAAACAAGAGAATGGTGCTTAAGAAAATTCTTAATTGAGGTCATTCTTATTTATGTTTTCCCTCCTTCCCCTTCCCCTTCTCCTTCTGCTCCTCCTGCTCCTTCTCCTGAATCGCTAAAATATTTTGGCGAAAAAATTCCTTCTGCATGAGAACAAATAAAAATAAATCCTGGAACTGGAACTTCTTCACGACACTAGCGAACCCTTCGTCCATGAAATCCAAAAACTAATGCCGTTGTGCAGTAGAATCTTCATCATGGACATCAGGACATCAGAAGACGATGGTTGAAGATTCTCTCCGGATGATGGTGAGGGAATGATTCTCTCTTAATCCTGGCGGCCTGAACTCCTGACACGAAACTCATTTGGACACATTTGTCAAAGACAAACACTTGGCGAAGAGAGAGAAAGGAAGACGATGAGGAGAGGGCTGAGGAGTTGAACAAGAAGAGGGAAAGAAAGAGAGAGAGATGGGAAGCGAGAAAGTGAGAGCGAAAAATGAAACTTGGCTGCAAGTTCAAGAACGACAGACAGAAGGAGGTGGAGAAGAACTGGAGACAATTACAGAGAAATGTGAAGAAGGGGTTCAAGAAAGAAAGGGAGCAAAGACAAAGTGAGATCGTAAAAAGAGAGAGAGACAAAGAGATAGGGAAGAAAAAGTGAGACTGCCGCAGAGATCAAAGAAGCCTCGAAGTCTCGCCGCTCGCAATTAATTGCAGGGCCGCGAGACAGAAGAAGTCGGAAGAAAGAGGGAAAAGGAAGAGAAAGGGATGGCTAGAGGCGAATGATAAGGAAGAAAGGGACAGACGATGACGGTAGAAAGGGACTTCGAGGCGGAAGAAACGAAAGGAAACAAGCGGAAGATGATGAAATTCCGAGGTTGAGGAAACTCCTGAGAGAAACGATAGGAAAACGCAAGATGTTGCAAAGGACAAAGTTGCCGACATATGCTGCTGCTGCTGCTGGTGATGTCGTTGGTGGCGTTGTTGTTGTTGTTGTTGGAATTCTGATTGTTGTTGTTGTTGCAATGCGAACTGTTGTTGTCGCCATTGCTGCAGTTGTTTTTCTCGCTCCCTGGTGTCGGAATGCGGATCACTGGGAAGTCGCGCGATTGTCGCGTTTTCTTCCGCATCCTCGTTTCGCACTCTCTCTCAGTCTCACTCGTCATCATTCTCCTTCTATCTCACTGTCTCTCTCACCACTCTCTATCCCTCTGTCTCCTCCTGTCTTCATCTGTCTCCATCATCCTGCTTCTGTCTCTGTCGTCATCGCGGATCCCGGAGGAAAATGAAGATATCCGCGCACATCCTCGACTTCCGGCCCGCCGAGAAGACAAAGCGCCTCGTGTCCTCGACTTCCGGCGCAGTGCGAGTGGTGGAGGCGAATGGAGGGGGAGGAGAAGAAGAGGGAGATGGTGGAAAACTTCAGGAGAAAGAGTTAAAGAAGGATGAGGATCAATTGAAGGCGGAGAAGAACGAACCCAAGTCGTTGCCTGCAAGACTGAATGAAGCTTGGGACTTCACTGAAGACCACCAGAGGGACACGAGACAGAAGATGGAGAGAAGAGAAATGCAAGGAGGGAAGTGCGAAGTGAAGAAAATCAAAGCGAAGGAGGGACCCGTGTCCTTGGGTCGTCGGAAGGTCCTTCGTTGTTTCGCTTTTGTCTCGCGGCAGCTGCAAATCTTGAGTGTCTGCCCAACTTTTGGCCCAAGGTGGTGCAGACGATGCTGCTGCTTTTGGTGTTGGTTGGCGATTGTTGTTGGGGGTGTTGTTGTTGGTATTCTTGATTTTCTTGTTGTTCTTGATATTATTGTTGTGGTTTTTGTTGTTCTTGATATTATTGTTGTGGTTTTTGTTGTTGATATATTTGCTATTGTTACTGTAGTTGTTGCTATTTTTGTTGCTGTGATTGTTATTTTTGTTGCTCTGGTTTTTGTTTTTCTTGTAGTTATTCTTGTTGTTATTTTTGTTGCAATTCATGTTGTTTTTATTCTCGTTGTTATTGCTTTTGTTATTGTTCTTGTCAATGTTGTTTTTATTATTATTCCTGCTCGCTGTCCTCGATCCAATCTGCTCAACGGAAAATTTGAATTGTCGCCGGAAACGTTGGAAAATAATGCGTCGTAACGTCGGGAAAGTTTTCCGTACTCCAATTTTCTCTTCCCTTTGTCTCTCTCTCTCTTTCACCCTTTGACTCTGGGTCCCATCTTCCCTCTTGTGACTCGGTCTTCTCCCTCAGCTCTCTCTCCTATCTGTCCCTCTTTGACCCTCTCTGACCCTTTCTGTTTTCTCTGTCTCCTCTCTCTGTCTTCTTCATCGACAATGGAAGCGAATAATTTCGCTGTGCCAATTGGAGCAATTAATAAAACCTTATTCAATTCTTATTCTTATTCAATTCGTTCACAACGAAGAAGAAGTGGATGGAAAACAAGAGTGGAAGAATCGAATGGAAATAATTTGAATGAAAATTATAAATACAAAAAAAAGCGAAATTAAAAAAACTCTAATGGACGAAAATCAAATGGAAAAAATCGAATTGAAAAAAAAAATATAGATGGAAAAAAATCAAATGGAAAATAAATCAAATGAAAAAAAAAACATCAAATAGAATGGAAGATTCACGAATGGAATAAATTCGAGTGAAAAAAATTAGCATGGAAGCCACGAATGGTCGGCGACTATTTTATATCGCTTGGTCCCACTGTGCATGATGTAGTTGGGCTCGTCTCCATCTGTGGTGGAGGCCTTTCAAGGACCTAGGTCTGCGCCCTCGTCCATCGTCCGTCGCGCGTCTCTCGTCGTCCACGACATGTGGCGTGTCCTGTGGCTCTTCCATTAGCAGCGATTACAGCGCATCGCGGTGAGCCACATCCGTTGTCGTTGCTGCTGCTGCAGTTGCCGGGCGAAATCTTCGTCGTCGGCGACCTTTGACCCGACGTCGCACGTTTCCACCATCGCCTTGATTTTATTCAGGGTGCAATGTTGGATTCAGTGGGCCTTCGTGGGGTAGAATGAGGATGAGGGGAAGTAAGAGGGGGAAGAGGAGGATGTACAGAAAGAGCAAGAGGAGGAGAAGGGGATAGATTGACTGAGTCCTGCGACAAATCGCACTCTACAACAACAAAAACAATGACTAGAATAAAAAAAAAAACAATGATTACAGAACAAAGTTTCAACAACAATAATAACAAACACAACAACGAGGACAACAACAACAATAACAATAATAACACCAACAATATTAGCAACAATAACAGCAACAAAAATAATAACAACAAAAACAATACCAAAACTAACAACAACAATAATATCAATAACAAAAATATCAACAACATTAGAAACAAAATAAATAAGAACAAGAACAATATCAAAAACAACAGCGACAGGAACAGCAATTACAATAACAACAACAACAACAATTGCGTCAACAACAAAAATTAACAACGACAATAACCAACAGAAGAAAAGTTTTCCCATTTTCGCGATTTGCCCGCAACGCATTCGCTTTTCACTCTCCTGCCTCTCTGTATCCTCATCTCCCTCCCTCCATCTACTTCACTCACTCACTTGATCGCTCTTTGTCTCTCTGGAACACACACTCACACACACACACACTGGAGAACACAGTCAGTGAAAACAAGTTGCAAGGATCTGCCTGCCGCAGGATGTGGCTGGATATGCGTGGGATACTTTGAGTGCGGTCGGTGCTTTTATGTGATTGGGGTGTATAGCGTATGGGGAATGGGATTGCAGATTGGAGAGTAACAATAACAACAACAATAATAACAACAACAACAACTATAGGGGCTTAACAATAGTAAAAACACAAACAACAAGAGAGAAAATAACAAGAGAGAAACCAACAAGAGAGGAAAACAATGAAAACAACAACATTTGGAGTTTACGTAAGAAAACAACAATAAAAACAACAATAACAAATACAGCAACATCAACAATCACAACAACATCAACAATAATAACGGCAAAAACAACTGTGATCGCAACAACAACATAAAAGTTAGGAATAAAACAACAACAAACAACTACCAAAAGAACATATAGAACAAGTCAAACAACAACGAACTAAAAACAAAAACAACTACTACTACAAGAACAACAATACATGGTCATCATCATTGCCTTCTAACAACAATAACAACAAAACTACTGATGCAACAAGAACAATCACAATAACAACAATAATAATAACAACAACTCACAATCCATTCACTGGCTCCACGCAGGATTTCAGGATTTCCATTGCAAATGTCGCTGATACCATGGCGCGTTGTCCTTGTCGTTGTCGGCATTTGTGACGCCAAGGTTATCGTCATTGTTGTCGTTAGCTTGTCGCCTTCGTTGTCGTCGCGCCTCCATCTCCACTAATGACGATGTCCTTAGACAAGCTCGATGAGGTCGTAGGCGTGGCGAATGGGCAAGAGATGGAACAGACTTTGTAGTTGTTGTTTGTTGATATGGTTGTTCTTGTTATTGATATTGTTGTTTTTGCTGATACTATTGTTGTCATTGCTGATGTCTCGACCCATTCTTGCTGTCCTTGTGGATATGTGGGAGATCGTCCTGAGGCTTAATCTCATCAGGCTTCCAATTTTTTAAGATTGAGTTTTTACCATTGAGGTTTTCCCCACCAAAGGATACTTGAGATGAAGGGGGAAAACTAATTCAACCAATAGACTGAGGTTCGAAGATTTCTTCTGTAGAATCTGCAACGAGAACGAAAACCCTTCGTTGAGTATCAAACAGGATGCAACAGCGAGAGATAGAGGGTGAAGGAGACGATAGAGTCAGAAAAAAAGGAGGAAGAGAAGAGTCGATAAGCTTTATTTCATTCTTTTAGAAAAAAACAGATAACAAAATTAGTTTGGTCAACTGACAAATTTATTAATTTCCAAATTCAAAATTGAAAATGTCAATATTGGAAATTTAAAAATTAAGCATTACAAAATGTTTAACATTTGAAAATTGAAAAGTTTAAATTTCATTGTTCATTACATTTCTTCTTTCCGACTCCACTCGAAGAAGATCACATGAGAAACGACCCACGAACTTTTTAAAGCCACCCTTGGTCTCGATGCCTTCGAGTGTTTTTCATCCTCAGCTCCCCCCACCCCTCTCTGTTCATTACCGATGCTTCCGCTGAGGAAATCAACACATACTTCGACACATCCTCGATTCATTTGATTCATTTTTTGTTTCGCTTCCGGACGATGGCGAAGGAGACAAAAACAACCATCGTACAATGACAAAAAAAAAACAACATATACCAGAAAACAACAACATCATCCATTAACAACAACAACTTCAACCATTACCAACAACAACTCCAACCATCAAAAGTCGTAATAACAACAACAACAGCAGTTATGACGCCTACAGCATCATCACCATCACCAACATTAACAACAACAATGATGATGACGACAACACCACAACAACAACAACAAATGCGAAAACACCAGTATAACAACAACAACAACAATATCTGGAAACTCAACTCGAGCTCTCGCTAAACAAGCAAAACTTTTGTAAACAAAAATTGTTTGCGAGGCAAAAGTTTTACATCATCGCTGTTGTAGTCGTTGTTTCTCTTCTTTCTCTCCTTCTTCTTCTTCTCCGCTATCACCATCTCTATGTTGTTGTTGTTGTCCATCTCTATGTTGTTGTTGTTGTTTGTTGTTATTGCTCGATGGACGTCGGCTGTTGTTATTGCTGTCGTTGGTTTTTGTAGGACCCCAAGGATCTGTATTAATACCAAGGTATAAAATAATTCCCGCCATTTCAGCGTCCATCGGCTTAAAGCCAACTCTCTCTTTTTTATGCTCATCTCTCTCCATTCCCCACTCTCTCTTTCTCTCTCTCTCCCCCCCTCTCTGACTTCCGCTTCCTGATGACGGTCGGCGATATGTTGTTGGCTTGTTGTCTGCTGTTGCAACACAAAGTAACTTTCTGCGATCGGAATGCATCCCACGAGAGGCTCATCCTCTTTTTCACTCTCTCTCTCTCCATCACTCTCTCACTTTTTTCTCTCTTTCACTCGTTCTCTCTTTTTCATTCTCACGTTGCCATCTCCCTCTCTGGGGATTTCAAAGTCCTCGAAATTAATTTGTCTGCCGGGGCTCGGGGAAGTGCGGGAATGATGAGAAAAAACCATCGAGGGATTTAAATTCAAAAACATTTGTTTATGAATAAATTCGAAATAAATAAATATGAATTTCATATCTAAATAAGTATAAATTTTAAGTGAATATATATAAATTTTAAATGAATAATTATAAGATTTTAAATTAATAAATATTAATGTATATAAATTAATATATACATACAAAATTGGAAATATATGTAGATAAATAAATATAAATCAATTTAAATAAAAAAAAATCTATAGATATATGTATAAATCTTTACATATATATACATATAAATCTTCATACAAAAATATAAATTTTTAAAATCAAAATATAAAATTTTAAAAATATTATAAAAAAATATTTTCAAATTTAATATTAAAATAAAAAAATATAAATCGAAACAAATCAATACTAATCTCGAATACTTTTACAAATCAATCATAATAAATATGAATCAATCTAAATAAATATAAATAATTGTTATTAAATATAAATTTTTTCAATTAAATAAAAGTCTATAATAAAATTTAAATAAATACAAGTTAGAGTAAATCCAATAAATAATATAAATTTATATGAATAAAAATAAATGCAATTAACAAATATGATTTTATATAAATAAATATAAATCATTAAAAAAAAAATTGAATATAAATAAAAAAATCTACAAAAATTAATATAAATTCTTGAGAACTCGAGATCCCGGGTCCACGCTCTGTTGCTTCGATATCCTTTCGCCTCGTTTCGTCTCTGTTGTTGTCTTCTGTTTACAATCGGTTCTCGACGAAACGGTTCACTCGGAAAATTTCCCTTCGACTCCAACCGTTTCTTTCAGTGCGCAGGACTTGCTCTTCTCCTCCTTTATGAAGAGAAAATTTAAGAGAGATTCTCTTTCGCTCTGTTCGATTTGAGAGTCAGGGTTGCATTGGATTTTATTATATACGATATATATTCCTGATCCGAAGGGATTACATTTTAATTTAAAGGCCATTTGTTTTGCTTTTCCGTATTGCACTCTCAATAGAAGATTTTTTATGGTAGCTCAATATAATATCATACTAAAATTAAGAATTAATTAGTATTTTCTCTCTCTATAGCATCATTAGCATTAGCATTCGTATCAGATATATTTAACAGAATGGGATGATCATTTATATTTATATTTTTCTCTTTTGTTTATATTTTAGTTTTAGATTTTATATTTCACTTTTTAAGCTATTTTCGTACTTTCAGAAAATTAATAATATATTAAAATAAAATAAATTTAATAAGGAAAGATATTACAGAAGTATATATAAAAGGTTTTACATGGAATTGTCTTTTTTTTTTTGGTATTATAATAATCTTTGAACTTTCATGATTTCTTCTGAAAATCATATATTTAAGTAAAAATAATTAAAATTTTAATACAATATCAAAAAAAAAAAAAAATAATTGATATAAGCTTTCTATAAATAAACATAACTTTTGAAATTAAAAATGCACGAAAGAAATAACATTTCATAACATATCCACGGCTTTGAAATCCCACTCAGCTGTCTCCAGGACACAAATCTCTTTCCAAATTCAAGTACTCTCTGTTTTTCTCTCTCACTCTATTCGCCACACTCTCTCCCGACGACGACGAGTCTCTCTTTGATTCGCTTAATCGAATTATATCTACATTCACGTGGCAGGACTCGGCGTGAAAGGATTCGCCTGTGCGATTTCAGCAGACGATGCACTCGAAGGACTAACAGGTGCCTGCAACATGTGGGCGCACCGGGGGCGGAGAGAGGGAGGTGGGAGGGTGAAGAGGACGAGCATGAGAGAGGGGAGAGGAAGCGAGTGAAGGGAGAACTGGAGAGAATAAAGGGAGGGAAAGAACGAGAGAGAGATGCTTTTAGACCGGTTGTAAAGTGTTCTAAAAACTAAATAGAGAGCGTTTGGGAGATTGAGAGAGATTTAAGGAAGTAAACATGAAGAGAGAAACAAATGGAGACCGATGGAGGAGGGAGAAAGAGAGGGTGACGAGAGTGTAAAAGAGGGTAAAGAGGGTGGAAAGAGCGTTAAGGATGAGGATGAAAGTGTGTGAAAGAGACTGCCAGAGAGAGAGTGAAATTAAGAGAGACAAAAGAGAGGAGAGCGAGTGAGAGCGCATGCTCGTGTAAACTTACCAACTCGATTCCTTTCGCACTCGTCCTGACCGTGGACCTGGTTCTCGTTTAGCAGACGGTTTGCGAAAATTTCTCCCTCAAGTCTTCGTCCACGGCCCCCCTCAATGACACGCCCCCCGCCCCCCTGAATCGAGTGCGGCGAAAAAGGTGACGTTCGGCGAGAAGGCGCAGGCATGGAATTAGTACAAATTGTGCATTCAGACGGTACGGGTGTGCGACGGTTCTCTCGTTTTTCACGGCGGAAGAAGTTCGGAAAATCGAAATCGCAATCGCAAATCGACAACCGGAAAAATCGTAAATCGGAAAATTCAATATCAACAATTATCCAAACATCGACTTCGGGACGATATTGGTGAGAATTCGGTGAGACTTCGGTGAGCATCGATGAACTTCGCTGAAACTTCGATGAGGCATCGGTGAAACTTCGGAGAAAAACATCGTTGATATCACTATCATCGTTTATATCACTATCATCGTTAATATCAATTCTCATCGTTGAGTTCGTTCTCATCGTTGACTTCATTGACATCGTTGTTGGTGACTTCTCGACGTCACGTGACGGACCGACGACTACAACAACCAAAGCGACGACGATCCTTCGTCCTGCGGGGAAATCAGCCAATTGCATTCGGGAGTCAAAACTTTCGGGGAATTCGCGCGAAAACCTCGCGCGCTCGTGGAAAACGACGACGACGACGACAAAAAATAATTAATTCGCGCTCTCGACACCTGCATCCGCGTCGCGTTGCCAAATTAATTGAACCCGGCGGTCTCCACGCAATCCCCTCTCTTGCTCTATCTGTCTCGTTGGCTCTCGCTCCCTCGCTGTCTCTTTCCCTCCCTCCCTCGTCGTCTCTATCGCTCTATCGCGATTCGAGCAACCGGAAGCGGAACCGGAAACCAACGACGACGACAACGACGAAATCAAAAGTAGAGCGAGAAGAAAATCAAAATAAGGAAAAAATAGAAAAATCACGTTGATTTTGTTTTCCTTTTGTTCGGAGACGTGTCTGTGTGAAATTGTGTCTGTCTGTGTGTGCGTGTGATTGTGTTGATAAAAATACAACAACAACAAGTCGCTGTCGTAGTAGCGAAAGGAGAAGAAGAAGAAGAGGCAACTGCGAAAGCCAAGTGTCAAAGTTATCGGGCTGAAATTTCATTTGGCACGCGGCGTTTAATTATTTATTCAACGCAACACAATTACGGAAAGAGCGTGGTGCGTCTGTGTTTGTGTATTCTTTGTGTAAGTGTAGATGACAATAATAAGAGTAACAACAACAATATTAACAACAACAACAATAAGAATAGGAATGACAACAAGAATGATATAATAAATGACAACATGATGAAGTTGAGGAATGAATGAAAAAAAAATGTCCTCGAATAACAGAAATTCTGAGTTTGAGTCTGAGGGTGGGAATCAGAGGAAATGATTGAAGGAAGTGGGGATGGAGAAGGCGGAGGCGGTGGTTGGAAGAGGACAACGGGGTCATTCGGTGGACGTGTCGAATTATTTTCTCTCAATGTCAATGTTGCGTTGTTCTTGACAACAACAATAACTAGAACAATCAGGGTATCGGGGATGAAGACGAAGATTATGATGATGATGGTGTTTTTTGGTGCTTGTGGATGTGGTTGACGATGTCGTGGGACGAATGAACAAAAACATAAATAAGAAAATAAACAAACAACAAAAAATGAACGAAAAAAATAAAAAAATAACAAAAACAAAAAATAACAAAAAATATTTTAAAAAATCAGACAAACTCATAACAATACCAAGAACAATATGAATTGAAAAAATTCCACAATATGTAAAACAACAACAATTCATACAAAGGCAAAAATTTATATAATGACAACAATTTGTTCAAAGACAACAATAATCTGAACAATGACAACAAACATTACACAGATAGGAAACAAACAAAAAAAATAATAACCATTAAATCACTATAAAAATAAGCAAAGAAAGTTAAAGACTTAACACAATAACGACTACAAAAACTGAAAAATAAATCCTTGACCAATCTCATCTGTTGACAATTTTCATTGTTGCTATTGTTGACTTTTGACGACATCTGTCCTGTTCTGGGCAGGAAGAAGATCGAAGAGAAGATAATATGTTTTCGAGAAGCCAAATATTTTATTTTTGACTCCCTGGTGATGATCAGAGAAATTGTATTGGAGAGGGTGAGAGTTTCTGAAGAATGATTTTTATTTATCTTTCGTGTTGAAGTGAAATTTCAACGTGCGATTAAAAAAGATATTAAAAATTTATTAAATTTTAAATTTATGTGATTTAATTTTTTTTCGGTCAAAAATGTTTGAATATTTTATATTATTTAAAACTCTGTTAAATGGATTTTTGTTTTATATTTTTCTAGTTTGTTAATTAAATTTTTTTTAAATTTAAATTAAATTTAATCTATTCTGATTTAATTTTATTCTATTATTATTCTTAATGTTGTTCTTAAAATAACGAAAAATCGAGTCATCTTAAATTTCATATGGGTTTAAATTACATGTAAAACTCTGAAAATCAACTAGTAATATAAAACGTGTTTTTGCATAGGACTTAATAAAAATTGTTCAATCAATATTTTCTAAATTTGCAGTGGAACTCAAAGAACTTTTCCAAGATGTGCTCAAATTAAATTGTTCATGCTTGAATATGATTTAAATGCACACATTTGTCCATGTCTGTATATACATATTTACATCAGTATGGCACGAAACAATTAAAAATGAATATACGACGAGTGCGTTTGTTCGGGGCCATGGTCAAGAGCCAGGCCAAAAACCTGTTGTGAAGCGAACACTTCAAGCCACATGTGGCTTTTTCTATGAAACTGTTTCGTGAATTGTAACACAAAAAAACAGAAGCCTCACCTCGTTATCCCTGCGGGTCCGGAGCCCATTCAGAACGTGTCTGAAAAAATTCATAAAATTTTCAAATCCATTTTTAGCCTGCATCGAATATTCCCACAAAAGTGTGCAAAATTCATAGAAAAGATAAAGATAAAAGATAAAAAGGAAAAAAGAGCCAATAAAAATTAATAAAATATTCAACGAATAAAAATAATTCTTTCGAGTAAAAAAAATTATTTAAAAATAGGGTGAAAAATATTCTCTTAAAAATAAAAATAATTATTCCTTTGAAGAGGTGAAAAAAAACTCGAAAAACGTGTCCTCCAAAATGTGAAAAAATTTCCTCGAAATGTTGAAAAAATTGTTCAGGAAATGATGAAAATTCCCATCAAAGGGTAAAAATTCCACAACAGTTAAATTAAATTCGAATGTAGGAATATTTGGATAACTAAAATTTTCGGAAAAATCACGTTTCAGACAAAGAATGCAAAATCAAATAAAAGGCGGGAGAGCAAATAAATCTCTAAAGAGAAAATAAAAAAGTATAGAAAATGAAATACAAAAGACAAAATAACAGAGAAAATAAAAATCAAAATCGCATAAATTATAAAATAAAATAAAATTTTAATTTAAATAAATTTAAAATAAAATGAAATATGAAATCAAATAAAATTCAAAAAAATAAACAAAAAAAATTCAAAAGACAAAATAAATCGGAAAGAAAATAAAATATGAAATCAAACAAAATGCAAAATAAAATACTAAATCAAACAAAACAAAATAAAGTTTAAAAATCAAAAATGATGAATAAAAAAAATAATTAAATACAGATTAAGAAAATAAAATTCGAAATTAGCAAAAAGGCAAGATAAAATATTACACAAAATGAAATATAAAATCATATAAAACGACAAAATAACTTACAAAATTCTAAATATAAATTACTATAAAGGAAATAAATTTCGGAACAGAAAATATAAAACAAAAAATAAAAATAACGACAAAACACATGCGACAGAATCGACCCACTCACAGACACACACAAACAAACACAGACAGACAGACAGACAGAACACAGCTGACAACTCCAGACAGCGGGCGGGCAGCGCCGAAAGCTTCATAGCAACGAGCTTTTAATTGAAGAACGTGACATGTTTTTCTTCGCAGCGGTTTCTCTCTCCCTTTCGTATTGTTATCTCTTTCGGTTTGTTGTTGTTTTCGTCCTGTTGTTTCTTTTCATCTTGTTGTTTCTGTCACCATTTCTGTCTCTGTCGGTCTCCACTCGGTCTCTGGGAGTTTGTCTGTCTGTCAATCTGACTCCATCTCTGTCTCTATCTCTCTCTCTGTTTCTCCCTCTCCCTTTGTCTCTCCCTCGCTATCGCTGTCTCTCTCTCTCTCTGTCTCTCTTCCATTTCCCCATCTCAGTTTATTTCTGTCTCTCTTTGATTTTTGATAATTCATTTTTGAGCGACGACGGACGGTTGGCTGTTTTGACTTTTGTTGTTGTTGTTGGTGTGGTGTGACTGCTGTGTTGCTGCCGTTATCCTTGTGGCAATCATCATGGTTTCTGTTGTTGTTGTCGTTAATGCGTTTTTCAATTATTTAACTTTCGCATTTTCTGCTTCTTCTCACTCTCACTCCCTCAACAACAACAACAATAACAACAACACATTCATCTTCTTCTCCTCCTCCTTCCCAACTCGTATCCTGTGGTCGTCCTTTCATTGTTGTTGGTGTTGTTGTTGTTCATTCTCTTTTCCTCTCTGTTGATTTCCATTTAAAAAGCGTTTTATTTGCATTTGCGTGGTGGAAATTGTTTTCATTTAGTTTTGTTTTTCTTTTATATTGTATTTTTTGTTTAATTTTTTATTTTTATCTTCTATTTTCTCCACTCTTAGTTTTTATTATTATTTTCATTTCAACCGTTAAGTGCCTTACAATTCTTCCTTTGCTTCCTGTTATGCCCAACTTCTTCCGGTTATTCCATCCATTCGCTCTCTCTCTCTCTCTTCAACTTGTTCTTCACATTCTTCTCTTTCATGTTGTTGTTATTATATTGTTAAAATATATACAGATACTTATTGTTGTTGTTATTCTCATACATTTTTTCAATTCGTGTTGTGACCTTATCAATTGTTTTCTTTTTTTTAATATTTAAGGCGGAAACCCCAACAAAAACCGATTCGCACGGTTCATCAGGACATCTCCAGTAGTTGCAGGACATCGGAATCAGTGACGTAAGTTCAGACATTTTTTTTAAAATGATTGTCAGAAAATATTTAAAAATATATTATAAAACATAATAAAAATTATAGCATTCAACCTATATTTGTTCAACAAAAAACTCTTTCATATGGAAAAAGTATATTTATCGAAGAATTTCTTTTTTTTTATTAATAATTTGAAACACACAAATTTTTGAAGATTATTAAAATATTTTAAATGGAACTTTAATTTTTAAAAATTCTAAAATATACGATTTTAAAAGAATTAAAAAAAAATTTTTTTTATGACGTTAAAAAAAATGATTATAACAAGTTGAAGCAAAAAACTTCAAACAATAATTTTTGAAGAATTTTAAAAGTTGCCTCTTTTTTAAATAATTAATTATGAAAAAAAAATCAAAAATTTAAAAATTCATTTTGCAAAAAAATTTTTATTTCTTAACAATTCTTCCAGTGAAAATATTTATAAAAATAATAAGCCAAATTCATAATTTTCAAAAGTTTCATTATTTTGAAGAGTTTTTGAAATTAAAACTTAAACTTAAATTTGTCCACCTTAAAAGAAATAATGAAAATCGAATTTTGCAGAAAGAAATTCTGAGAGCAATTGTTCGATAAAGAAATTGTTTTCCTTGTCAATTATCTTCTTCCAGCTAAGAGTTTCCCATGAAATGCATAGCTATTGCGAAAATTCGTTGAGGAATTAAATTTTATGACAGTGATTGGTTTCTTCATAAGAAATTGAAATTCTTCGTATATTAAAGGATACGATAGAGATTTAAATAGAAGTGAATTTAATTTCATAAACAAATAGAATAAAGAATTCAAATTCTAAGACAAGTTTTATAAAAATAGTTCTATAAAAGAAAAACAAGTTCTCTAATACAAAAATAAGTTCTAAAGGGGAAAACATTCCTCTGTGAATCTGAACTCTGAAAGCGCGAAAGTGCATCAACCTTGTAGAGCTTGGCATCATTTCGCATTCGAAACTAATTCTATATACCAAACTTCTGTCTCTGCCTACTCGTTTCCACACGACAGCCATACGTATCTCTCTTTCTATTTAGGCCAAAATTTGACCCACATTATGTTGGTGTTCAAAAATCCACTGACTTTTGTGAAAAGTTTTCGCATGACTGTCGGGACATTAAAAATGTACCACTTCTATTTCCGTTTCCTTTTCAGGCTTTTCTCTCTTTGAATATCTTCTCTCTCTCTGTCTTCCTCTATCTCTGTCTTCCTCTCTCTCTGTCTTCCTGTCTGTCTGTCTCTCTTTATCTGTCTGTCTGCCTCTTTTGCTCTACTTTGTTTCTCAAGACGTCTCCGTCACGCCTCCGATTCCCCCGAGAACCCTTATCTTATCACTCAAACTATTTTAATGAATTAAATTTCGCTATCAGAGTGAATTTCAAATGAAATCCCCTAACGAACCATTCAAATGAGCTTCATAAAGGAAGCACCGCCCTCCGCCCACCTCTCGCACTTGGTTGGTTGGCGGGCAGGAGAGAGTTGTGAAGGGCTGCTTGGTTGGCTTGGCCATAATTACGAAATCGTGCAACCATTAAAAACACATATAAAACCGCACAGATCGACGCGAGTCGAAGAGAGAGAGAGAGAAGAAGGACAAGGAAAATAGATGGATAAACAGAGAGAGAGATAGAGAGAAAGCGAAAGAGATAGTGACTGAGAGAAAGAGAAGAACACAGTGAGTGAGTGAAAAACTCGAGACGGAGCGAGTGAAACATCAAAAGAAATTGAAAATATTCCGACCACAACAACTGTCACAGAGACCAGCGTGAAAGGGAGGGAGTGATGAAGAGTGAGGGAGGGAGACAGTGAAGGAGAGAGAGTATGAGGGAGACAGAATGAGAGAGAGTAGGAGATGGTGATGCTTCCACTTGTTAGAAAACTTCTCCGGTGGCTCCCGGTTCGGTGCTGGTGGCAGCCTCGCAATTGAACGTGATGTCCTGCTGTCGCTCATCATAATTTCATGCTTAGCCTCACGTCCTTCGCACTCTTCTCTTGATCATACTCTTCGATGCCTTCGTCGTCGTCCTCATCCTGGTCTTCGTCGTTTTCCTTTTTCTCGTTGGTCCACTTGGTCTTTTCTTCCTACTCGTCCACTGATTCCTCCTTTTGCTCCTTTTCCTCTCATTCCTCCTTTTGCTCCTTTTCCTCTCATTCCTCCACATTCATCGGCTCTCTTCTATTCCTCCTCATCCCTCCTCTTTTCACATCCTTCCCCTCCTCTTTTGGATTCTTGTGGTCCTTGCTTTTCCTCAACTGGTTGCTGATTTGCCTCGATTTCGATGCGAAATGAGACTTCGAAGATGTCGACGTCGACGATGACGAGGACGCGTCCTTCAGAACGAACGATGGTGAATTGGATGAAAGAAGGAATGAAACGAAAGAATGAGAAAGAGAGAGAGAACGAGAAGTAAGAGTGAATAAGTATGAGGACAATATGGAGTCAGACGTTGTTGAGAACGAAGCGGGAAAAACCACATCGAACTCATTCAACGCGTGTCCTTTGTGATGAGAAGCAACAGCAACGAAACGGAAGCGGAGATTTCTCAGCTTTCATTCGTCTGTTTGTCCATCGTCTGTCCAACGTTTCTCTGTAGGATGTCTGTCTGTCCTTCTTCTCATCTGCCTTCCATTTGCGCTTCATCTTCTCCTCTATTTTTCCACATCTTCTCTATTCTTCCGTGTATTTCTCTGGTTGTCCATCAGTTCCTCTGTCCATCTGTCCATCTGTGTGTCCATCCTTTTGTTCCTGTACCCCTTACTCACTCTTAACCTTCATCTCTTCCTCACTCTCCTTCTTCATCTCGTACACCCTCCCACCCATCATCATTCGCTTGTGTCGTTTTCATTTCCATTTCCATTCATTATCCGCTTATGCAGAATACTCACACCAACACGCACAAACACAAAGAATTCGCTACGTTTGAGGATGGAATAAAGAAGAAGGAGGTGCGAGCGAGAAGAAATGAGGAAGGAGAAGGAAGCGAACTAATAAAACCTCAGCGGTGGAAACAGCTGGAAGGAGAAGTTGATGAGGAGAAGGAGGAGGCGGAGAAAGAGAATAGGAGAAAAATAAAAATACACCGCTGATAAGGCTAAACTGCTTCCTCGTCTCGCTCATTCATTCATTCTCTCCCATTTATCTATCTGTCTGTCTGTTCTATTCATTCGAATGTATGTCTGTTGGTCTCGTTTTAAAACCATCGTTCGTTCATTTGTCTGTCCATCTGTCCGTCTCTCCATCCGTCCGTCTCTCCATCCTTCCTTCCTTCTCCTCGTCCTTCTCTTCTTACGTCTGTTCATTTATCTGTCTATCTGTCTGTCTGTCTGTCTGTCTGTCCTGTCGTTGTCTATCTGTCTCCTCCTCTGCTTTTTCTTTGGCTCGATCGGCGCGAACAAACAAACAAACGCTTGTCGCATGTAAATCTCATTAGTGCTCCATTCTCTTTGGTCCACGCCGACCATCCTACTCTCTCTCTCTCTTTATTCTCCCTTTTCTACTCCTCACTCCTTTATTTCCTCCTTTCCCTCCTTTCCCTCCTTTCTCTCCTTTCTCTCCTTTCTCTCCTTTCTCTCCTTTCTCTCCTTTCTCTTCTTTCTCTTCTTTCTCTCCTCCTTCCCTTGTGGTCCTCGCGCTTATCTTCGTCCTGGTGGCGCGTTTTATTCGCCCATTCATTATCGTTCGCTCTGTAGGCGCTCGTTTAATATCATAATAATAATTACTATAATCTCAGCCAAGCATCCCCGCAACCTCATCGTCCTTCCCTTCTTCTTCTCCTCATCCTTCCACATCCTTTCGCCTGCCAACTTTCTCTCCCTCGTCTCCTTCACCATCATCCTCTCTCGTCTTGCTACAAAGTAGCAGAAAAATTTAATTACAACATTTTAGGTTTCCTTTGGTTTTCATGGCGCTCGTTCTCGTTCATCGTGTTCGCAGAACTCAATGTTCTCACAGGACCAACCGACCATCGTCCAACCAGGACATCGTCGTCGCGAAGTTCATAAAAATGTTTTTCGTCCATCGTTTGGTGAGCGTGAAATTTTCATTTCACATCAAAGTTTCCGGGGATTTTGTTCTCAATGACAACGTGGAGAATTTTGAGGAGGAGGATGGGGGCGGAATTTAAATTCCACCGAATGGTGGACGCGTCTTCATTAAGGACTCTCTCTGTGGGCGGACCAAGGTTGTGGTCGAAACAGATGTCCAGGGAAGCCATAACTTCAGGGCTGTCCCTGGTCATTTGTTGGCCCAAACGGAAGAGAGTCCTTTGAAGAAATGAGGAAATGGAATATAAATCAGAAAAACAGAAGTTGGTTCCTGGAAAAGTTAACGATGTGTTGGCTTTTTGCGGATGTGTGGGTGGAAATATCTGTCCATTGTCCTTTGATGGAATGACACGTTTCGCCCTCTGTCCGTGAATGTCCTTCGGCGATTTGTTGTATTTAATTCACAGGAATTCGATTTCCGAGAAATTCTCGTTTGATGTGGGATTAAATTCGTCATTTATTGAATTTGAAACAACGAGGAATTTGAAACAAAAATAATTATGCTATTTTGTAGACTGAGTATAAAAAACCGATTTTAATAAGGTAAAATAATATTTATTTAAAAATATAAAGAATAGAAATACAAAAAAAAAATAAATTTATAGAATATAATGAAAATATAAAAAAATGTGGTAAAAATATAATAAATATGAAAAGATAATTAATAATTAATTGATGAGATTCATTTTTTTGTAAATTCATTTGAATTGAAAAATTAAAATTATTATTAGAGCTTTTGTTTTAATAAATTTGTTCACATTATGTTTATGGTTTATGGTAAATATTTCTGAGAAACAATTCTATTGATAGCAAGGCGGTAATTTCCCCAAGACAATTAAGTCCTTAATAAAATTCCTCAAAGGAATTTCATGCTTCGCTCGTCATTCATTCTACAAATCTTTGAATAAATCGTCATGAATCTTTGAATTACTCCTTCAATTACTTTTCATCGATCTGTTATGTCATTCTTTTTAAAGAATCCTTTGTGTTCTTATTCTCCACGAATCTTTTATGTCCTTATTTTTCATGAATCCTTTGTGTCCTCATTTTCAAATCCTATGTAATTTGCGACTGCATCTAAGAGACTTCGACTCCTCCGAATCCTGCAGGAATCGACGACCCGCATTTCGATAATCGATCGAACGTCCTTCCGGCTGTCTGTCTGTCTTTCGGCCATTCTCTCTCTCTCTCTCTCTCTCTGTCTGTCCAGCGTTGGTGGATTGTTGAAGCAGCCAATGAGCCAACAAACTGTCAATTAAACGGGCCACCTGGTCAGAAGGTGGAACAAAAAGGGGGCGTGGCAAAGGAGCCGTCGGCAGCCGTCGGCAGCAGACGTAATTTGATTGGCGTCGCACCTGTGGGAGCCGAGGCTGACGAGACTGACGAAGGAAGAGTGAATGGATGAAGGAAGAGTGATGGAGAGGTAGAGTGATGGAGAGGTAGAGTGATGGAGAGGAAGAGTGAAGGAGATCGTGAATGAGAGAAATAGTTAAAGAGTGAAAGAGAGGGGGAGAAGGGGAGAGCGAGGCATGGAAGCTGAGTGGCTGAGTGGGCCAGACGAGAGCTAAGCGAAGAAATCAGTGAAAAACGATGAAGGCTTGTGTAAAAAAGCTTTTGTTGGTAAGAGAGGAGCAAGAGTGAAGAAGGGAAACAGAGGAAAAGATTGAGAAGGGAAAGAGAGATAGAGTGAGGAGGGAAAGAGAGATAGAGAGGAGGATGGAGAGAGATGGAAGAAGAGATAGATTGAGGGATAGAGAAATGGAGTGGGTGGCGGAAGGTGGTCGAAGAAGGAGAAAAAGGAGAAAAAGGAAATGCAATGACCCAGACAGAAGCAACAGCCATGAAATAGATGGTCAGAGAAAAAGAGAGAGAAAGAGAGAGCGTAAAGAATGACAGAGCAAGCGAAAGATAGAGAGCGGTAGATAGAGAGATAAGAGACAGGAATAACGAAGCGAAGTACTGCAGAAATTAAATGCAATAGAAGTGATTGGAAAGAGTGGGAAAGAGATTGTGGGCAGGAGGGAAGAGGTAATAATAAGAAGGAAAGAAAAAGAAGAAGGGATAAAGAAGCATAGAAAAAGAAGGAGGGAAAATAAGGAAAGAAAAAAGAATTTAAAAGCAGAGCTCGGTGGATGAATTGAAAGGAAGAGAATGCGTGAGGAAATTAAGGCTTGAGGATGAGAAGGCGTGAAAAAAGGGATGAATGTCTTGAGAAGGAAACGGATTGAATAAGTAAGAGTGAGAGACTGAGTCAAAGAGAGAGAGAGAGAAAGTAAGTGAGTTAGAGTGAGACAGAGAGAAAGTGATTGCAGAATGTGGTCGAAGCTGGCCGAAGGAAAGCGAGACTAATTAATTCACTGTCAATTACAGCGAATGACAGTTCGTTGTTTGTTATTGTAGTAGTCGATGTAGTGATGGTCGAAATTGTTATTGTCTTTGCCTACTATCATCGATGCATTTGTTGTTATTGTAGTTGTTGTTATTGTTATTGTAGAAATGGTGGCAACAGTACGAAGAATGACGGAGCTCGCGAAAGGACGAAGGGCTGAATGGAAAACAACAATAACAACAAATAGCGATGAAAATGCATTTTCGTCCGTTTGTCAACCGACTCGATATCTGTCTGTCTGTCTATCCATCCATCTGTCCGTTCAAGCATTCAACTATCTGTCTGTTTGGTTAGTTGTTGGAAGAGAGAGCGAAAGAGGGAGATTCAAAGGAATGGAGAGAGGGGGAAAGAGAGACAGAGGTAGATAGAAAGGGAGGGAGAGTGAGAGGGAGGGAGGTAGAGAGAGAGGGAGGGTGAAAGAGAGAGAAAGAGAGGGAGAGTGAAGAGCGCTGTCCTCGCTGACAGATGGAAATGTGTCTGACTGACTGCCGGACTGAGATCGGTCAACGGAATGCGAGCGAAGTTGACGGCGGTTGACATTTTGTTCATTGCCGCCATTGTTGTTGAAGTTGTAGTATTTTTTGTTGTTGGATTTTTTGTTTCATTGTTATTGCTATTGTCCAAGTGACCTGAGTGAAGAGTTCTGAAAGAGGTGAAGGAAGAGAAGGAGGAGTAGGAGGAGATTGTGGAGAGTTTGGTAAGGGTGGAGGTTGACAGAGAACGGAGTGATTGAAAGAGTACGGAGTGATTGAAATGGGCGGTTGGAGGATGGGGGGCGTGACACAGTGGTAGGTACAGCAGTGGTCACAAAATAATTGTTTTTTAATTTGCATTTTAATGGGCGTGTGAAAATAATTGAAATATTATTGGCAATTCATTTGGTGCATCAAATTGTTGAATAATAAATTCGCGAGCAATTTGGAGCGAAATTAAAAGCAAATAAACATGGAGAGAAATGAAATGACACACGATACAGAACAACAAGAACAAAAACAATAATAACAGAAGGAAAATAACAACAGGGATAATAACAAGAACAATAATAACAAAAACGAGAAAAACAATAACAACAAAAACAAGAACAATTAAGAGCGACAATAAAATGAAACATAAGGACGAATGCCACAAAAGAGAAATGACAAACGAAATGAGCGTGGAGAGAAACGGAAAGCGTACGAAATGGATGGAAATAAAATTCGAAGTAGAGCGAACAAGAACTGAAGAATTGAACAAAGATGAAATGAAAAATTAAATTGAAAAAATTTATAATAAATTAATGAAGGAAAACAAAATGAATTAAAACGAGAACCAAATTAAAATAAAACAAAAAGCAGTTAAAATAAAAAAATTTAAAAAGAACAACAACAATTAAAAAAAAATTAAATGAAAAGAAATAAAAATTAAATGAAAAAAAACACAACAAAATGAAAATAAAATAAAAATTATGTGAAAAAAAACAAAAATAAATAAACGAAATTAAAAAGAAATTAGCATAAAATATAGTTCCGTTTGCGGCTCAATTCAAATGAAATATTTCACAATGCGGTATTTAATTACTTCCGGCCAAACAAAACAAGAATGAACAAAAAATGAAAAACAATAATAGCAAAAACAATACCATCAGTAACAGCAACAACAACAACAGAAATGTCATAAACAAAAACAATAAGACCAACAACACAAACAGAAACAATTAAAAAAAATAAAATTAAAAGAATAGCACGAAAAAAAAAATACAAATAAATTTCATAAAGAAGGATCATTAAAAATACACTACACAATCGTAAAAACCATAAAAACATTTAAAAAAAAATACACGAACGGAGAAGAAGAACAAATGCATAAATAAAAACAACATAAAAATTAATGGCAAATAAAGAAGGGAAAACATCAACAAAAGATATCCTCAATAACAGATTAAACGGAAAAGCCATGAATACGGGGAATATTGTAAAAAAGCACAATGAAAATAAATTGAGAAAAATATGGCACATTAAAACATTATTAACCTTTTGACCTCCAGAGCGCTTTAAAGCCTTATGGAGTTTTAATTCTCTCCAACGGACATTAAGGGGAATTTAAGAAAGCGTTCTAGGAAACTCAATGAAATTAATATTTGATTCATTTTGAAAATTTCTTTTAAAATTTGCATGAAATTAATTAATTTATTTAGATATTTTTACGAAATAATTAAATAATACATATAACAAGTACCTAAATTTTATTCTTAAAATAAATTTCTTCGATTTTTTTTTAATTTCGTTAAAAAAACTTAATATTAAATCGCAGGATTGATAATGATTTTTTCAACCAGATATTGAGCAGTTTAAAAATAACTCCACTGTGAAAAAATTCGCCCGTAATCGAGTACCATTTAATGGATTTAATATACCCTTCGGGCAACTGTCAGAAAGGCTGATGACCATGACGGAAGCTGTAAAAATTTTCCCTTTTTATTCGACGGGAGAAAGACGAGAGGAACCCGAAATGTTTCCGCATCGAAGTCCGTTTTCGTCGTTCCCTTTGATGGGTGACGTCGACACAAAGGCAGGAAACTCGATGCTTTCACAGAAGCCTCTTTTTCTCCTTCTACTTCTTCATCTCCTTCGTCTTCACCTCCTGCTTCTCTACTTCCTTCATCTTCATCTTCTTATCGTTCTTCGTCTCATTCTTCTTCTTCTCCTTCTCCATCACTGGTCTGGTCCTTCATCTTCACCTTCTTTTTCTCTGTTTTCGTTTCGTTCTCTTTGCTCTCGCCTTCGTAATTTTATCGCCAGAAGAATTTCGTTGAACAAAGGGAGATCATAATAGTAATAAGAACAACAACAAAAATAGTAAGAACAACAAAAATAGCAACAGCAACAACCACAACAACAATAGCAACAGCAACAACCACAACATCAAGGATATGCTGCGAAATATTATTAATAAATTTAATGGCCATATGGCAACGCCATTCAATCACAGACACACGCACACTTCTACGCCAGACGCACATCGTCAGAGAGAGAGAGTGAGAGAGGGTGAGAGAGTGAGCGAGAGAGATGGAATAATATGTCAGTGAGCACATAACTTCATCATATCAAAATTCAAAAGCATACGTTGCGCCTTTTTTTCCTTCGCTTCCTCCTCACAATTTTTCCTACCATATATTTGCTCTTTTTTTTCTCCATCTTTTTCTCTTTCTTTCTCTTTCCCTTTCCTTGTCCTCTCTCTTCTTATCCCCCCACTTCCTCCCTTTCCACACTCTCTTCTTCTCCACCTCTGCCCTTGTCGCGAGATGGATGCGAGTTTATTTGTTCCTTTGTTATCTAGCTGTGAAGAAGGTTCGTTTGGGTCTGAGGTTGATGGTGAAGCGAGAGGTGGAATGGGAGAGGTGTCCTGGAGGGCGAGGTGGGTGTGTTGAAAATACACACACACACACAAACAAACAAACAGGCTTATGCTTACCCTCACACACATGGGGCCCGTCAGACGGCGTCGGCAGCGATGGCAACGGCGTATGTGCGACTTATGATTGATGTATGTCGGTGTTGTTATTATTTTTGTTGTTGTTGTACTTCTTGGGGTTCTTTTAATTTTTGTTTTCATTGTTGTTGTTGTCTTTTTTTGTTGTTATGATTGCTGGTTTTGTTGTTGTTGTTGTTGGGTATGATGCTACTTCTTCTGCTTCATCATCATGTTGATATTTTCTTGAGGCGTAACAAGAAAAACAGGAATAACAATAAGAGGAAAAAAAAAACAACAGGAATAATAACAACAATAACTAAAAAAACAACACCAGTAACAACAAAATTACAAAAAAAAAACATCGACTGACATGTGGCGAAACGAAGAAATGAAGAAAATCCGTCGACGGCCCGAAAACAGACGCCTGCCCCGACTTCTTCAACCATCTCCCTTTTCTTCAATCGTCCTTCGAGAACTTTTCTTCCCTCCTCTTCGTTCTCTCCATGGCTCCCTCTCGAAATGACGTCAGTCGGTCGAAGAGCGAAGAAAGCGAATTCGCTGCATACTTTGAGGCGACTGGAGGGATCTCGAAGCCTGTGAACGGCTGAGGTGTCTGTTGCAAGATCTGGGCATAACAGTTTAGTAAGAGAGAGAAGAAAAATTTCAAGGAAGATACAGAGATCAAGTGATGTTCAGAAAGAGTGGGATAGATACAGAAAGTTGAAGACTTGAATACATTGTGAGCGAAGCTCAATTTTAAAGTCATTTGAAGCCAATCAAAAGGAGAATTAGATGGAAAGAGAAGAGAAAGAGAGAAGAGAGAGAAGGGAAAGAGAGAAGAGGCGAGAGGAGGCGTGAGAAAAGTTGAGAGAGAAGGGAAGAAAATGAGGAAAAATGAGTATAAAAGAGAGCGATTGAGGATTTGACGATATGAGGGAAACTGCTTTAATGTGAAATTAAGTGGGTCTCGGATGGATTCAAATTTAATGCCATTTAAATTAAAATGGACGACTTTAGGGATATAGAGAAAAAGATAGAAAGAAAAAATTAAAGACAAGGAGGGAAATAGAAGAGAGAACAAGGATAAGGAAAAAGACAAAATCACACACATGCTAAATAGAGAGATAATGCTGAGTGACACAGATTATGAAAAGAAAAAAATAAGAGAAGCAAAAAAAAAAAAAAGGAGAAAAGAGGAAAAAAATAAGAGAAAGAAAAAAAGAACAAAATCCCAATAATTGAAAAAGAGAAGAAAAGGTGATTTTAAAAGCGAGACAACTTTAATGAGAAAACGAGGACGAGTTTTCAATTTCAAAGGCATTAACAAAAAGGAACTGCGAAAACTTTGGACTCCGAGGCCCAAGAGGGCTTGTGTCTAGACGTGGAACACACACACACATATGTATATAAGTAGAGAGAGAGGAAGAGAGTTGGAAACAGAAGGAGTGAAAGATAGAGACAGTGAGGTAGAGACAGGAGAGATAGAGCGAGAGACAACGAGTGACGCATTCAGTTGGCTTCAAGTGCAAAATAAATAAACGCAAAAAAGGTGGACCACGAGAACGATCATGAGGTTGAGAGGATGTGAGGACCAGAGGTTGGAGGAAAAGAGACAGACGTACAAGAGGTTGGAGGAAAAGAGACAGAAGGAAGAGAGAGCGACGAAGGACGATCGGGCCGTGAACGAAAGTTTCTCGTTCCGATGGCCATCAATTACGAAGTCGAACCGCGCCCACCGCATTTCCAGCTGCATGCTTTTGGGCGTCGGACAACAACTATTATTACAATAACAACAAAAACAACTAGAGAAAAACAACAACAAAGAAGTCGACAATAAAAACAAAAACAACATCAACAACGACAACATCACTCCATGGCCAATGAATGATTTTTTTTCAACTTTCCTTTTTTTTCACTCACTTTTTCGCACCATCGCGAGAACACGACCAAAATTACTGCGGTTATTTTTACATCTGTTACATTCGTCGTGGTGTTACAACAAAAACAACAACAACCAATATATGTTTGTGTGTGAGACGAAGTCCTGCCGTCAGGAGCCTCATCTCGCAAGTCCATAAAAACGAGCGAAAAGTTTTTGAAGCGACGTCTGGCCGCGAATTCGTGGCTTCGCATCCGATTCCACAAACCTCCTGTCTGTCTCACTCCATATCTCTCGGTCCATCTCTCTTTCTGCCTTTCCTTCTCCCCGAATTTCCCTCCTCTCTCCATCTCTTTCGCTCTACTTCCCTCTCTTTTTCTTCATCCTCGTCGTGTCCACGGGTCGTATGAGCAACGTTCGGCGTGAATTGAAAACATGTTTAACACGCGTTAAATTCGATGAATTATTTACACCCAGAGAAATTTCTCAATTGCCAACGCACGAGACTCTATCTCTCTCTTTCATTCTCTCTCTCTCTCTGTTCCACTCTCAGAGTTTGGTCGTGGTAATTGAGATTGATTCCCTGGCGATTTGTGTGTCAGTTGGAGAGCGGAAAATTTTGCTTCTGTTGACTTTCGGGCTAGACGAAGGAGAGATTGGGGTCATTTGGGGATATTTTGGGGACTAAGAAGACTGTTTTTGGAGACTTGTGGACTTTAGGAGAGGTTAGAGAGAGGTTATTTTTGTTAGCAAAAATACATCATTTACCGAATTGATGAGGTTTATCTACGTTTTCTTTGGATCTTAATCGTGGAAACCTCGGTAATCAAAACAAGACTTCAAATATTTTATTTACTGAATTTTTTCCATGATTTAATTTACTTCCAGCTTTTTTCTTTAATTTCTTTGCTTCAATTTCTACATTTTTTCTTTTCAATTTATCTTCAATTTATTCTTTTCAATTTCTTCCTTTAATAAATGAAAATTATATATAAAATAAAATCCAATGTCCACTTGAAATAAATTCTAAATAATACCCTACTTTAATTCTGAAATGTTTTCTGTTCGAAATGTCCAAACATTTAAAAATGTCCGACACAAGAAGAAGAACAAGCAGCAAGAACAAAACAAAACCAAAAAAAGAAAGTTTTCCACAAAAAAAAAACGAAGAACAACATAAAAAAAAATGGAGCACGCAGAGAAAGTCGAAGCGGATGAGAAAAAAATCGCATTTTAACTAATTAAAAACTTTTAATGGTTTAAATCAGAAAATGAGCTTCGCTTCGCCAACGACAGACAGACGGACGGACGGACGGATGGTTGCAAGACAGAGGCCAGACAGACTGAGATATACAGATAGAGAGAGAGAGAGAGAGAGAGGGGGGGAGAAAGAGAGACGATGCCGTCATGTTGTTTTTCGCCAACATGTTGACCAATAAAAATGTTGGCTCTAATGAGAATTTAAAATTTTAATTACGCCCAAGGATGCGCGGCATAATTTAGAGCTCAATGTAGGCAGGCGTAACAACAACAACAACAAAAAAGAACAACAAATATAACAACATTGGCGCCGGTCCAATATTCGAGAATCTCTGAACAATTCTTTGAATTTTGCAAATTTCACTCAGAATTGTATTTCAATGGAATTGAACTAAATTTGCATATGAATTACAAAAAATAAATATCTGAATTAATTTTAGACAAAATTTATAATAATTCCAAAAATAGCAAATTCAAATATTTATGCAATTTATATTATTTCAAAAATTTTTAAATTATAAAATATGAAAGTATAAAATAAAATAAATGAAAATAAAATTTACTTAATAAATTTAAAAAAAAGGTATGAGATTTTAATTTGAGAATTGTAAATACTAAAAACAATGAATTCTATGAATCCTAGAATATTTTATTCTTATTTCTTTTTTTGAAATTTCTGTTAAATCAATTAAGTTACTTTTTTTTAATCAAGAAGGCAGTAAAAATTGCCTGATTTCTCTATTTTTCCTTCCAAAATACTTCTCAATGTATCCTAAATCTGTGACTCCCTTCCCTCCAGCCTTTTGCCTCCTCCACCATGTCCCCACTCCCCATCGACGTCTCTAAAGTCCTAATTTGCAGCCATTTCGAAAGGAAGTTCCGGTGGTTCTCTCGAAGTTCCTTCGCCGCCGTGTTTAACTTTCGAATTTAAAATCCAAACAAGAACTTAATTACGGCGTGCCTTTCCCTCTTCATCTCTCTTTTGAGCCCGTCTTCGTCTTGCCATCCACCGAGCTCTTCTCCTTCCATCCATCCGAGCTCTTCTCCATCATCCCTTCCGGTAACCACCAGCTCGAGTCAACTTCTGCTAATCTTGTTTCCTTCGCAGTCGTCGTCCTTCAGTCGACTTCGTCCCTTTTACTTGATTCAGCTGAGGCTCGTTGGTCCTTCGATGGAACGTCCTCCAGCTTCATCTCCCTCTCCTTTTTACTACCTCCGCCCTCCCGCTTCATGCGGAAGCGATTGTGGATTTTATGACCCGACGTCGCAGCCTCGTTATACATTTCCGAACCTGCGACTGAGTGAGGCTGAGTCGACGTCGCCGTCGCCATCGCCCTCAAGGACTCCAGGGCTCCAACCTGGGGCCGTCAAGGACGCAAATGGAGTTTTCTAAGGAAGGAGAAAACGATGGAATGGCGATTGAAGAACGTTCTGGGGAGAAGACAAGGGAAGAGTCGGATGGAAATTAAGAGAGGAGCACAGGGAAAGCCGCGGGAACTTGGTGGAAGGACAGAATGCGGCTGGATCATTGAGTGGTAGTTGGAAGGCCGACAGGCTCATAGTACAAAATTTGAAATATTTTAATATTTTCATCATTCCTTCCTTTATTTACTTTTTTAATTCTGAGCCCCATTGTACTCTGAGTAGAATTTGGAAGTCATGATTTTATTCAATTTATTCCCTTGTATAGAATTGTATGTTATTGTTTTTACTTTAAATTATTTATTAAACAAATTTTATAAAAATTATATAAATAGTTTTTTCTAATTTAATTGTTTTTTTTATTAAATTTGTATTCTTCTATTTTGTTTTAATTTCATTGAATTTATATTTTATTACATTACATATTATTTTATTTTATTTCATTTCATTGTATTTATATTTTATTTGAATTTTATTTCACCGTATTTTATTTTATAGTATTATTTTTTATTTGGTATTATTTTATTGCTGTGTAGTGTACTTAATTTTGTTTTACTTTATTTTTTATATTTTTATTTCATTTTATATTATTTTTCTTTTATTATCATTATTTCGTTTTAGATTTTGTTGAATTAATTTTATATAATTTTTTATTATTTTATTTTTTTGTTATTCATTTGAATTTTTAATTGAAATGAAAATTGTATTTCTGAAATTGATGTATACCACGGGTAACACGACCCATTCATAGTGATGAAAATTCTCCTTGAACCGCATAATACTGCAAATTAATACTCAGTTTCAAGATAGACGAAGCTTACAACTGAATGTTCAACCTGTCAAGGATTTTCTCAGCTTCCATTGAATATGCGGAAAATCTCAACAAAATGTCCAACTATCCTTTTTGAGTCTAGGGATGAGAGGGTTTTAATTCCGCTCGAGGAGTAATTAATTGGTTTCTAACGAGGACTCCGAGAGGATTTCGTGGTCGTTTCACTGATTTCACTGAGAAGGACAGAAAGACACATGCTGATGTCTGTCCGGCTGTCCGTTCGTCATGTGGTGGCAACTGGTGTGACTTTAACAAGAACAATAACAACAAGCATGACAACAACTATAGGGATAACAACAAAAATGCAATTACAACAACGACAACTACAACAAGAATCTTAACCACACAGTGAAGAATAAGGACAGGACATGGCAGATAATTCTGTGACAAGAACGAGGACAAGTTTCAATATTCATTGGTTGTAAGGATGAACCGCAGACATATAAAGGACAACAATGACAACAATGAATAGTGAAGACAACAACAACAATAAGTAGAAGAACCACAAAAATAAAAAGCACAACAATATCCAGAAGGACAACAACAAGAAGAGAGAAAACAAAAACCTAAAAGGACAACAATATCAATAGAACTTAGAGATATATCAGTTACAAAGCTAATCACAATAACAACAAATACTGACAGTTGCAAAGACAACAATAAAAATAACAACAACAAAGAAAACAACAACATAACCAACAACAAAACTGACAACAACAACAACGATAACACCAACAATGAAAACAGCAATAAATCTTTTGCAAAAATGCTTAATTGAATATTTACAACAACTATTGTGACAACTAGTAAAAACAACAATAACAACAATAATAACAAAATGAAAACAATCAACAACAAATCTGAGAATAACAACAATTCTAAGAAGAACAATAATAATAACAACAACAACAACAACAACAATAACAACAACAACAACTGATATGTTTAACAACAATAACAAGACCACAACGATATACAACAAGAACATGATCCGAGGATTACGGCGTTTCCTTGAAAACTGACAGCTCGGTCAAAAGATAGAGAGAGAAGAAGAAGAGGGCGAGATAGAATGTTGATAAAGGGAGGAAAATCTATGGCCAAGGTCCCACTGCCTTAGAGCAAGACATAAAAGTCACTTCCGGAGCCTAATAAAATAATCAGCAAACACATTTGCGGCCAACGTTGTCGTCGTCGTCACCAACTTTAGGGAGACAGAGGGCTGCTTGGGTGGACAGACAGCCAGACAGACAGACAGACAGATAGACAGAGGAAAAGACGTTCCACGATGGCCAACATCTGCTCGAGATTCGCACACAAACACAATCTCATACATGGTGGGGGACGTGGTGAAATTTATGCCAACAACGTTGTTGACCCGAAACACAAGTCTTCCGGCGGCCTCGTTGTGGGTTTGTCCACGTCCTCAGTCTCTCCAACAGCCTCTTTCTTAGTCGTTTCCTCAGCCTCTTTCTCTGTCTTCTCCTCGGTCTCCTTCAGTCTCGTCTTCTGTCTCTTTCTTCAACCTATCAGGTTCTTCCTCTGTCTCTGTCTTTCTCGAATTCTCTCCCCCTCACCGGTGAAATAAAAAAGCCTCTGGATATTCCAACAGATAACAGCTGAAACATCTATCGACAGCCAGCAGAAACGCGCGGATTCAAGGAGAGATTCTTCGTCTTCCTTTATTTTCCTCTCTATAGCCTATAGCTTTCCTGTCCTCGACCCTCTCTGTCTACCTACTCTTTTCTATTTTTTCTCTTTCTTACTTCCTGTCTCCTTTGCCTTCCTTTTCCTACTATTCCTTTGTTCTTTCAAGAAAAGTCTGAAGCAACAGTTTTCGATTGATACCAGAGTCGCCGCCATCCACCGTTTTCTAGATCTCTTCTTTCTCAGACTGCTTTTTTATTCTTCTCTTCTCCTCTTTAGTCCTCTCAATCATGTCCTACGGTCTTTTTCATGTTCCACGGACTCCTTCAAATTCACATGTCCTTCGCCGCAACAATTTTCTATTAAGAATATGGACATTGCCTCTGTCTCACTCTATCCTGTTGACCTTCCCCTTTCTCGATCCTTGTTCTCCATCCACTGTACCCATCTCTCTCCCTTCTATTTGTCTATTAGTCCGTCCGAAGTCCTTCGTTCTCCTCCTTCCTCCATCGTTCTCTCTGTCCGAATCTACCTCTGTCGTTTTCCTCCACTGGTTCCTCCTTCTCCTTCTATCTATTTGTTCTTTCTCAAGTCTTTCCAATCTACTTTGAATGACTGTCCCTCTGTCTGTCCCTCTGTCTGTCTCTCTGTCTGTCTCTCTGTCTGTCCCTCTGTCTGTCTTTCAGTCTGTCCTTTAGTCAATTCCACCGTTTGTCTGCCATTCGGCGATAAACGAGGCTCCAAAATGACCTTCAACATCCTCGCCATCTCCCTCACACCTCCACATTCACTGTTTTTCAATGTTTCTCCCTTCTTTACTAGTCTCAATTTCTAGTCTCAAATTCTTCCTCTCCAATGTCTTCTCTTTCTCAGATTGTCTTCTCTTTCTACCAATGTCGTCTCTTTCTCACAGTGTCTTCTCCTTCTTCCAATGTCTTCGCTATCCCAAACATCTTCTCGGTTTCCAATATCATCTTTATCCGAAAGACTTTCTGTCCGTATATTTATCTGTCTAGCTTTCTGCCCCTTCGACTGTCTCGCTGTGTTGTCCGTGAAACTTTTCTCTCGTTCTTTCCTTTCCTTCTCTTCTCTCTTTCTTGCGGTCTCTTCCCCTCACTTTCTTTCTTTCTTTCTGAAGTGATTCAAAATTTTCTAATGAAATTTTAAACTTAAGCAATTTGGAAATATTTGCGATTGCCTCTAAGCGCACACACACATACACACGGTCGAACACCCACAGACGATGGGGGAGTGAGGAAGGGAGATGGAGAGTGAGGAGGAGAGATGGAGGGAGGTGTGATGGAGATGGAGTGATGGCGATAGGGATGGGGCGAAGTCTGGAATTTTGTTCATGAGAGAGAGAGAGAGTGCGAAGGAGGCCACCATTAGTTTACTTTACGTCGGGAACTTCGACAGGACTTGTTCGTGGAAGTTGTTTCCACGAAAACAGGCAACAGCACACAAACACACTTACACAGGATCACACAGACAGATACATGCGTCATACATACAAACACTCAGACAAACACACACCCACCACAAGGCGATTGAGAAACCCGAGGTTGGGGAGATTGTCTGGGGTCGGTTGTGGTTTCCAAGAAGGTTGTGGTTGAAAAGGTAAGGGAAGGAGATGGAGAGAAGGAGGGAGGGAGAGAAGGAGATGGAGAGATGGGGAGAAAGAAGGAGGGAGAGAAGTAGAGAGGGATAAAGGTTTTAAGATATATTAAAAATATTCCACAGATCCTTCTTTAAATTCAAGGATAACACTTTCAATATATTTTTATTACTTTAATCATTGATACTTGTAATACTTTCAATTCATGGTTATTAATTTCAAAACATAGATTCTACTTTCAATCCAAGGATACATGCATTCTCAATGCATTGATACTGCTTCAAAGCGTGGATATTCTTTTCAGCATCTACTTTTATTTTCAATATATAATATGTGAGAAAATTTAAGTCATCTTCCCAAAGAGAACGAACTCTTACCTCCGATTGACCTCTTTATAGCATCAAAAACGAGACAAATTTATCGTTTTCATCGCTTCCTGTAAAACCTCGACCAGAACCGAAGTTTTTCGAAAATTTCCCCAGACTTGACTCGACAGAAGGCCTCTGCGGAGACGTCTAACTTTTTTCGTGAATCCCCAGACCAAAGGATTGAAAGAAATTTTCTACTCAAATTTTCTCCGCTCATCGTTAGCGATATTTTTTAAAAGATTTTCCACATTTTCTCGTGTGTGGTTTTCCTAAAATTTTTATTTTATATTTTTTGTCTGCATTTGTTGTAATTTCTGTCGTGTTATTATTTCTGTTGTTGTTTTAATTTATGTTGTTCTTATTACTTATCTTGTTGTTATAACTCGTGTTGTTGTTATAGCTGGTATTGTTGTTATAATTTTGGTTGTTGTCATTTTTTCAGATTTTTCTTTCCGATTTTCCCGACTTTTTTTCAATTTTTATTTTCGATTTTTCTTAAGCTTCATTTATGAAACAAGTCCCGTTGCAGGATGTTATCTCGCGTTCTTCCGAGGAAATCTTTCGATGAAGTACATCGTGTTGTTCTTCTACTTTATCTTCTTCGTCCTCCCTTCTTCCTCATCTTCTGTCTTCTCTACTTCCTTCTTCCTCATCATCTTCTTCTTCTGTTCAAACTCCACCACTTCGCTAGTTTGTTTGTTGTTTTTATTTTAGCTTACGATGTGGGTGGAACACGTGCTTCTTCTTCTTCGTTTTGTTTGCTTTGCTTTTGTTTTCGTAGTTGATGATTTATTTTTTTTTTTTTTTTGCAACTGTTGCTTTTTGTTGTTATTGTTGCTGCTGATAGTAACGATGTTGTTCTTAATGGTTGTTCTTGTGAAGTTTTCTTGTTGTAGAAATGTTGTTGTTTGATGGAGTTTGTTGTTGTTGTTATTATGTTTGTTGTTCTTAGGATTGTTGTTGTTCTTGTTATTAGGTTTGTTGTTCTTGTTCCTTCCATCGTTATATCCGAAGTATCTTCGGATGAAAGATAAAAATCGATTTTGTTTACTTTTGGCAACAACATTGACTTAAGACGAATTTACTTTCGGTTTAACATGGGAAATTCATCTGCTGATGAAGGGGACGACGAGAGCAAGATAAAGACCAAGAATATATCAGTTGAGAAAGACGAAAGTTTCGATGACGAGAGGGGGGGAGAGAAAAAAAA